>OU744728.1:33021949-33561949 GCA_916613615.1 Steromphala cineraria
ATACAAGTTTATATTACAAGTTTCAAACAGGTTATAACCGTGTAGACAACTATATTATGACATTCATTTCTTAATTGAAAAAAAGAAGCGATATAACCGCTCAAAGGATGTAAATGGAATTAAATGGCGTTAGCTAAATGTAATCACTTTCCAGCAGGATAATGCAAGGCAACACACAGGGAGACATATTTAAAACTTCCTCGCAAACGTGTTTAAATAGGTTTAGCCATGGCAAGTATGATCATGCGATATGAACCCCATCAATCAATTTGGAGAGCTTCACAATCGGAATTGCGACGAATACCATAACGTCACCAGACGTTTGACAATGCTGGACGTATTGACTGTAAACATACCCTATATTATCGTGACTTTGGGACATGTTGCGATAATTCCCAATTTTTTACCTGATCCAAACTGAACGCCAAAAGAAATGTTACACCTCTTTGAGTTTGAATATCATACAAAGTTACGTGTTCAGAGGAATTTGCTTTGTTGTGTTGTAACACTCTATCAGTTTAGTGCTTTGTCCTAAAACAGCAGACCTGTAACTTTATTGATAAATAAGTTATCGCCAGTTCTTCATGGGTGGGGTCAACTGTCCTATTTCCAATCATGCAATAATTTAAGTGAAAATCGTAAACATTAACCAAACCGACTTTATTTTCTTTGATAATGAATGCACATTCATAAGAAAGGAAATAAGTTACGTTTTTGGAAATATTTTTTCGTTATTTTGTCTGATAAATGAATAAATATTTGTTATTTTTCTATTCTAAACACAACCATTTTGGTTCTAAGAAAACTGTTTAAAATGTGCATCGACTGTTTTAGGAAGCTTTGGCACATGTTTACGGACTAGATGTGTTTTTAAAACTTTCTGAATAGTGAACTTCTTAAACATTTTGGGTTTCATCGGAAGGATCATGTCACCAAAACGCATGATATGCACGTGAAATCAGTTTGTAACGGGTATAAAAGGCCCCTGTTTTTATTATTTCACAACATAATTCGATTACAATGCCGAGACTGGATCGACTCGAGACCGAGCTTGAAGCGGCAGGCCGCCAGCACAACCCCAAATCAAGAACGGTACCTGCTTCAACTGCACCTCAGGAACCGCTTTCAAGCCGCCATAACGACAGCTTCTACTGCACTTGGACACCGAATCAGTCCCCAGACGGTGAGAAGAAGGCTCCATCAACATGGACTGAGGTCATACCGGCCGATGTGAGCAATGCTGTTGACGCGCCGACATCGACAAAACAGAGTTGCTTGGGCAAGAAATGTTCGACGTTGGCAGAACCAAAACTGGCAGTGAGTGTTATTTTCCGACGAAAGTCGGATCCAGATGCACGTAGCAGATGGGAGAAGGAGGGTCTACCGTCGCCGGTGTGAGAGGGAGGCACGCTGCTGCGTACAGGAAGTTATCCCTTTCGCTGGAGGCAGCGTCATGGTCTGGGGTGGGATACGCGGCAACGCAACCACCGACCTCATTGTCATTGACTGCAATCTGACGGCGCAGAGGTACATTGACAGGATCCTACAGCCAGAGGTCATTCAATTCTTATTCTCATCCAAACACCCTTTTTCAACAGGACAATACTCGTCCTCATGTAGCCAGAGTGACGTTACAGTACCTCAATGTCAACAACGTCCACGTTTTGCCTAGGCCTGCCAGATCGCCCGATATGAATCCCATCGAGCACCTCTGCGATTACATCGATCGAAGGAACTGTCAACGTCGACACCAACCACACACACGTCAACAACCTATTGCTCTATTGAAGGCCGAATGGAGGCAGATACCACTTGCTTTTTTCAGATACTGATCACATACAATGTGTCATTAAATTAATGATTATTCAATGATTTTGTTGTTTTTGTACATGATCGGAAATAGGACAATTGACCCCACCATTAAAGTTACAGGTCTGCTATTTTAGCACAAAGTACTAAACTGATGGAGTGTTACAACACAACAAAGCAAATTCCTCTGAACACGTAACTTTTTATGATATTCAAATTCAAAGAGGTGTAACATTTCTTTTGGCGTTCAGTATATCTTTACAAGGTTGTATTGATTAAAATCAAAAGTTGTACACATGTGGGGGGAAAAACCCCTAAAAGACTTGAGTTAATCTGAAATTACAAAATTACAAAATTACAAAAATGAGTAGTAGCGTTTCTTTTGGACACTAGTTTATTATCATAATAATAATTTATATCTGCTGATGTTAATCAGATAAACACACCTGTGAGGGGTATTTTTTTTCATTTTGCAATGTATATTCATGGTTTACTTATTATAATTCAATTACTGTTTTACAGGGTGAGTTATTATCACCAAAATAAGTTCTACTGTAAGATACGCACCTCTGCGCCATTTTCCAGATTTGTAAAACTTTGTGGAAAAAAAAAGAAAGAGAAAAAGAGAAAAAAAGGTAAGACTGACTAAGTATTGGACCTCTCTTTGTTTTCTCCAAATGCCATTTTCAATGTTTGTTAATTTCAATCCTAATGAACGGTTCTAAGATGTTCAACAGTTCGTTTTGGGAAAACAAATAAAATACAAACTATATTTTAATACTATGGTAGTGAGATTCGAACACTGAACATCTATCTTGTCATGCATCGTTTTGTAACTGCTCTGACTGGTTATTTCTACTTCTCTCACTGTTGTCATCCAATACTGCGTAGAACAAGCTGTCTTCCCGCTATATCTCGGACAAATATCCTAGCTGCTGTCGCTCTGTTCAATCAAGTGTTCTCTTTAAGCCTGCGGCCAATGCAGTACGTCTATGCAAACGGTTCTCGTTGATTTAATTCCATAAAGTAAAATGCCTGTGGATCTGTATTGATTGTTGAGAAAACCCTTGGGTCAGTGGCAGTGAGGAAAACAATTTGCTGACGATTATGAACCTGATGAGATGATTATGGTCTTGAGGTTGTAAGTCGCTTGTCCCAAACAGACTTCAAGGTCTCTCGTTCTCTCTATCGTGATCAGTCCAGTATACTATTAAATGAATTTCAATTCTATTGTACATGTTTTCCCAGATGATAACAAAGTCAAAGACGTGAAGGTATCTGAAACCTAGACCTTGTGACAACTGTAATTAGCTTTTCAATATGAAGATAAGCAGTTGCTTTCTGCCAGCAGCTCAAAGTAGTTCAACATCGACAATACTATAGACTAATGGATGCTGAAATTTAATAGCGAATATCGTTCATCGGATAGTTTGATACTCCCAAAATTCCTTGATAACGATATATAAAGCTCCCATCAGTACGTCCTTGTTGGGAGGTGTGCTATCAATGAGACAACAATTCCTGTGATGCCAGTTAGTGTCGAAATAAGTGCGTATACTGTTCGCGCATATACACACTAGCACTAACCAACCAAGTTTGCATAAACACAACATGAAGTAAAACATGTCAACAATATAAAAATTGATACTTGAGGATATCATTTATGCTTCTAAAGCTTAAAATTGTGCACGTTTTTGAAAAACTATCAAGCGTTATTATCAAAGTTCAGTTGATGAAAATGAGGCTATTACACCATAATCGTGGTATGAATATTTCAAGCAGCTTTTGAACCCGGAAGGGAACTTAAGTAATGATTTTATTGATCATGTTAATTATTTTCTGAAAAATCACAATATTGAAGAATGTTCATACTGTAGTGAGTGTTACGCTGAAATGGCTTCAAATATCACTGATCAGGAAATTGTAATGGCAATACATAAACTTAAGAATGGTAAGGCTCCAGGGGAAGATTAAGGAAGTATGTATCATTACCCTACCTCTATTGAAAAAGTTGTTTAACAGATTTCTTGAAACAGGTTCGTTTCCATCTTCTTGGAACGTAAGGTTGATAGTTCCTCTTTACAAGGCCGGGCCGACAACTGACCTAGCTAATTATAGAGATATCGCAATATTCGATGTCATAAGTAAAGTGTTGTTGACGATCATAAATGACAGAAATAAGTTTTTGATTGATACACAAGATCTTATTTCTGAATCCCAAGTTTTATTTAGAGAAGGTTATAGCATTATGGATCAAACTTTCATATTGCACTCAGTAACACACAAGTATATAAGGAAGAAGAGAGGAAAACATTATTGCATTTATTTTTTACTTTTAAAAAAGCATTCGATTCTGTCCACAGGAATAAGTTGATGTATTTGTTATTAAAGAAAGGTATTCATGGAAAGATACACAAATTACTGAGTAGTATTTATACAAAATGTAAAGGCATCTGTAAAAGATACAACAAATGTTTAATGACTGATGTCGTGTGGAGTGCGACAAGCTAGGGTGCATATTGTCGGAGGCACTTTTTATTTTGTATATTTATGAACTTGATATGATGACATCAGATAACATTGGTATATTTATTGATGAATCTCTAAAAGCTGTAGCAATATTTGCCGACAGTGTTGTTAATTTGCAGAAGAAAATAGACTTTTAAGTAAGTTACGGAGAGAAATGGGGGCTAGTGATAAATTTGAAGAAAACGAAAGTTGTAGTTGGTCTAAACATGAGAAATGTTTTATAAAGGGAGAAAAGTTATAAGTAACGTCATATTATAAGTATTTAGGTATTGTCTTTTCATGTCGGAACATGTTTACAAACGCGTGTGAGACCTTATCCCAACAGGCTGAAAAAGCACTGTTCCCAATCAAACGTTTCATTAATAAATATAAATATCTCCCAGTAGATGCTGGATTTAAAATATTTGATGGGAAAGTCAAGCCAATTTTGTTATATGGGGTTGGGAAACCAGAAATTCTATTGAAAAGGTGCACACATACTTTTGTAAAAATATTCTACAAGTTGGGTCTAGATCTCCAAATAAAGCTATCTTAGCAAAGTGCGGATGATATCCATTAAGATTGTATGCAATTATCAGATTGCTTCAATTTTGGATCAGAATTCTCCACCACCGTTCAGATATACGAAGAAGGGTTGTAATATGTTAAAAACGTTTCGGCGAATCGGATGTTGAAAACTGGGTATCAAAAGTTAGCAGACAGCTTTTCAAATATGGGTTTGGTTATGTATGGATAACACAGACTATTGACAATAAGAATTATTTACTAAAAATGTTTCATCAAAGATGTAAAGATGTATATCTCCAAGAGTGGCATTACGAAATATCCACATCAAGTTCTCTTAAATTTTACTCTATGATAAAACATGAACATGTACACATTGATTAATCTGTTATCAACTGTTGATTATGATAATTTTTTTAAGCTCTGTCTATTCTTAGATAAGGTGTTCAATCTAAGAAGCAATGTATATACTTTGTATCAAGCTAAAAGATTTTTGTATGTGGCGCAGTTAACTTTATTTATCTTGTATTCTACACATGTTGTACTGTACTGTACGAAATAAATGAATGAATATCATCATACATGTAGTAACATTAGACATAAACATATTTCATGCATACGGGTTGGTACGCGTAAACAAGGGGTGAATTCATATAACCGTTGGAAACACAAGGCCTAAATAACAAGTTTAATTTAATTGCAAGGCTTGTTTTGACAAGTTTCTCTTGATTCATGCATAAACTCTCGACGACTGATGTAGTAAATGTATTCCAAAAATGATATAGCAATATACAATTTCAATTATTTTGCCATGATAATGACTCGATTTTTATAATGGAGTTTGAATATGAAACATTTGTTGAGTAAAAAATATAGAGTTGTATATTGTATTGTCTTCGTCCTCAAAATAGCATAAAATAATTACAAAAGAAAAGCGGAATGATATTGGTTGTTTAAATTGTTGGCAACTATGGTTGTATTGTAATGGGATTTGATTGTGTCAATATAACCCCGGTTTAAGGATAGATGAATGTCAGTCTACATGATGATGGTGAGAATTACTTCAATGTCAAATTAGAAGAGAAATAAACTAGAAAATTTGTGTCCATGGAACACAGATGCCCCCGCTAATAAACAAGCCCTCAATGTTTTCAACCATAGAATTTAAAACACAATAAGAGATGCACATCTTTAGCTTCCTTTAAGTTCAAACATCGATTAAAATGTAGAAAATTAAAAATTCCCAAAATATAACATACATGTAAGGCGCACACCTTTAGGATACCTATAAAGCATGTTTGGAAGAATAGCGCAGTCTATCCAGTACTTTTTGAGGGAGGAGAAGTGGATAAACAACATCCCTTATCATACCAATTTGAGCTTTCACTTGCCCTAAAATTCACCTAAGTTCAACATGTCAGGAATTTGAACAAAATAAAAAATTGAAAAACAAAATATGAGATGCACACCCTTAGGATGCCTATAAGCCATGTGTGCGATTTCAATTAAATCTGGTTTTTGAGGAGAAGTGGATAAACAATACCCTGTATATAGTGGTTACGTACGTACGTACGGACGGACGGACGGACAACCGAGGGTAATCCAATATGCCCATTCCATATATGGCGGGGGCCATGAAAAAGGAAAACTAAATCTTCCTCCTCAGTGAAAGCAAACGAGCCAACAGACTCGATATGGAATGGCAGTATGAATCACAAGTAACATCTCGTGAGTCAGTAAAACTGTCAAGTTCAAGGTAACACTATGACACTTATGCTGCTGTGGATGTACAAGCTGGTAGAAAGCAGGTTGACACCAATCAGGCAATAAATCGGAAAGATGATAGAAATGTAGAAATGTGTTTGTAAAAGTTAATGTGTATAATGTAAATCTTTCACGTGTTGTTTGTCAAAACCAAAAAAGTTCTTGTTGGAAGAATTTAATAATTGGTGTTTAACTCTCAGGAATATATTTGTAGTTTTTTACTTTTTTTCTCATACACCTTAGTTGTCTTTTTGTGTATGGTAATTCCTAGCCAAAAGGTTGAAGTGATCAGCACAAGAGACTTCACATTCAAATGTCGATGCAAATTATCTCTGAAAAGTAATTAATTTGTTGACAACAATATAGGATATCGAAAGTACAATTGAAATTATGTATTTGAAGAAATTGTAACTAAAGTATGCATGTGAGGTGATAGGCTCATAGATGATAAAGGTCTCACGGAAAGAAATCATTTATTATGAAACATTTTGTGAATGTCTCTCTGAATAAACATATTATGTGCTCTGCTGCTTGTTATTAAAATCATCTAAACAAACTCCTCTTTTGTTGTACTTGAATGTTTTTCTCAGTATTAAATTACTTCACATTACTTTTGAATTTTATTTTGTGATAATTTGTGGTTGAAGATTGCACAAGTAACAGTAGACTTTGATTGAAAACATTCACAAATTATTCATACTCAAGGGCACAACCCCTTGTAAAATTCTAAAGTTCTGAATGCGCTTCATTGCACGCTCAACATGAATTCTCAGACATCATCCTGGCCAAGAGCACCATCAACCGTTGTCACATTCTCTGCTTCAACACCTCCAACATCTGAAAGCTGAAATGAGTGAAGAGTTACTAGCCAAGTTAGACACAAAACCTTTTTCATAATTGGTAAATTAAAGAAAATTCAATGGCTAATCCTTAAATTTAAAAGAATGAAAACAAAAGTGGTTGTATTTATACGAAATAAAAGCCCACTCCCTCTAAATGGCATACAAAATGTTCAAACTAAAAACAAATAGTTCTCTTCAAATAACTTACAATATTATCATCATCTTAAACATAATAAAGATTTAAAGCGTAAAAATGTAAATAATGTTACGGCATATTACCCTATTAATCCAATTAGAAAATCACATGTAAAAAAATTACAAAACGAACCAAACGTTATTCAGATTAAATTCAAATTAGTTAAAGATTATCCAAAAATAATAAATGAAGATCAAAGAGGTTTCATGTCGAATAGATATATCGGAGAATGTACAAGGCACATTTATGATATCATGGAATATGCAGAATGTATGGAAATACCGGGCCTACTCTTACTTATTGATTTCGAAAAAGCTTTCGATTCTGTCGATTGGATATTTATTCAGAAGGTTCTTGAATTTTTCAATTTTGGTCCATTTATCAAAAGTTGGATATGTACATTTTATAAAAACATCAATTCAAGCGTCCTTGTGAATGGCTTCTCATCAGATTTCTTTGAAATTACACGTGGATGTAGACAAGGAGATCCATTATCGCCATATTTATTCATTCTCTGTGCTGAAATCCTTAGCATAATGATACGTAATAATGAAAAGATAAAGGGAAATATAGTCGCAAAGCGACGACAAACGGATTCAGCGATGTATGGTGATGATATGTATGACAAATATATGCAATACAAGTATGTATGAAGTAAATAGTTCGTTCAGACGAATTTTACAAGTCACGATGGCAGTATTACCAAGGCCAAAAAGACTCTGTCAATTGCAAACGTAAATGTCATATTGAATAATTAGTGTATGTGCTTTGTTAAAAAAATACATTTCAAATCCCAATCCAAAATCATAATGCCAAAAATATGAGTTAATGCAATTAAATGTTAATGTTAGCAAAAGATGTAAAACCTAAAGTAAAATGTAACAAATACAATCTGCAAAAGTTTCTTGACTCATCCTGGTTTCGAACCCTGTTTTCCGTTGTATTGTCGAAAAATAGAGCCATGGGCTCTGTAGCTCATCAGACTTTTGATGGAAAAAGGTTTTGACCCATGTGACCCCACTTAGGGTCATTGGGTCACAAAATCTACAAGTTTGAATCCCCATTGGCCAAGGAGTCTACACACAACTTTTTAGCTCTCTAGACCATTTGGAACTGGAGGAGAAGATGAAAATAGGTTTTGAAGGTTGTGACCCCTGTGACCCCATTTGGGGTCATGGGGTCACCAAACCTAAAATTTAGAATTCCCATTTGCCCAGGAGTCTACACACAACTTTTCAGCTCTCTAGACCTTTTGAAACTGGAGAAGATGGAGTAAAATAGGTTTTTAAGGTTTTGACCCCTGGGACCCCAATTGGGGTCAAGGGGTAACCAAACCTAAAATTTAGAATCCCCATTGGCCAAGGAGTCTACACACAACTTGTTAGCTCTCTAGACCTTTTGGAACTGGAGAAGAAGATGAAAATAGGTTTTAAAGGTTTTGACCCCTGTGACCCCAATTGGGGTCATGAGGTCATGAAATCTACAATTTAGAATCCCCATTGGCCAAGGAGTCTACACACAACTTTTTAGCTCTCTAGACCTTTTGGAACTGGAGAAGAA
Source organism: Steromphala cineraria (assembly GCA_916613615.1). Classification (NCBI taxonomy): domain Eukaryota; kingdom Metazoa; phylum Mollusca; class Gastropoda; order Trochida; family Trochidae; genus Steromphala; species Steromphala cineraria. Next base: position 33,031,154 of record OU744728.1, read on the forward strand.
GATGAAAATAGGTTTTTAAGGTTTTGACCCCTATGACCCCAATTGGGGTCATGAGGTCATGAAATCTACAATTTAGAATCCTCATTGGCCAAGGAGTCTACACACAACTTTTCAGCTCTCTAGACCTTTTGGAACTGGAGAAGAAGATGAAAATAGGTTTTTAAGGTTTTGACCCCTGTGACCCCATTTGGGGTCATGAGGTCATGAAATCTACAATTTAGAATCCCCAATTGCCAAGGAGTCTCCACATCAAATTTGAGCTCTCTAGAGTCATTGGTTCTGGAGAAGAAGTCGAAAATGTGAAAAGTTTACGGATGGACGGACGGACGGACGGACGGACGCCGGACGCCATGCCATGCCATAAGCCCATCGGGTCTTTCAGACCTGATGAGCTAAAAATTCAGAACCAAATTTATCAAAGCAAACCAATTTAAATATTATTCTTTTTACAATTTCCAAAACCAAAGCAAAGCCTAGCACTGTGAGCCGGAGCGTGTAAATGCCCGTGTTTTGCATGCATCTCGCTTTGCAATGTACATGTACAACCCTACGGTCTCTCCGATCCATGAATGAACTCATTGACGACTACTTTAGGGAGAAGTGCACAGATATAATCCTTATATTTTCAAATAGAAGAATCTCAGCATAGACATGCTGAAGAGCGGTTCAGATGTTGGAATAGATGTGCATGAACAATAATGAAATATTCTTTGTGAGATGTAATCATTGGGTTATTGGTTTGAAGCACATTAGAAAAGGGATGCACTGAGCCTCTCAATTTGGTTTACTATAAAAGTAAACAAAGCTTATAAGCAAGATTCAGAAGCTGCAAACATCATCTTTCCATGTAAAATACAGTGACATTTTGATTCCTGGCACATTCAGGACATATCAGGGCGTGGAGGCACAGTTATTGAAAAATAGGAGGGGTGCTCTTTCAGACGCGTAATGATACACAAAATCTGCCATATATGGAGACACCTTATAAGGGTTGATACTACGATAGCGTAGTGAAAACCGATCTCCATGTACATTTCTTACTATCAAATTTGTGAACCCCCATCCTTCTTTCGCACTCGTTTCTCTTGAACGGGGTGGCAAAATTTCAAATGATTTATACCATTGCAAAGGGCGAAGAACCAGCTTCAATCCAATGTGTCATTTGTACATTTGAACGAAAAAGTAAAGAAACGGTAAACGATGCGAGATGATGACTGAGGGTACTTGTCTTTCAGCATTGATATATCCCGAACCAATAAAGATATGTTCATATTCGTTCCACCAGTGTGTGGAGGAGAGAATTGTCTAAATTTGCATTTATATTTTGGTTATGAGCATGAAAACGTATAGAATGGTGAGCGATGCGACATCTGTCGCGAATAACACATTTTCCATCAGAATAAGCAATGCCCTTGCGCCCTTTTTACATGTACATCCCGAACCAATAAAGATATTGGCATATTTCTTTCACCAGTGTGTAGGGGAGAGAATTGTCTTTATTTGCATATATTATTTGTTTATGAGCATAAAAAAGTAAAGAAACGGTGAGCGATGCGACATCTGTCGCAAATAACGCATTTTCCATCCAAATTAGCAATCCCCTTGCGCCCTCTATGCATGTACCTCCCGAACCATTAAGAATATCTTCATATTTTTTTCACCAGTGTATAGAGGAGAGATTTGTCTTTATTTGCATACATTATTTGTTTATAAGCATGGAAGAGTAAAGAAACGGTGAGCGATGCGACATCTGCCGCAAATATCAAGCTATATCTAAACAAATTAGATAATTTAGCTTTTATCTTTTCTATCTTATCTTAGTCATTTACTGTGAACAATTTTATAATGAAGTACTACACAAAAGGTTTTTGTCTTCAACAAGCGTAGCCATCGATGTATAGTATGTTTTCCTAGTGTTTTATTGCCAATGAAGTACAATTTTTCAATCATTCTTATATGAGAATCATTCAAAACGCAAATAGGATTGACCACGTTTAAATGCTCCGAATTTCAATGTTAATGTTTAATCTAATTTTGATGAGATTTATCTCATGATATATGGAACAATGATTTGTCTCCTGTCACTGATGAGTAACGATTTTTTAAACATACCTATATCGTTTGCATTCAAAAAAGCAGAATTGACAATATTCATAGGGCCGTAACTCAATGTAAAACAAATATAGGAATTTACTGTCAAATTTAAAAAAAATCTATAGACTTTTGGCTTTCAAATGATGTATAGAACAAGCCGATAGCGTACGTCGTTGATGCGTTACGATACTTTAAACATACCCACCAAAACACCACATGTCCAAAATGCAAAGTTTGACCTCTGACCCTGGCCGGAAATGACTGTTCGCGAGCGATTTTATTCTTTTATCTTAAAGACCTTGCCAATGTCTAACTCTCATGCAAAAATCATAAAATTCTATGGTCTGGTTTTTGAGTTATCTGCCCTTGAATTTTGCGGTTTTTAGATTTTGGTTTACTTTGAAAAATCACAGCAAGAAAAGTATTAAAGTTAGGACTTTGTAGAAGTCAAATTCAGAACTACAATGCTTCAGCTACATTGAGTATAAATTTCAGCTCTCTAGTGCATGTATCTTCAGAGAAGAAGATTTTCAAAGGTGGGTGGGGTCAGAAATGGTCGAAAATGCACTAAAAGCAAGATGGCGGCCAAACCACGTGACCTATGAATTTGCCATGATTTCGTTTTTTGCAGCATTTTTGATTGCGCATCTTTTAAAAAAAATTCAAGTCTCTAAGTGCATTTTGAAAAAAATGTTAAATTTTCGACTTTGAAATCGAACTGCACCTTTAATGTACCGATCGATTTGGCCCAAAAGCTTATTGTCGCCATTCCACAACAAGGTCTACCAGCCTGTGAAATTTGGCTTCGATAGCATCAGCCGTTTTGGCTGAATCCTGCTCACAAAAATCGGTAAATAATTAAAAAAAACACGCCAATAACAATAAGGATTCAGCCTTATGGCTGAATCCTTAATTAAAATAGGTGATAGCGAATATCTCGTTACACAATTCGCAGACGATACATCGTTAACACTTGACGGGTCGAAAGCATGCCTCCAAGGGTCGGAAGCATGCCTCCAAGCGACATTACAAACATTGGCTCAATACGCATCTTTCTCTGGTCTTAAAATAAACACAAGCAAAACACAAGTTATCTGGATAGGTTTCTTAGAACATTAAAAAAAGACGCTTTGCAAAGACTACAAATTAGATTGGTACAAAAACGGAATTTGCTATCCTTGGCATAACCTTTACGCATAACTTGGCAGAAATGGTCGAGAGAAATTACAAAGATAAGCTTAAAAAAATAAGGATCATCATGAACCAGTTGCTTGGAAGAGACCTGACCCCACTTGGTAGGATAACAGTTTTAAAAAGTCTTATCTTACCAAAATTAAATAATATATTTACAGTTCTTCCTAATCCTAGTGAAAAAATAATAAAATCCCTAGAACAACTGTGCTTTAGTTTCATTTGGAAAGAAAAACCTGATAAGATTAAACGTAAACTAATAGCTAGTAACTACAATGAGGGTGGGATTAGAGCTCCGGATATAAGAAATACAAATCATTTCGCAAAAATAAGTTGGGTGAAAAGACTCTTCAACTGTGATAACAACTCAAAGTTAAAAAAGCTTTTCAATATAAATATATCCCCTGCATATAGAGATTTCTATCAATATAATGCAGCAACCATAATTGAACACTTATGTACCCCGAGAACAAACGAACAAAGCATGGGGAAAGTTTATAGTACAAAAGGGGAAAACCGTAAAGACTCAATTTGATATCCTATCCCAGCCATTATGGAATAATGAAAATATCAAAATCAATAACACACCAGTACATTACAGAAACATGTCAAATGTTGGCATATATTCAATAAATGACATAGTCAATAGTGAAGGGAACTTCTTAAAATATTAGAACTAATTCAAGAGTACCAATGTAAAACAAACTTCCTTGAATATGCTGGTATTATCAGGGCAATAAAATCATATTCAGTCAAAGCAAAACTCAACATAGAAACAAAACTAAATATGCCATATATCCCATATTTTATTAAAAACATAGCTACAAAGAAAAAAGGATGTCGAATGTTTTATGATATACTACAGGAGTCAGAAAACACAGTGAGATTACATAAATACAGAAATAAGTGGGAACAAGATTTAAATTGTAAAATCGATGAATTTGAATGGAATCAAATAAAGATGCCCTTCGTCTCAAATCTAAACTCAAAAACAAAATGGTTTCAATATTCCATTCTTCAAAGAATTCTTCCGACAAACGAACTTTTGTATAAGATGAAATTCAAAGATGAAAATAAATGCAGCTTTTGTGAGGAAGAAAAACAACCAACGTCATCTTTTTTCGATTGTCCAATTGTTAAAGATATATGGAAACAACTTAAGGAATGGATAGAGACATGTACCCAAGCTGACATTGATCTGTCCAAACGTAACATTTGCTAAGGATATCCTGAAAACAGAAACAGAGTACTGAACACGATAATCACAACTGTTAAGTACAACCTATTCAAAACAAAACAATATGGAATAACACCAAATTTAAACTCCATTATAAATGACATTAAGAAAAAATATAATAATGATAAGTATAATGCTTTCTCTACATGCAGTTACTCAAAATTTATGAAATTTTGGTCAACCTGTCACTTGCTGTTTAATGACTAACAAAACTCTCTTCGCATATACCTTTGTTTTTATATACCTTTGTTTTCACTGAATTATGAAAAAGAAAAAAGTTTGGAAGTTCATATCTTTTCCTATGTTACCAACTCTATTGCGTTGATAGTTAATGGCGAGGTTCAAACACTACAAAAGAAACAAATAAAAATCCTTACTAAAATGTTTTGAAACCCATGTTTCTTTAACAACAAAAAAAGGTTTCTCAAAAGCAATTAAATTACATATCCAGAGCTTCTAGTATCTACTGCAAGATAAATATAACTTTGCTTATAATACTTGAATGAAAAAACCTTGAAAGATAGTCATTACTGCATTGAATTGCTATTACAAATTAATATTTAATTCTACTTCAAACAAAATAACTATTCAAATTGCAAATATATTGTTTGGCTATTCAATATCTTCAAATATACATTCATTTCAAACATGACATGGCATGACCATATAAGGACAACATCCAGACTGTTATTTATAGACTTGAGCCTGACTCTTTTAAGATTAAGAAATAGACTTTGCAAAATTTTTGGGTTTTCACTTCCACACTTCTCACCAAGCCAGACTCACAACTGACAACACGCCCCATCGCCCATTCAGACCTGTGCAAATTCTCGTCTTTGATCAGGACAACATCATCAATCTGAAGATTACGTTTTGGAACGGTCCATATCTGTCGTCCCTTATGGTAGGGAGGTATTCTTTGCGCCATCGTGTCCAGAATACACTCGCAACGTATTGTACTCTTCTCCATCTGCGTGTAATGAAGATATTATGTCTCTGGAACTTACCTGGGGGAGGAAAGTACACATCAGATTTCTGCATAACAAATTACTAGGAGTGATGGGATTGAGTTCACTGGGGTCATCTGATACTGTAGTCAAAGGTCTTGAGTTGACAATTGCTTCCACTTAACAGAGAAGCGTTCGGTATGATTCATCATCTCTTCTGTCACCAAACTCTTTCAATAAAGAAGACAGTACCTTGCGCACTGAGCCAATCATCCTCTCCCAGCTGCCTCAGATATGACTTGCAGCAGGGGGATTGATATTCTGTTTCAGTAGATAATCTGTCACTCTATCCTAAATCCATTTTCATGACAGCTTCACGCAGCTCTCTTTCTGCCCTGACAAAGTTTGTACCGTCGTCACACAGGATCACTTTGGTTGGTCCTCTCCTTGCAATGAAGGGTCTCAGTGCTAAAATAAAAGAATCAGTGTCAAGTGAAATAGTAGTTTCAACATTAATTGCCCTACAGACCAAAAACAGACAGACCAAGGTAAACAAGGCTCCATACCTTTTGGCATATTTCCTTCCCTCTTTAACCACATGTGGACCAAAGAAATCTATACCTGTATGGGTGAAGGGTGTTGATGGGTTAACTCTGTAGGCTGGTAGGTCTGCCATTTTCTGGTTGCACACAGGAGCCTTCATTCGTGGACATGTAACACATTGTGAAAGAACATTCCTTACCCTGGCGTTTGCTTTGATTACCCAGTACTTGTCTCTCAGATTTGACAAAACATGATTTCTACCACTATGACCTAGTCTGACATATATGTCCTGAATGATGATCTTGGTCACATGGTTTTTACTGGGAAGCAGGATCTGGTGCATCATGTCAGTCTGAATATCTGCTCTCCTTAAGCAGCCACCCAATCTCAGTATTCCATCTTCTATATAGGGATCAAGCTTGTAGATTGAGCTGCTTTTCAACACTCAGCCTCGTTTGCCTGAGACATCAGATATACGTTCACACTCGACAGGAAATGCTTCACGTTGAACATACTTAAATACGTTCAGTTGACATCAGATGTTCGTCTATCTTCTTGATACGTGAGTAGAGGAAATCTCTGTGCGAGATAAAGACAGCTACAGCTCGATTTAAGCGATACCAAGTCGAGTAGTGAGATATTATCTTTCCCATACAATCTGTCATTTTTGGTTGTAATTCCATGGTTGTTACTGTTTCCATCGGTGTATTTGGAATTGAATTGAAGCTTGGCCATTCTGATTCATGATCATGGAGGAAGTTTGGCCCATTAAACCACGTGTTTGCATGAAGGAGTTGTTCAACATTTAAGCCTTGTGATGCCATGTCAGCTGGATTGCTATTGGAGTCTATGAATTTCCACTGAGATAGATAAAAATAGTCTCTTATCAGACGAACTCTATTGGCCACAAATATTGGAAATGTTTTGTTTTGTTGTTGATGTAGTGAAGAACAGTGGATGAGTCTGTGTAATATGAGACTGTATCAATATTCATGTCAAGTCATGGTACAGTAACTGCTGGCCCAACTGGTGTGAAACTGACGCTGCTGTTAGTTCAAATCTTGAAATGGTAACTATTTCACTGGTGCTAACCTTGACTTGCCCATAAGGAATGAAACATGGATTTTCTTGTTTCCTCTAGTAGACGCAAGTATGCTGCACATCCGTAACCAAGGGAACTGGCATCTGAAAAAAAGATGTAACTGCCTAGATACAATGCTTCCAAACTCAACTGGTTCCTAAACATCTAGGTATTCTCAACTCACCAAGCTGTGGCAAATGGTTCAACCATTCCTTCAATCTGTGGTTTAGTTCCCGCGGTAAATGTCATCCCATTCCAGCGTTTTGTCCACACAGAGGTCCTGTAAGATTTTCTTTGCAGGCAGAATAACAGGAGATACCATACCAAATGGATCATATAGGGAGGACACAGTTGACCTCTTCTGGTCACTGGCTTGCTATGTAGATCTGTGGAGAAACCAAATATCTGAGCTGACATGCCATTGAAGACCAAGTGCTCTGTCTATGGGGATTTCATCATAATCAAGGTCACAAGTGTGGATCTGTTTTACCCGATCAACTTCAGGAATGGATTTCAGAACGGATTTCAGAACGCTTTCATGCCCAAGCCATATATGGCAGGGGCATTATTGGATTACCCCCGGTTGTCCGTACGTCCGTACGTACGTAACCACTCTTTACAGGGTATTGTTTATCCACTTCTCCTCAAAAACCGTTCAATGGATTTAATTTTTCTTTCAAATTTCTGTCATGTTGAACTTAGGTGAACTTTGGGGCAAGTGAAAGCTCATAGTAGTGTGATAGGGGGTGTTGTTTATCCACTTCTCCTCAAAAATCGTTCAATGGATTTAATTTAAATGGCACACATGGCTTATAGGCATCCTAAGGGTGTGCATCTCATATTTTGTTTTACAATTTTTTAATTTTTTTCAAATTTCTGACATGTTGATCTTAGATGAATTTTGGGGCAAGTGAAAGCTCATATTGGTATGATAAGGGATGTTGTTTATCCACTTCTCCTCAAAAAGTCCTGGCTAGACTGCGCTAATCCTGGATAGACATGCTTTATAGGCATCCTAAAGGTGTGCGCCTTATACTATATTTTGGGAATTTTTAATTTTCTACATTTTAATGGATGTTTGAACTTAGATTAAGCTAAAGATGTGTATCTCTTTTTAAATTCTATGGTTGAAAACATTGAGAGCTTTTTTTATTAGCTGGGGCATCTGTGTCCCATGGACACAAATTTTCTAGTTACTATTTATTACAAACTTTGTTAAACAGAATCATCCTTCTTTACATGCTGTTTGAACATCCTTGACGAGTTTGATGGCTTTAGAATCATTTTCTGCAGACTTCAACTTATCATCCACGTAGAAGTTTCTTCTGATAGTATCAGCAACATCAGTTCCATACTTGTCTTCTGCCTTGTCAGCTGTAGCTTTGAGTGCAAAGTTCGATATACTTGGAGAGGATATGGCAAAAAGATATGGACTGACATCCTGTATTCCTCAAGTTCTGATTTAGGATTACCGTCAGAGCACCACAGGAATCGAAGCTGGTCATGTTGATCAATAGGGACTTTTACTTGATAAAACATCGCCTCTATATCACCCATAAAGGCCACTTGTTCAGTCCGGAATCTTGTAAAGGACACCAATAAGAGACTTTGTCAGGTCGGGCCCCTGCAACAGTCGATCATTTAAAGAAGACCCTTTAAATGTAGCGCTGGCATCAAAATTTATTTGAATCTTTTAAAGCTTCCTGGGGTGATAGACACAATGGTGAGGCAAGTACCAAATTTGATCTGGTGAGGTGTGGATTTCATTTGTTGGTATTTTCTAGGCATAGTTGTGAGACAAGAGATTATTCATAAATGCATTGCAATCCTTGCAATTTTGATCATTGCCCATCATTTTCTTTTTCTGCCATTTTGCACGCTTCACTGCTTGCTCTCGGTTATTTGCTGTCTGTGCCTTGTCCTTCAACGGTAAGGGGAGCTCAAAGTGTCCATCAACAAACTTCATGTTATCTTTGGCTATGCTAAGAAATCTTTCATCTTCTCTTGAGTTTCCTGTGTCCCCAGGTACTTTACCTTGATCCTTTTCATCGAAGTCAAGTTGAAACATTTTGAGTATTCTGTCAGGAGTTGGACATTCTGTAAGCCTTGTTACCTCATGAAAGCTGGCTGTATTACAGGTGAGGTTGTTGTCGCCTTGGTTGAATTGAATATCTACTGGGCCGCTGACTGTCAAGCAATGTTGATACAGAACGGCAAAAGGACCCTTTCCATTAGTTGGCACTATACGTTGTGGCTGCAGTGCTACAGAGCAGTTGCTCCCAATAAGTAGGCCGACGTCAGTGGATGGGCTAAAATCCGGCAACACTTCTGCTACCTGTTTTAGATGAGGAAATTATAACATTTGCATTTATAATCTGAGTGTGACTTACAGGTATTTCTTTCATAATATGTTGTTCTGGACCATCTAAGCTTCTAAGCTTGTCACAATGAGATTAGATACTGAGCATGTATTTACTGTCTGTACATCATGCATGGTTTTCAATTGCAAACAAGGATGCAGTTGATGATGCTTTTATCTCTTCTTATCTTTTATTCTCCTTTTATCAGTGACAAAACATCCAGTGCTACCATTGCCGAGTAAAGCATACGTTTTGATAAAAGTGTCTTTACCTTTTTGATGAACAAGAACAGGAAGGACGGCTTGAAGAACTAGTTCTCCATTGTCAAAGCTTGTATCACATGATGCTGATACTGTGGTGGTTGAGGCTGCGTCACTTTTAGGGGTTTCCTTTGCTAATGTGTTCCTCTGATGTTTGATGTCACTCTGGCTGAAGGTTGATATGACATCACGTTGATAGCTGGAGGCTTGTGTGATGTCCAAGGGTCTGGATGTAGGTATGGTGGCTTCCTATTAGCAACCTGAGAACAAAAATTACAGTTTGTCAATGTTGTCATAACTTGTTTAGGTTTAATGTCAGGGAGCTTACCTATGGGATTTCCGAATGTTGTCGATTCAAACTCTGCAAATGCCTTTCCCAAAGTTGTCGATTCAAACTCTGCAAATACCATTTTTCTAGCTTTAGCGTTTCATATTCAGTCTAAGCTCTTCCGTTTTCTTCTGATGTTCCATTATGGCATCTTGAATAGACTTCTGGGTATCAAGTGCTGCGAGACGAGCACATTCTCTTGCCAATGCTGACCTAGCAGAGGAAGATTTTAAAACCTTAGACCCAAACACATTAGATGCACTCTCTAACTGATCACCCAACATTCTCTCACTCTTCTCAACCCTCTTCTCACTCTCAACAAACACTCTAAACTCATCAAATGCAACCTCAAACGTCAACTCGCTAAAAACAACTTCAAAATGAGCATGATACTGAGAACATAAGTCATTGTACCCGACATAAGTCAACTTAACTAAATGCAAATTGTCACAAGATCCACTTTCTATGAGTTTCAAAAGTTAGTTTTTCTTTTTTGTGATAGCACTCAGCAAAGAAATCTGTTTATTCTTCAACAAACGCAGTTTCTCTGTTTTCCCCTTATCAGTCAATGTCTTCTTACGTGCACCTCGTCCTAGGGTTCCTTCAGCATTATTCTTACCGCCCTCAGTGTTCTGTACAATCTCAGCAGCAGCAGCTTGACCTGGATCCTCTTCAACCTTCGACTCCACTTCACTCTGGACAGTAGATGCCGGATGTAGATCAGGAAAATAGCCTTCACATTGGTTGGATTGTTGACTTTGTCACCATCCTGTAAAGCTTTGGTCTCGAACTCGTCATCAAAAACTTTTATAGATGCAGTTCATATATGACCACCTGATAGTTATTCGATAATACACTTTAGTAATGTCAAAGTTTTATTAAAAATTTCTTCCAATGGCAATTGCTTTCTTTTATGTTTAAATGGAGGTATGATCACATGTATACCTTTAGGGGTTGTATGGTCTGATAGTAGAAAACCTTTATCAGCCATCACTGCATCTCCAAACTCACATAGATTAAGAATACCATATTCTATTGTGATCTGTCCGTCACTTATGGCCCCAGACCATCGATCTGACACAAAACTGAATACGCCGTTAGGGATAGCGCCAATAAAACTGTTAGATGTTATATGGCGTTTGTAGTGACTGTACATCTGTGATTGTCTTGCAACTGAATATGGTTTCTCAGTGAATATTTCTATTCAATCTATTTAAACTCTTGTCTGAGGGTATATATTCTTAACATCTTTAGGCATAGTAGAATCAATAATCTCTCTATTTGGCCAAGAAATATAAAAGATATTTTTTGTACATGAGATCAATCCACCTGTTAATTGTGCGGGCACATGTTGATATAGAAACATGGAAACGTTGAGCTCTGTCTACAATTAACAGTCCCAGTCGAAGTCTCATAAGTACCATAAAGAACTGGGGCCGTATTTATAAAAATTCCTAGAGTAGAAATTGACCCTTAACTGCAACTACAAGAATTACACTTAAGTGTAAGATTTTTCTCAAGTGGTATTTCTAAAACTTTTAGGTCATAGGATTACTCTCAACTTGGGTAAAAGCTAGATAGTCAATAGCACTCCTTAGGAGTTAAGAATTTTCAAAATGGCCGTTTAAGTGATGTGATCCCAGTGTCAGCCGTAATGTTTTTACAGGTAAATGGCAACATTTAATAACATTTTCATTACAAAATGATTTGAAATGGATCTTGCATCATTGTGCAATGCCTGTTGCCAGCATAATTTGCAGATTAATCTGTATTATTTGGCATTAAGTGATTTTTGGGGTACTCTATGATGAAAACACACCAAACAATTGAAAACTAAAATAGCTTTTCAAAACCAGTTTCAAAACTATATTGTATATTTATGCTATGTTTCAAAGATTTTTATTTACCCAAAATCAATTAGACATGAAAAGATGACACCTTAAGCTTGCGTACTTAGTATGTCGCACACTCAACCCAAAAAGGATATTGACAATCTGAGATTCAACACATAAAATGTAAAAACAAATGCATGCCCACAAGCACTTGAGGAATGGGTATTGCTCATATACTATATATAGTGTAATAGGACGAATTTGGTGGCTAGGTGTTTGCCAACAGTGGACTTTGCGTTGTGTAATTTTTTAGAAGATGTTAAATGACCTTTACCACCAAACGCTGATATTACACATTGCAACAAAGAACTGAGTTTCTCAACTAACTCAAAACGTGCTAATATATACAGTTTTCCAAAAGCCAGACATACTTTTTTTCTTTGCTTCCTTCACACACAACTCGGCTAGTAAAATACCACTTGCAAACTTTGACCTCTGCTCCTGACCGGAAATAACTGTTCGCGAGCGATTTTATTCTTTTATCTTGAAGACCTTGCTAATGTCTAACTCTCATGCAAAAATCATTAAATTCTACTGTCTGGTTTTTGAGCTATGTGCCCTTGAAGTTGGCGATTTTGAGATTTTGAAAGGTCACAGCACAAAATTAGAAATTCAAATCTACAATACTTCAGCTACATTCAGTATAAATTTCAGCTCTCTGGTGTAAGTATCTTCAGAGGAGAAGATTGTCAAAGGCGGGTGGGGTCGGAAACGATCGAAAATGCACTTAAAGCAAGATGGCGGCCGAACCACGTGACCTACAAATTTGCTATGATTTACTTTTTTTCATTATTTTTCATTGCGCATCTTTTAAAAAAAAGTCAAGTCTCTAAGTGCATTTTGAAAAAAAAATCAATGATAAATTTTAGATTTTGGATTCGAACTGGACCTTTAATGTACGAGTCGATTTTGCCCAAAAGCTTTGCACGTCGTTTCCAGGGTAAGGGCTATCCGCATGCCAAGTTTTGTCAAATTTGGAGCAGCCGTTTGAGCTGTAGCTCAGTCACAAAAAAAGTACAAATAATATATATAGTCGCAAGCGACGACAAGCGGATTCAGCAATGTATGGTGATGATATGTATGACAAATATATGCAATACATGTATGTATGAAGTCAATAGTTCGTTCAGACAAATTTTAAAAGTCACGATGGCAGTATTACCAAGGCCAAAAAGACTCTGTCAATTGCAAACGTAAATGTCATATTGAATATTTAGTGTATGTGCTTTGTTAAAAATACATTTCAAATCCCAATCCAAAATCATAATGCCAAAAATATGAGTTAATGCAATTAAATGTTCATGTTAGCAAAAGATGTAAAACCTTAAGTTAAATGTAACAAATACAATCTGCCGCAAATATCAAGCTTTATCTCAAGAAATAGATAATTAAGCTTATGAGACATTTACTGTGAACAATTTTATAATGAAGTACTACACAAAAGGTTTTTGTCTTCAACAAGCGTAGCCATCGATGTAAAGTATGTTTTCCTAGTGTTTTATTGCCAATGAAGTACAATTTTTCAATCATTCTTATATGAGAATCATTCAAAACGCAAATAGGATTGACCACATTTAAATGCTCCGAATTTCAATGTTAATGTTTAATCTAATTTTGATGAGATTTATCGCAGATTGTATGATCTTTTGGCTTTCTAATGATATATGGAACAATGATTTGCCGTCTATCACTGATGAGAAACGACGTTTTTTAACATACCTATATCCTTTGCATTCAAAACGAAAGCAGAATTGACAATATTCAAAGGGCCGTAACTCAGTGTAAAACAAATATAGAAATTTACTGTCAAATTTAAAAAAAATCTAAAGACTTTTGGCTTTCATATGATGTATAGAACAAAGCGTTATCATACGCCGTTGATTCGCTACGATATTTCAAACGTACCCACCAAAACACCACATGTCCAAAATGGAAAGTTTGACCTCTGAGCCTGACCGGAAATGACTGTTCGCGAGCGATTTTATTCTTTTATCCTAAAGACCTTGCCAATGTCTAACTCTCATGCAAAAATCATCAAATTCTATGGTCTGGTTTTTGAGTTATCTGCCCTTGAAGTTTGCGATTTTTAGATTTTGGTCAACTTTGAAAAATCACAGCAAGAAAAGTATTATAGTTAGGACTTTCTAATGAGCAAATTAAAAACTACAATGCTTCAGCTACCCTGAGTGTAAATTTCAGATCTCTAGTGCAAGTATCTTCAGAGAAGAAGATTCTCAAAGGTGGGTGGGGTCGGCAAGGGTCAAAAATGCACTAAAAGCAAGATGGCGGCCAAACCACGTGACCTACGAAGTTTCCATGATTTGGTTTTTTGCAGCATTTTTTCATTGCGCATCTTTTAAAAAAAATTCAAGTCTCTAAGTGCATTTTGAAAAAATAATCAATGTTAAATTTTCGATTTTGGAATCGAACTGGACCTTTAATGTATGGGCCGAATTGTCCCAAAAACAAACACGCCAAATATAGTCGCAAAGCGACAATCACAGGATTCAGCCAAATATATGAGTGCCTGAGGCCATTTGTAGCCTAACTTTGTACGGTATGTGGGTTATGAAAATGGTACCTTGTCAAAAGTAAAAAGACTTTTTCCATACCTACTACTTTTCAAGTGCACATAACTCGAAAACTTGAATTGATATCTGCCTGAAATTCTCTGAGCTGACAGACAAGAAGTCAGACTGCAGGGATAAAGGGAGAGAAGGGGACAGAGGGCAGAGGACGAAGAAATATACTTGAAATTCCATTTTTTTTTATTATTTTTTTTTATAAGTCCAGACTTCATTGGCGATTTGCCGTGTTGCCCTGCCCTTGGGAAGGATTTTTATCAAATAAAATCGAAAAAAGTGCTTTTTTTTCCAAGCCAAAACTTTTGAGAAAACAAAAATTGCGATTTTATTCTTAAAGACCTTGCCAATGTCTAACTCTCATGCAAATATCATCTAATTCCCTGGCTACGTTTTTGATTTATCCGCCCTTGAAATTTGCAATTTTTAGATTTTGGTCAACTTTGAAAGGTCACAGCACAAAAAGTATTAAAATTAAGTCTATAAAAAATAAAATCCAAGAGAACAGTACCTCAGCTACATTCAGTATGAATTTCAGCCCTCTAGTGCAAGTATCTTCAGAGGAGAAGATTCTCAAAGGTGGGTGTGGTCCGAAAATTTTGACTTATCATGTAATTTGACACGTCCCATCGACCGGAAATGACTGTTCGCGAGCGATTTTATTCTTTTATCCTAAAGACCTTGCCAATGTCTAACTCTCATGCAAAAATCATTAAATTCTACGGTCTGGTTTTTGAGCTATCTGCCCTTGAATTTTGCGATTTTGAGATTTTGGTCAACTGTGAAACGTCATAGCACAAAAACTATTAAGGTTACGTCTTTCAACTTTCGGAATTCGAATCTACAATACTTCAGCTACATTCAGTATGAATTTGAGCTCTGTAGTGCAAGTATCTTCAGAGGAGAAGATTGTCAAAGGTGGGTGGGGTCGGAAATTGCCAAAAATGCACTAAAACCAAGATGGCGGCCAAACCACGTGACCTACGAATTAAATTCTACGGTCTGGTTTTTGAGTTATCTGCCCTTGAATTTTGCGATTTTGAGATTTTGGTCAACTGTGAAACGTCATAGCACAAAAACTATTAAGGTTACGTCTTTCAACTTTCGGAATTCGAATCTACAATACTTCAGCTACATTCAGTATGAATTTGAGCTCTGTAGTGCAAGTATCTTCAGAGGAGAAGATTGTCAAAGGTGGGTGGGGTCGGAAATTGCCAAAAATGCACTAAAACCAAGATGGCGGCCAAACCACGTGACCTACGAATTTGCCATGATTTGTTTTTTTGCATTATTTTTGATTGCGCATCTTTTAAAAAAAGTTTCAGGTCGCTAATTGCATTTTGAAAAAAAAACCATGTTAATTTTTCGAACTTGGATTCGACCTTGACCTTTTATTTGTCGACCGATTTCGCCCAAAAGCTTATTATGGCCTCTTCTCATAGAATGCTATCAGTGTACAAAATTTTACTGTTATAGCATTAGCCGTTCTGGCTGAATCGCGGTCACAAAAATCGGTGGAATAATAATAAAACACACCAATAACAATAAGGATTCAGCCTGAATGGCTGAATCCTTAATAACAATAAGGATTCAGCCTTATGGCTGAATCCTTAAATATAGTTGCAAAGCAACGATTACAGGATTCAGCCAACCATATGAGCTCCATTTCAAGCCTTTTGATGCTTTGTTTTAGGTCGAAAATACGATTTCTAGCGATTTTAGCAGTATTCTTAATGTACAGACTTTTTGTCTAAGAGGTAGTAGGTAACTAAAACGTTATCGAAATGACCACATTTCACTTGATACTCAACGTTTAAGCCTGTAGTTGTGTATGTACATTGATAAACATTAATTTAAAATTCGAATCCAAAATCATAATGCATAAAAAAATATATTCTATGCCATTTAGCTGTAATGTGACCAAAATATGTTCCACCTAAGCAAAAGAATAACAAGTTCAATCTGCAAAAGTTTGTTGGCTGAACGGGATTTGAACCCTAAAAGTTAGCACTCTGAATTCATAGGCAAAGGCTCTACCTCGAGACCACGGAGATAGCTGAGAATTAAATAGAATTTTAGCACTAAGACTTTGGGTTCATGAAGGCAAAACAAGAAATCTCGCACCCAAGAAGGAGTTCATTGACGTAGTTGTGTTTGGATGTTGCTTTTGGTCGTTTTGAGCTTTCTGATGTGTTGTTTGAGGTCAGAGCGTGCTTTTGACCATTTCAAGCTCTTTGGTGTTGTTTTAGGTGGAAAATACGATGTCCAGCGAGGCTGGCGCTATTTTTAGTAACAGAACGTAGTGGCTACGTCTTCCTGTGTCCAGTGGCGAAATGCAAGGATTTAGTGACCAAAATCGAATGTACATGACTGGACAGCGTGTTTGCATGAAATGTCTACAAGCACAAAGTGTAGAACATGCGGCCGGGAGGAAATGCATATTTCAAAGTTCAAGAGGACGACAGGCATTATGGAAAAAAGAGTTAATCGAGGACGTCACACCCTTGCGAGTGGAATCTGCCGAGCATTTAGGCAGGAATCAGGACGGCCTCCCTTTATCAAGAGCCCAAGAGCTGATAGTGGCCGTCATTATGCCCTTTTCAATTAAGGGAAGGTACATTTGCTTGTACCTACGCACTGACCCGTGCCTTTGGTCTTGAAAATAAATCTTGACCATAAAGGCTTTCAAAGTGTGTAGTCCACTTGCACAATTTGTTCTCAGTCCCAAACAAAGAGTTTAATTGACAATTAGAAGAGCTTTTCTTCACATAGCTTTTTCTTCTAAAATAAGTATTGTTGAATGTACACAATTTCATTGTTATTTAAATGTATCAAATCTATCAGTGTAAAGTTTTTCTATTTCCCCCCCAAAATTAACCGACGGCACTCACCGTGCAGCATTCCTATCTGCCGAACCATTAGAGACATTTCAAAATTGATTTTACCATTGTTAAGAGGAGAGATTTGTCTTTATTTGCATACATTATTTCTTTATGAGCATGAAAAAGTAAAGAAACGGTGAGCGATGCGACATCTGCCGCAAATATGAAGCTTTATCTAAAAAAATTTAGATAATTTAGCTTATGAGTCATTTACTGTGAACAATTTTATAATGAAGTACTACACAAAAGGTTTTTGTCCTCAACAAGCGTAGCCATCGATGTATAGTATGTTTTCCTAGTGTTTTATTGCCAATGAAGTACAATTTTTCAATCATTCTTATATGAGAATCATTAAAAACGCCAATAGGATTGACCACATTTAAATGCTCCGAATTTCAATGTTAATGTTTAATCTAATTTTGATGAGATTTATCGCAGATTGTATGATCTTTTGGCTTTCTAATGATATATGGAACAATGATTTGTCTCCTGTCACTGATGAGTAACGATTTTTTAAACATACCTATATTGTACGCATTCAAAACGAAAGCAGAATTGACAATATTCATAGGGCCGTAACTCAATGTAAAACAAATATAGGAATTTACTGTCAAATTTAAAAAAAATCTATAGACTTTTGGCTTTCATATGATGTATAAAACAAAGAGTTATCGTACGCCTTTGATTCGCTACGATATTTCAAACATACCCACCAAAACACCACATGTCCAAAATGCAAAGTTTGACCTCTGACCCTGACCGGAAATGACTATTCGCGAGCGATTTTATTCTTTTATCTTAAAGAGCTTGCCAATGTCTAACTCTCATGCAAAAATCATAAAATTCTATGGTCTGGGTTTTGAGTTATCTGCCCTTGAAGTTTGCGATTTTTAGATTTTTGTCAACTTTGAAAATTCACAGCAAGAAAAGTATTAAAGTTAGAACTTTGTAGAAGTCAAATTCAGAACTACAAAGCTACATTGAGTATAAATTTCAGCTCTCTAGTGCAAGTATCTTCAGAGAAGAAGATTTTCAAATGTGGGTGGGGTCAGAAATGGTCGAAAATGCACTAAAAGCAAGATGGCGGCCAAACCACGTGACCTACGAATTTGCCATGATTTCGTTTTTTGCAGCATTTTGGATTGCGCATCTTTTAAAAACAATGCTGCCTCTAAGTGCATTTTGAAAAAAAAATCAATGTTAAATTTTCGACTTTGGATTCGAACTGGACCTTTAATGTATGGACCGATTTGGCCTGGTCTACCAGCCTGTGAAATTTGGCTTTGATAGCATCAGCCGTTTGGGCTGAAAGTTGACCACAAAATTCGTGGAATAATAATAAAAAAATAAAACACGCCAATAACAATAAGGATTCAGCCTTATGGCTGAATCCTTAATAATAAACTTGAAGAAATCGGATAAAAACAATTGGTCTTCCAGACTTTGTGTTGTCAAAAATGGAGCAGCCGTTTGAGCTGTAGCTCAGTCACAAAAAGTACAAATAATAATAATAAATTTGAAGAAATCGGATAAAAACAATAGGTCTTCCAGACTTTGTCTTGAAGACCTAATGATGCTGGGGAATATATGGATGACAACTTCTTTGTTCATTGTATGCGACGTTTCGACAAAGATTCTTGCATACAATGAACAAAGAAGTTGTCATCCATATATTCCTCAGCGTTATTGTCAGTTAAAAATTAAAATTTATTCATGCAACAAATTTATTTCCACATACGTAAAAATGATATGTTAATTTAGGCTTCAAATTTTTTTAAAAATGTTTCTGGTCCTTGCATGAAGGCAAAAATGATGCAATGACGAGGATTTTTTTAATTTCCAAATATTTTTTTATCATTTTATAACTGTGTCTTTGAAGGCCTACACGATCAGAAACGAGTTAAATTATACAAGTTTCAAAGTTTTCTCCGGGCCTAGGGACTACATTACCATTTCCCCCTGAAAAGTTTGATGAGGGGGTTTGAAACTGACGCGGACGGAAACCAGAAACAAATAACTTTTTGCTAGGCCTTAGTGCAGCATAATGATTTGCATGAATGGTTGTTCATTAGAAAACTATGCAGGTTCAATCAAAATCATCTCAGAAGTACATGATTTAATTATAATTTTCTAAGGAGTATACGTATTTAAACAGAAATAAAGAAAAAACTGTCTCCCATAGATCACTGTGTTATAGATCACAGCAACATTCATGTGCCGTATTAAAGTTCAGAGTGACGTAATTCCAATAGACTTCCATGTTATTTATAATTTTCATAAATTAATTATTAATAATAAACATTTCCTTTCAGTCCTATGTTGCAGACGGGTGTACATTCATGTCAGCTACATGTACATAATTAATTTTCATCAACAAGTTGATTAGTTTTTCGAATGATGCCTTTAGATGCCTTTAGTGTGTACAACGTGTGATTCCATTGACGGCCATGTTTAATTTTACAGTACTGGTATGTTGCATCTGTGCTTTTATTTTATTTATGAAATACAGTTTTCATACTACTATTCTGACGCTTTAATGAAAATTATGAGTATGTAGCTGAGAAGATTAAGGAAATGTTGGTAAAAATTCACAACCAATCGATAATCAATAAATTTGTGAAAAATATTTTCGCAACACCTCAAGTCTATGTTTGTAAATGTTTTTAAAATTAGAGTAAATTGACATATTTAACGGAACTTGGCGAGTACTATTTACTTTGTCTGTTTCTGACGTATTTCTCGTTGAAATACTCTTTTGCTTGATGCATGTGGGTCTTTCCAGAGGCCTCAACGTCGACTGCAGGTAACTGTCTACAAAATGTTGAGACAGAAGCCCTTCCGCGGCAATGACAAGTCTCGATCACTGTAGGTCACCGCTGACGACGCCATGTTTATAGTCGGGGATTCTCTTGTCGTGCTCACTTATCATCGTCTTGGATAACGACGTTAGTTTTAGCTACCTATCTTAGGAAAGGTCTTTTCTGGAGGAGAAGACTGTTAGAGTACCTGTAAAGTCTGGTGAGGACACCGATTTACATTACGCCACACCACTGTTGGGGACACCTGATGCCAGCTCCTTATGTGTTCCTATGGAGGACGTGATGCCTCACCTGAGACGTACTGAAAAGCCCCATGCTAGTAGACCTGAACGAGCAAGTCAACCTCACGAGACAAGATGGCGGACACAAGGCAAGATGAGTCAGGACACAACATCTCCTACCCCTCCACGATCTTCAACTACATCAACGAAGTATCGGTAGATGTACTCACCACCAAGTTGGCAAACGTCATTATGATGCCTGCACTCCAGGACAAGTTCAGGCAATCCTTCACAGACATCGCAAAAGACATCATACAAGGTATCGTAGCCGATGTCATGGCCCCGCTCAGGCAGGAGATTCAGGAGCTGAGGCAGGAGTTGGAGGAGAAGACGGACGCACTGGAGCAGTATAGTCGGCGTAACTCCCTCAGGATCAGTGGAGTAGAAGAAACACAAGATGATGATCCGGAAATCGCCGTCTCCAACATTCTGCAGAAGGTATATCCGACCCTATGTCGAGGCGACATTGATAGATGTCACAGAGTCGGGAAGAAGAAGCCAGGCATGAGTCGACCGATCCTAGTGAAGTTCATCAGTTATTACGACAGGAACAAGATTATCAGGAACAGGCGGTTGTTGCACGAGAATCAGGACACCAGATCAGTGTACATCAACGAGGATCTCACACAGAGAAGAAGCCTACTCTTCAAGAAGGCAAGGGATCTGAGGTATCAGAAGAAGTTCCACTCTACATGGACAAAGGACGGAACAATCTATGTTTGTGAACAGCTAGAAGGATTGATTCGAGTGATCAAATGTGATTCAGATCTGGACAAGTATAGAGAGTGATATGTGAGACTGGTGATTCTGAATATTGGATTAGTGTGATATGTAACACCTATGTATTCACAAGGACACACCAAGGACATGTAAGTAACTACATGAATATATGATAATCTGTAAATAATCCAATTACCACAGTATCATGCCTACGATAGTGTGTATGTGTCATGTTTATACACTTCTCATATTGTATATATTATTTGTACAAACTCTTGAGTATGTTAGAACTATCAATTTCTGTCTGTATATACCTCTTACTGTTTTTGTATTGCTCAGTCAGCACCATGTTTTGCAATCATGTATCAAATATCATTTAAGAATATTCCATGTTATTTATATCCTAAAATCATGTCATGTTAAAACACCCCCATCGCTCCTCACTTGTAACATAAACATCAACAATTTGAAATCACTGTATGGGTGATAGCCTTAGTCAATATCGCATAGCGATTGGGGTGTTTCATTGTAAATAGTATTCTAAAGGTTACATGAAAAGATCTGCCAACGGATTTTCTCTAATTCTTCATAATGTATTGATTTTATTGTTAAAGGAGTTAAAACTTGCAACAGATATATTGTTGGTTAATCTAATTGCTTGTCGCACAAGCGTTTTTCTTTGTTTACTTCAAGCCTACTTAGGTAATCACAACGCCTTGTTAATCATTCTATTGTTACTTCAGCTTGCGGGTGATGTTGAATTAAATCCTGGTCCACTTTTAGAGGAAAAGAATAATTGTTACTCCAATGTTTCCATATTTCATTTGAACGTTAGAAGTGTAAGAAACAAGCAAAAAATTTTAAAAGAGTATTTGTCGGACTTTGATATTATATGTTTCACTGAAACACATTTAGACCAAAATGTTGAAGATGTTAATCTTGAATGGAAGAATTATCATTTACCGATTCGTAAGGACAGAAATTGTTTTGGAGGGGAAACATATATGTTTCAAAAGAATGACAAATTTGGAAAATTTAAATGACGAATCAATATGGTTAAAGATATTTCTTCCTCAAAAGACTCTTCTATTATGTGTAGCTTATAGACCAGAGAACAACTCAGTACAATTTTGGAGTCGCCTAGACGAAAGTATTGAGAGAGCAATGGACATATCCAGCAAAATTGCAATTGTTGGCGATTTGAATGTGAACTTGTTATCTGTAAAGAGTTGCCATCTGAAGAATATATTTGAAAGAAAACAGTTAAGGAATATAATTAAAGAACCCACAAGAGTAACAGCAACTACCAGCACTCTGTTAGACCCAATTATTATAAGTGAAGAAGTAAATGTCGATGATTGTGGAGTGATCGACTTTGACAGTAATATATCTGACCACAAGGGAACATACATCTCGCTCAATGTAAATATAAATACAAAAAAGTCTTACAAACGAGATATATGGTGTTACAATCAGGCAGATTTTCCTTATCTGAACAGTCTTATTGAAAGTAAAGATTGGGCTGAGTTATTTAGCCATTTTTATGATATAGATGACATGTGCAATGCTTTCTATGACAGACTGAATGAGTTAATTAAAAGGTGCATTCCAACAAAAGAAGTTACTATACGCCCTAACGACAAACCATGGTTTAACTCAGAACTTAGACGTGAATGCAGACGACGAGATAGATTAAGGAAAAAAGCAAAAAGAACTGGTAATGAAAAAGATGTCATTTCATACAAAAAGCAGCGTAACAAAGTAAATAATATGAAGTACTTTGCTAAAGAAACATTTTATGCAAATCTTGACGAATATCTTACTGAATTATATATAGTAAATAAATCATCATACTGGAAAATTCTGCGTCATGTTGTAAGAAAGTCTGAAATATCGTCAGATATACCGCCCCTTAAAATAAATGACACTGATGACAGACCAACTTTGTTTACTGATATAGATAAAGCCACAAAGTTAAATGAATATTTCAAATCTGTGTCTACGTTGTAAGGTGGCAACAAGCATTTACCATACTTTGGGAAACGCACAAATAAGGAAATTAGTGATATCAATATAACTCCAAAGGAAATATCTGATATTATTAAATGTTTGCCGGAGAAAAAGGCATGTGGCCCAGATAGAATAAGTCACAAGCTCCTCAAGAACACAGTTAATTCCATAAGCAAAGTTTTGTGTCTCCTATTTAATTATTCACTACAATCATCAACTTATCCCAATGTTTGGAAAGTGGCACATGTATTACCATTGTTTAAAAAAGGTGATCATTCAATTGCTTCAAATTATAGACCCATTTCTCTCATAAGTTGTGTTGGAAAAGTGTTTGAGAGAGTTGTTTATAAGCATTTGTATAATTATTTTCATTGTAATGATTTACTTTATAAGTACCAAGCTGGTTTTCAGAAAGGTCACTCAACTGTACATCAATTGCTTGAATTGTACAATCAAGTATGCCTATCGTTAGATAATAAGGAAATGTTTTGCATGGTGTTTTGTGATGTTTCGAAAGCTTTTGATCGTGTCTGGCATAGAGGGCTTATGAGTAAATTGGAAATGTATGGTTTAAAAGGCTGTATACTTCAGTGGTTATCAAGTTATATAACCAATCGAAGTCAATCTGTTTTTGTAAATGGAGCATTGTCAAAGCCTGTATACTTGACAGCCGGTGTTCCCCAGGGCTCAGTATTGGGTCCCTTTCTTTTTATTGTATTTATAAATGACATTGCTGATGAACTTAATTGTTTAACAAGGTTATTTGCCGATGATACATCACTTGGCTTTTCATCAATTGACCATAGATTACTTGAGTATACTTTAAACTCGAACCTTGAAAAGCTTAGTTCTTGGGCAAAGCGTTGGCTAGTCAAATATAATCCAAATAAAACAGAAGCTATCATTTTTACTCTTAAGAAAGAAAGTAAAAACATAACACTGTATCTTGACGGGTGCGAAATCAGAAATGTAAATGAACATAAACACTTAGGTGTGACACTTTCAGCCGATGGGAAATGGAATAAACATATTGATAAATTAGTATTGTCGATTTCTAAAATGATAAATTCAATGCGAAAACTCAAATTCATATTAAGCAGGCAAATCTTAGATAAGATTTATATTATGTTTATTAGACCACATTTTGAATAAGCTTGTGAAGTTTTGGATGGGTGTAACTCAGAACAGTCATTTCGACTTGAACAATTACAGTTAGAAGCAGCTCGTGTTATTACTGGTCTACCAAAATACACTTCACTGAAACATCTCTATTTTGAAACTGGTTGGGAAAAATTATCAGAAAGGAGAGAAAGGAGAAAGTTAACACTTTATCATAAACTACAGTGAGGTAATGCACCATCATATCTTGTAGATTTACTCCCACCGACTGTTGGAGAAACTACTTCTTATGATCTTAGAAATGCAAATAATTTTGTTATTCCATCATATAGATTGAAACATTCATGTATGTCTTTTATTCCTTCAACCACAGTGTTATGGAACGATATCCCATTAGATAAGCGAAATGTAACATCAACAGAAAAGTTCAAATCATATTTGAAGAAGCCAATTGTTTCGGCACCATCTTATTTTTCATCAGGTATGCGTAGGTTAAATATTTATCATACACGTTTAAGATATCACGTAAGTGAGCTGAAATATGATTTATTTAAAGTTGGCATTAAGGCGGATTCAACATGTGAATGTGGTTATTTATGCGAAAATGTTTTTCACTTTATGTTTGAGTGTCCTTTATATGATGAACACAGATTAAGAATGTTAAATGTATTAAAATCATATGTAAATGAAGATGCCGTAAATTTAGATTTAGTTTTATATGGCAGTAAAAGCCTTTCAATTTTACAAAATCAGGTCATTTTCAAGGCAGTCCAACAATATATTTTAAACAGCAAGCGCTTCTGTTGACTGCAGCATGTACATATTTACTTTTGTAAATATCTTTCTACCATTCTGTATTATACTATTTTCCATGTTTTCATGTATGTCACTATATATCTATCATTTTGTAAATACTTGGGAGAAGGTTACCTAAGTTGGATAACTTGTTCCTAATCCCTTTCTTTATTGAATAAAATATGTTTAAATCAACCTGAACTTACACAGGTATACAGCGATGCCATCAGGAAACTTGCGAGTGGAGAATTTGTTAAAGTGATTGACAAAGATGAAGCTGATGAGTCCCAGGAATCCTGGTACATTCCTCACGATGTGATCAGTAACAAGAAGAAGAAGTTGTTTGGTATTCAACTGCTCCTTTGAATACAAGGGGCTGAACCTGAATTAGCAACTTTTACCAGGGTTGTCTATTGGATCTTCTCTCCTTGGAGTCTTGCTAAGGCTCCGTAGGAACAAGATAGCCATTTCTGGAGACATCAAAGCCATGTTCCACCAAGTTCGTCTTCTCCCTGAAGACCAAAGTACCCTACGATTCATATGGCGTGATATGAATGACAACAAAGTACTAACAATATACTAGTGGCACGTACTGCCCTTTGGGACCACATGCAGCCACTGCTGTGCGACGTTCTCACTGATGAAGCACGCATGAAAGACCCTTGTGAAGCCAAGTCCCTTGTGATGAACCTCCGGAAATACCTATATAATAGGTAGAGATTACACTAAAAAAAAAAATTTTGGCCGATTTCGTTCAAATTTGAGATGTAGCAGACCGTGGGCCGAGTGCTAAAAATGTGAAAGTTCGCTTCAAGCTAAAGCGTGAATAACATTTCTCATCAAAATTAAATAAAAGACATAATTTCAAGCTAAAATGATCAATGTTCTACTTCCAAAGTGTGTACATTAATGAGAAAATTGAATATTTAAACCTTGATAATTTTGTTTACATGTTACCATGGACACAATGAAAAATCAGCCAATCAGAAAGTAGGTCACCTATTTTGCCCGGCACTGCAAATGGCTGCCCCCAGGCAGTGTGTTTGTCATATTTTGGAAGTTGACAAAAATGACCCGGTAGTTGCCTTTACGGACACTAGTTGGCTCAAATTGTGTGATAGTGTCCGTAAGTGGTCCTTGTTGGATGGTAGGGAAAAGTTATTTACAGTCAAGTTTGATTTTGATGGACAAGAGCTCGCTGGATATCACAGACGTTGTTATCAAAAATATACCGACAAAAGGAGGATAGAACAGGGGGAAATACGCAAGAAAAAGGGAGTTTTGAAGAAGATTCAAGAGACAAGAAAGTGTGTAGATGAAAATGATGAACCTTGCGCTAAGAAGTCTAAGGTAACATTGAGATCAGACTTAAATCATGATAATCAGTATGCTGTATCGGAAAGGATGTCGAAACATGTACTGGCCCATGAGTGCATTATTTGCAGGAAATCTAAAACAACAGTTGAGAAGTCAGATCGAAAAAGAAAATAAGAAAAACTTGTCACCTGTGAAACGACATCAGATAAATTGATTGAGGCAGCAAGGTTAAAGAAAGATGAAAGGATAATTTTACAAATTAGTCCATATGATCCTGTTTCCATTGAAGTCAGGTTTCACGGTTCGTGTTACAAGCAATACACAAGATGTGTGTACTCTGAGAAAGAGGACTTTACTGTTAGACCACTCACACAGTCATTCGAAGTTTTCAGCAAAACAGTAATTGAATATCAAATTATTTCAAAAGGGGAGGTTATGAAAATGAGTGTATTGACAAAACTGTTCATATCTACAGGGAAAGAAACTGAAGATCTTGATGTCAGCAACTACAGGCATTTTCAGTTAAAATCAAGACTTCAGAAAACGTTTCCTATGCTTGACTACATACAACCTAGACCCAACTGTTGTGAATTGGTTTTCTATAATGAAGATAATTCTAAGCAAATTTTGAACATCCCATGTGATAAGTGATTCTGATACAGAGTCTGACTTTGACTTGAAGTATGTCTCATCATAAGAACATTCTAATCAGGATGATTTTGCCCAACTTTATAGAGCAGCCTTGGTGGTAAGATCAGCCATTGCTTCAGCACCTGGATTGAGCAGTTGGCCACCTTAATCTGGAGACCTCTCCCATGAGGACTGTAGAAATATAGTTCCTACAGAACTGTTTAACTTTTTGTCATGGTGCTGTGATGTTTCCAGTGACTTCAGCACAGACAAGATTCATGTAGACCTTCAATCACAGAAGAAAATACTCTCACTCTCCCAGGACATTATCTCCCTTGCATCTCATGGAAGGAAACTTATGCCCAAACAAGTTGCCCTTGGAATGACTATAAGACACCTCACAGGCACTTGAGTTTTTACAGCAATTTTATTTCAATTTTCAAGGAATAAATTTTTTTTAAATTTCATTTTGTTGATTAAAAAAATTAAAATCTTAATCTGTATATACATTGTCTGCTGTTTAAAAAATTTAAAGAAACTATGAAAGTTATAAAGATAATTGAAGAAAATTTGTTTTAATTTAATGTCAAGAGTTTGATAGTTATCATGATTTGTTTCATATAGTCTGATTTCTTGTTTTAAGGCTCATCCAGACTGCAGTCACTGTTGAACGCTTTTGGTCACTGCGTTTCACACTCATTCACATTGGAACATGACAGACCCACTAGAAAATGGATGAAAAAAATGCGGTTCACAGTTATTTGTGAAGTGGAACAATATGGAAATTGCACCAGCCACTATACTCCAAAGTGTATTCTGCAAATGCAAGAAATCGACATGTTGTTCAAACAAATGCACATGTAAGAAGTCCAACATTCCTTGCACAGATATGTGTCACTGTAGTAACTGTACAAACCGCGATGAGCATGAAATCATGATGAATGACAGCAATGGAAGCGACAACAGCGATGTTGAAACTGATGAATAGACAATGATATTTGTTAAAGTCAGAGACAAACTGTTTACACCTTTTCATTATTACTCACAAAGGAAATGTTTATTTGTATTGAAGATTCCATTTGGCTTTCATATAACCTTTCCTTCAAAGGTAGGAACATTATGGAAACCTGTATAGTCTTGGGGAATACAGAGATGTTGATTTTCCCAATTCTTCAAATTTTTAATGTATTAAATGAAATTGCTGAATGTATTTATCTTGCTAAACTGTATAATTTTAGCAATGAATGTCAAATGTAATGTTTTTCTCTATTGTGAATATAATTTGTGAATCAGAAAGCTTCATTTTATTTTATTTTTTCTTGTATGGTGGCAGCAAACGTTGAAAATGCTCATTAACGGTACCTATCTTTCACAGCAGCATATGAATTTATGTACCAAGATTTTAAGTAGAACATTTGCTTTTTAGTATAAGGGTATAATGAAGAGTCTTTTAACATAAAGTTCTTTTATTCACCGACAAGTTGCAGCAAACCTACATTTACAGGTGTTGAACAGGTTTCGGCCCACCGACTATAGGTGTATCTCAACATATGAAAACGATATATGCGTGCAAAAGTCCAGGTTTTGAATATATTCTGTAAGATTGTCGATTCCGCGTTTGGAACCCCTGTGACATATGTCCTGAAATATACTTCTTAGCCTCACCAAATGTCTATACATTGTCAATCATGATCTCGACATTCCTTTTGCGGGTAAAACCTGTAGATTTTCCACTTTCATACAACTTAACCCATGGCAATGTTAATCAAATTCTTTGAACAAAGTGGATAACGGGGTTATGTGAGCTCTGCTCGCTTCTACACTTGTTATTTATGGTAATGTTGATTACCAACGTATAGATATTGAAGTTATGATGAGGAAAAGCATTATATTAATGTTGTTGCTGGAGCAAATTTAATTGTAACAAGACTTTGGTAAATACTCGTTTCTGATTGCTGGTTTGAAGGATTTCCCAGTGTTGAATTGCGATGAACACCCGCAAATTGGCTGAGGCGAATCACCGCGAAAGGATACATTATTTGATCCGCCTCAACATTAAATTGTTCTGATTCTCCCAATATTCGGGCCCGAGTCTAATTAGGTTGTTGTTGTCATATCTAAAGCTGCGTTTACACTTGCACGCATTTTGGATCCGCACTTCAAGACTTTAGTGCGTGCCAATAGACGAAGCAACATTGTTTTGAAAACAATTAAAACAATGCGTACACCCCCCCATTTGCGCATTATTCAAGCACACTTCACGCATTTGCCGCAGAAAACTGCACGCAAGTGCTGCGATTTTACCCGGCATTTCAAGAACAATTGGCGCATAACCACGACAAAGCTGCGTTCTGTTCACGCATTTGTTGCGACTTAGTTGCGTTTTGGTACGCAGTAGGCGCAACTGCACGCACAGGTTCGACTAATTCACGCATGCTTGTCAAGATCGTGTCCTTTTTAGTCCCGCATGGTGTACGATACTGCCCGCATTGGAGGTATATAAAGGCAGTACCCTAAAATCAGTTCATCCTCTACTGTCACAGAGTGAACACCATGAATAACTTCCAAGATATCGCGCTTCTTGAAGAGAAGAGACGGTTGATGTACCTGAAATTGCATTGCTTGAAATGCCCAACCTTGTCTTATCTCTATCGTGACACACAAAATTATGCACGCATTTCACGACACTACAAGAATAAGTTACGAACAAGTTGTGTCAAATTCACGAATACTTTGCGCACCTGGCACGCATTGGAGTGCGTGAAGAAATAACCAAACATTTGGTTAATTCTTCGCGCATTTACACGCATCCATGAGCAGTTCACGAATTATTCACGATAACGATACGACAAAGATACGCATTGCCACGATTTAATGCGTGCCAATGCGGATTCGAGAGTCGTGCAAGTGTAAACGCAGCTTAACTTGCGCATTCCCGTAGATGCCTAAAGTCCTGTTCGATTTGATTTATGTAACTAAGTCTTTCTTAATTGACTAATTTCATCCTAATGTGCCGCATTGTGCCATGCGGCCGGTTTCTCTCGAATGCCGTTGCCATGGCGCGGTGTCACAAAGGCAAACGGTTATGACGTCATAATGATCGCGTCACCGTCACAATAGTCTGGACGAGTTTAAGATATCTAATTGTTCACTTGGGTTTGTTCCTGTTGGTTGATATAAGGGTAACGCTGTTTTACAGGGCATTATCATTTGCACTAGCCTGCGGTCTCTTCAACTGCCCTCCTTCGTCGGGCAGTTAATTGAAGAACTTGGCCGTTATTATAGCTAAAATAAATGGAATTTGTTCTTTTGTTCCGATTTCACACTTTTACGGTAGCAGGGGAGAGGGTTTGGAATGTACAGTTCAGGCTTGAGTTTGTAGTTACCTGCATTTACAACTTTAGGAGCCTGTGATAAAGAAAACATAAGAGGATAGGTGTGAGCTTTGATGATTTTCCCTTCCCGGCGACCAGTGAAACGTTATACAGCCGTCACTGCCTGGAATTTGAAGTGAGAAAGTAACTCTTCTTCTGAAGAATCCTCTAGGCAGTGATCTCGGTCCAGGATGATTGCTTTGCTGTTGTTTGAAGATGTATCAGGAGATACTTTAACTGGAATGTCAACTATTGTTTTAAGTATTTGAGATGACGATTGATGTTTTGATTTACATTCAACTAGAAGGTACCCATTCCGAATCTTTTGACATCTTTTCCAGCTCATCGTTTTATCCAAAAAACCACACAATTTTACAAAATAATTGTTAACAATAACACAACTTTTTTTTATTTTATCTCAAAGTCAAATTTGATCAAAATGATATGATTGGTTTAGAAATTGTTAATTAGACTGGACTTTTTAGACAGGTTTTTGTAACAGGGTCCTTTTTTTGGAAAAAATTTACAAAATATTTTAGAAATTCATAAGCTTGATACACCTTTATATGATAATGTAAAAATTTGATCAAAATGAGATTATTAGGTTAGAAGTTATGAGCCGGACAGGACTTGTAACAGGTTTCTAACAGAGACTTTATTTTAAGGTCAAAAAGAGAAAATTTACAAAAAATGTTTTCAAAATTGTTAATCATGACACCCTGACAAATTTGATACCAATGTTGATTAGTTACAAAGTTATGAGCCGGACACACAGTTTAACGGATGGACGGACGGTGCCCATTTTAATATTGAAGGGGATGTGTTGACTATTTTTGTTTCATTTTTATGTCCATTTTATATAAAATTCAACAATAGTCAAGGTAGCAAGGAAGAAAATATGCTTCAAATGTAAATTGGCCAGTTATTCTGTCATTTAGGTATTTGTTTCGGTTAGCCAGGTCAGCCGCTTACAAAAAGTAAACGTGTTCCTTTTTCTTGCCTGTTGCAGAATCAGCACGCACCGGTCAAATGTCTGCTTTAACAAATCAAGCAAAGCATATAATTTTTGGCTAACATCCCCCGTCAATGCGAAACTCGAAAAGCAAAAGTTGGTTTTCAAAAGCTGATTTTACAACTCTTAATTTTCCATTTGTAAAACGTAACTTTCAGCAATGCTTATTGTGAATATTACTCTTATCCAAGATATAAAATCGGGTATTGTCTTTGTCATTTCTAGAATAACATTTGAGCATTGTAAAGTTGAGAACAACAAGTTGAGTTTTACAGGATTGAAATGTTAGTTTTGCACGATTAGACTTGTATTTTAGAATTGCATAGTGAGAACGACATGTTACATCTTGCAAGTTACGAAAGTACATGAATTCATTTTTGGCACACATCCCCTTCCATATTTTAATACCCCTGACTTCGTTGTTGCCGGAGATAATTAATATGGCAATTGAGCATGGAACATTTAGAAGGACTAAAGCTGCTGGCTTTGGTTTGAAAATTATTATTTGATAGATTTGTTTTATATTTTACTGCCATTTCTTGATAAATATTATTATAAGTTACCGTGTGTCCACGAGTTTGATATGGATATTCATCAGTGTCCAAGTTAAATTTCAAACTAGAACGAAGTTCGAGTTTGATATTTAACTCAACACATGATACAAGGTTGATATTTAACTGATCATAAGATATGATAATTCCTTATTGTCCGTAAGGGGATTTGTGGTATATAAAAGAGAGCCTGAAATTCCAAATTGTGTAAATATTAAGAAATATCAGTGCTGCTCGTCTATTTAGGCAACAAACAAGTATAATTCTATACCATCGTGTTAATGACCAAAAGTATAGTCGAGTACCATGCAGTGGTAAATAGAGGATAGCTGTCTTTTCTTGACTAATACCATGTTTATCTCATCGAGTGAGGTAGAAAGTTTATATTTTCACGAGTGGCGCAGAGATGAGATAAACATGGTATTTGTCAAGAATTGACAGATATTCTATTTATTATATGATGAAATCCTTCTAATTACGTCAAAAAAGGCCAATTTCATGTTGAGCGGCCGCTTGGAAGAGCCCGTCATCGCGGTAACAGTGTGACGTCATATGAGAATTCATGACGTCAGACTATTGTTAAATGACGTCAAACTCTTGAACTTGACGTCACTCGAGTGGTGATAAAGTTTATCACCACTCAGTAGAGTGACGATAAAGGTTATCGCCACTGTAGCCAGATAGAGGGTTTACTTCACTGATAGAACAGAGTATCTCACCCTCAAACATATAATAAATTAATATATCTTTAATGTTTAAAGAGGGTTCATGTTTCCTTTAATTTCATTTAGCTTACACTTAGCAAATACGGCAAATATCTATCTGTTTGTCCGTTAACTATAAACTGGGTTCATTTCCGTTCAATTGTTAGTTGTTTGTAGGGAAAGGTGTCACTTTTTATCAGAAATTTTTGTGGGAAGTGTATTTCTGAAAACTGTGATTTAAAATTATTTTATTTTTTGCCAATCGAATTCTTTCAGTTGAATTTTTTATTCACTGTTAGAACAATACGTTGTAGTCCACCATTTGTATAAGGACATTAGAATATATTTGAGAAGGTTGTTTGATTTATTGTATTTGGTCTCAAATGAGCCTCGGTAATTGGTGGCGTTCAAACAAAGACGACGAAGAGACTATCGGAAAAAAAGCAAGTAAACATTGCGATAGTGGATGTCTGTTGTTTCTGTAGCCGCGAGTGTGGACACATCCCTGAGATGGGTGAAGCTGTTCAATGCCATGTAAAGACTGCAAGTAGTCGTCTATATCACGTACTGCCCTTCGTATTGCTGAGCTGCGTCATCAGAGATACATGTACACAGCATGTTCACTCGACATCAGGTCTTGTCATCGTATAAGAGGACTGGTTATAATTTCAATAGGGGACGTTTCATATGCTTTATTATAGATTGACCAAAGAGCCCTACCCACTTCTTAAACCCCCATCGACATATTTGCATGCGGTTCGTGATGAAATTTAGCTATTGAGAAAATAAATACAGCAAACGGTTGAAAAATCTTTTGTCGAAAGTTTGATATCATATTTATATGTTTTAATCAACAATACAATAATTAATTCGACGTCCAAAGTACGGTACCCTCTGCAAAAGTGCCATATTCAAATTCAAATTCAAATTGTTTATTTCGGTATAAAGGCCATTGGCCCATGTACAAAATAAATACATTATTTTGCGGAATTATACATCAAGGATTGTCTTTCTTTCAACAAGTGCATTGTTCACAAATTGTGCCAAGTTATAGATAATAGCATTATTTGTACTTGATAAAAGTTCATAAAAGATAAAAATGTTAACATTACCATAGCTTTAAGCGAACCCATTTTCGTTGACGCCATCATTATCTGTGAAGGATTTATGCCCCGTCTCAGTTACCGCAAAAGCGGCCGATGGGAATGAATTTGGGCAGCAACGATAACCTAATTCGGAGAAAAAGAAAAGAAAATCTAGTGGTGCGCGACAAAGACGGCTTTCAAGCGCATCTTTAGATATACATATTGTAATATAGCCACACTTGATTCGCCTTCATGTCGGCTGTCGTGTCTGTCATTTTCATAAATTGTCTTTTTTTAATGAATTTTGGTCCGATTCTCTCTAGGTTGGTCGCAAGATTCTGCAAAAAAATTACAAAAACTACAATCAAAATAATGTTTTAAATATTGAACTTAACTACACTTTGAATACGAATCTTTAAAGCATTTAATTGAGGATTCAACATCGTTCATGATGATTTGTGAAATGTTCTATAGAAGACTTACATTGTATTTTGTAGATTTGTCTTGTTTCATTAAAATGTACGCTGTCCACTTATCTTGTAATGTATCATGTAAAATAACGACATTGTACATTATTTGTTATGATTTGCAATATATTCAATAGTAGACCTACAATGTACACTGTTTATGTGTCTTGTCACATATTCATTAGAAGACATAAGTATTCGTTATACAAATATGTTCATGTGGGAGAATGTCCGAAAACTGCATATTAGTTTTGCACGTGTTTGAGGCCGTTCTGCATGTTTGAGTTCCTGCAGCTCAAATGAACTTATCACATGCAAACCAATGACCTCTTATGCCCTACATGTAATACATATCAGCTCAGTAGCACCATTTCTTAAGCATTCCCGTTTCCAATCAGTCTGTTTAAAGTCGACTGTGCTTCGAGGAAAATGAGTGTAAAATATTATCTCTATTGGGGTTCGAACCTCACCCAGCCCGGCTTTCCTCTCCTTCACAGTCTGAAGGCACCCCCTTTACCCGCATGTTCTGACGTAAGCTCATCTAGCCAATCACAAGGTCGGCGGTAAAAGCTTTCGATTTAAGAGCCAGGACACATAACTCCTTTAAAATCCATATCTACACGATCGCCGCCATGTTGGTTTTTGTTGGTGATTGGTCCATTTGTGACTAGGTTTTGTCTGCTCTAAACTGGCGTTGAACAAGCACCTAGCTTGGGTGCTTTCAGACCCTTGTGGAGAGGAAAGCCCCGATACATAATTATTATTTTGTTTCCCTCGAAACACGGTCGAATTTAATCAGACTGCTTTTCCAATTATCTTGTATAAAAATAATGATTACATGTATTGTAATCATATCTATTTTCGCGTTGTGAAACTTTTGAGCAAAGACATATCCGCTCAGTGTAATTTTCGAACATTCAAGACAGAGACTTGTTCAGTCTACGTGAAGAATTTTGCTAAAGAAGACCAAAGATGTGCCATGTCTACCGAAAATAAATCTCTTAAATATATTTCACTCATTTTGACACACCATATTTTAATTTTTTTGGTATCCATTGGTTCCGATTCCTGTTTTTAACCCTAGAACCATGGTTTCCGTTTATTTAAAACGTGCATGCATGTACTTTTGGTGTGAAAAAGATAGTATCCATTTAAAAAAAAGGTAAATATTGTGCTTTTTGCTTGCAAGCCTTTCCGTGTCTTTGGATAAAATATCATTAAACTCAAATGTCTGTATTGATTTAATTAGGGTTGTCGCAACGCGAAACGGGAGACATTGCTTCAGCGGCGTCCGTGCGCCTGGACGTCCAGATTTTTGTTAACGCGAAATCATGAACTTCTGTACTCAAAATCCTCATATTTGGTCACATCTAATATTTAAGGATTACGCAGACGTCAATCAGTTTGGGTGACATTGATCTAAGAACATTCAGAAGAGAACTCTTCAATTCTTATAACGCAATTTATTATGAACCGGTGCACACACAATCTTCAAATCTGGTCACAACTTACATTGGGAGTTTACAAAAAAGAAAAAAGCCAAGACATTTTGTGAGATCTTGACCATATTTTCTAGGTATCTCATGATATCTCTTTAACCTTTACACCTTCAGTTTGGCAACAGTCTACATTCGGGGATTATGCAGCCACCAGTTTGTTTGGTCGCCTACATGGAAGAATGCCTACGGTCTTATCAAAACATCTTGAAGTTTGTGATCTACTTTTCAGATATGATTTAATCCAGGAAAGTGAGTATTTGTGACACATGTTTAGTAGATGTACTTTTCTAAAGTAACTCTAACTCTGTGTAACAAGAAAAGAACTAAGGGGAGAGAACGTTTAGGAGAGCTAGCTGGTGTTTCTCTTTATATACTGTTTGTCCTTTATACTAAATATGATTTTTAAGTATTGCACAGCTGGTGTTTCTCTTTATATACTGTTTGTCCTTTATACTAAATATGATTTTTAAGTATTGCACAGCTGGTGTTTCTCTTTATATACTGTTTGTCCGTTTTACTAAATATAATATTGAAGTCTTACACGGCTGGTGTTTCTCTTTATATACTGTCTGTCCTTTATACTAAATATAATATTGAAGTCTTACACAGCTGGTGTTTCTCTTCATATACTGTTTGTCCGTTATACTAAATATAATATTGAAGTCTTACACGGCTTGTGTTTCTCTTTATATACTGTTTGTCCTTTATACTAAATATGATTTTTAAGTATTGCACAGCTGGTGTTTCTCTTTATATACTGTTTGTCCGTTTTACTAAATATAATATTGAAGTCTTACACGGCTGGTGTTTCTCTTTATATACTGTCTGTCCTTTATACTAAATATAATATTGAAGTTTTACACAGCTGGTGTTTCTCTTCATATACTGTTTGTCCGTTATACTAAATATAATATTGAAGTCTTACACGGCTGGTGTTTCTCTTTATATACTGTTTGTCCTTTATACTAAATATAATATTGAAGTCTTACACAGCTGGTGTTTCTCTTTATATAATGTTTGTCCTTTATACTAAATATAATATTGAAGTCTTACACAGCTGGTGTTTCTCTTTATATAATGTTTGTCCTTTATACTAAATATAATATTGAAGTATTGCACAGCTGGTGTTTCTCTTTATATACTGTTTGTCCTTTATACTAAATATAATATTGAAGTATTGCACAGCTGGTGTTTCTCTTTATATAATGTTTGTCCTTTATACTAAATATAATATTGAAGTCTTACACGGCTGGTGTTTCTCTTTATATACTGTTTGTCCGTTATACTACATATAATATTGAAGTCTTACACAGCTGGTGTTTCTCTTTATATACTGTTTGTCCTTTATACTAAATATAATATTGAAGTATTGCACAGCTGGTGTTTCTCTTTATATACTGTTTGTCCGTTATACTAAATATAATATTGAAGTCTTACACAGCTGGTGTTTTTCTTTATATAATGTTTGTCCTTTATACTAAATATAATATTGAAGTCTTACACAGCTGGTGTTTTTCTTTATATAATGTTTGTCCTTTATACTAAATATAATAGTGAAGTCTTACACGGCTGGTGTTTCTCTTTATATACTGTTTGTCCGTTATACTATATATAATATTGAAGTCTTACACAGCTGGTGTTTCTCTTTATATACTGTTTGTCCTTTATACTAAATATAATATTGAAGTATTGCACAGCTGGTGTTTCTCTTTATATACTGTTTGTCCGTTATACTAAATATAATATTGAAGTCTTACACGGCTGGTGTTTCTCTTTATATACTGTTTGTCCTTTATACTAAATATAATATTGAAGTATTGCACAGCTGGTGTTTCTCTTTATAAACTGTTTGTCCGTTATACTGAATATAATATTGAAGTCTTACACAGCTGGTGTTTTTCTTTATATAATGTTTGTCCTTTATACTAAATATAATATTGAAGTATTGCACAGCTGGTGTTTCTCTTTATATACTGTTTGTCCGTTATACTAAATATAATATTGAAGTCTTACACAGCTGGTGTTTTTCTTTATATAATGTTTGTCCTTTATACTAAATATAATATTGAAGTCTTACACAGCTGGGGTTTTTCTTTATATAATGTTTGTCCTTTATACTAAATATAATATTGAAGTCTTACACAGCTGGGGTTTTTCTTTATATAATGTTTGTCCTTTATACTAAATATAATATTGAAGTATTGCACAGCTCGTGTTTCTCTTTATATAATGTTTGTCCTTTATACTAAATATAATATTGAAGTATTACACAGCTGGTGTTTTTCTTTATATAATGTTTGTTCTTTATACTAAATATAATATTAAAGTCTTACACAGCTGGGGTTTCTCTTTATATACTGTTTGTCCGTTATACTAAATATAATATTGAAGTATTGCACATGACCCATACTCCATGTTTTGAAATATATTCCTTATGAATATTAGATCTAGTATGTGGGTTTGTTGACATTGATAACTGTGGCCTGTGCTAAATGTCAAAACAACTCACGATCTTACCGCACTATGGCTACATTTTGATCTTTTTTCTTACTCAATATTCTGTGAGTATTGCTTGAATTGTAGCCAGAAATAAAATGTTGTCTGTATACGAAGTCTTTCGATATCAACATTGAAATTTCAACGACAATGCAAAGTAACCGAAGACGCAACGTGAAAACCGCCCAGAAAATCATCCCAGAAAACTCATTTTGCAAGCAAAATAATACTTTTGGTTGTTCACCATCAGGACATTTTCATAAAGCATTAATTTTGGACCTTTGTTAGTTATAAATAGCTCTTTAGTTTTCAAACGAACCGCATTTTGGAAGGACTACTGCTCGACCCTGCTATCTAATGTAACTTCCGGGTGTTGAAGCGGCTTAATCTCGGTTTCGATTATGCGCGCTCGGTTTCTCATGACTGACAGTTTCTGAAAATATTCATGAGGCCGGCCGGGAATATTAAGAATCCCCTATAGATCCAAGAGAGGATTGTTTTTCTACCTAGTCTTTTGGTACATGGTAGATGATCTCTTAATCCTAATTGTTAAATATAACAATTGTATTTGATTTTGCACGTGTGCAATTACGTCATAGATAAGAGATCTGTATGCTGTGTAGAATTCTGGTGACAGATAAAGCATAGCACTTTGCCTTATGCACTGGAAGTCGCTTAATCCTAGTCGCCGACAAGCATTACAGAGAGCTTTGTTAGCAGAGAAGATTTGTCATCGATACAAACTCAATTGCAGTGGAGCAATCCGCCGTTTGCTCTCGGT
The DNA here is from genome assembly GCA_916613615.1 of Steromphala cineraria. NCBI lineage: Eukaryota > Metazoa > Mollusca > Gastropoda > Trochida > Trochidae > Steromphala > Steromphala cineraria. Next base: position 33,070,211 of record OU744728.1, read on the forward strand.
GTAATTCCAACTTCTTTATCCTAGTCTAAATTAAACAGAATACCATCCGATTAAAGAGGTTTCCTTGCCTCATTTGAGCTTGTTACAATCACATAAAAGTCACAAGGATATGACAATCTCGCATCTCGCTATTTTCCTTCACGTTCAGAAGGAAATCTAATCTGAGTGCAGAGAACGGCAGGCTCACATCAAAGTACTTCTCGAGAGTCGTCCCATGATTACAGTAGCGGTCCGTCTCCAGACAGTCACACAGTTTAGGCACGCACCTTTCTCTGACAATCAACTTTTTCAAACTAAACCGCCAATATAGACATAACTGAATAAACTTTGGAATTTTAAGTGGATGACACTGGACAGGTCACTGAAACACAGATGGATATTTTATGTCTGCACATGTGTATTTTAGTGATTCTCAACGTTGATTGGTCGGTTATCAAGAGAATGAAAGATGATTGGTCGACAGGACTATTTTCACGTTTCATTGATAAATAGGACGTTCAGAACTCCCATAAGTTATAGGCCTGTGCCGAAAATGCAATGTGTATATCTATGAGAATAATTATATAAACTACTCAAAAAAAGAAACGCATAGCAACTATTTTCCCATATTAAGTTTTTAAAAAGAACGGTAAGAATGATGCAATGGAGTATATCTTTTGTGAATGTTATCTAAGACCATTTCTGAGTTTGAATCCACAGATACTGAAAACAGCGCGCCAAAACACACCAAAATCTGTTTTCCCAATAAACGAGCTAAGCAGTGAATAAGGAAAGATTCATGAAAATTGTTTTGCATGAACATTTGATGCAACCGTATGAATAAAAGCCAGGGGGTATGATTGCCTCCCTATCAGTTTAGAATGCGATACCTTGATGGAAAGTTATGCCTAGACTTACTGAGCCTCAGCGCAACAATGCTATCGGTCATTTGGAGGCCGGCGAGTCTCAATCAGCGGTAGCAAGACGACTTAATGTGGCACAGAGTACCATAGGAAGACTTTGGCACCGGTACCAACAACAAGGTACGACACGTGATGGCGCTAGGTCAGGGCGACCTAGAGTGACCACGCCCGCTCAGGACCGATTCATCCGTCTACGCCACTTGCGGAACCACAGCATCCTCTACATCATCTGTAGTCCCCGGACTCCGTACCATCTCCGATCAAACTGTGAGGAATCGATCACGTGAAGCTGGAATTCGTCCGAGACGACCTTTGCGGGGACCTATCCTGACACAACTCCACCGGCGACAGCGTAGACTGTGGTGCAGACATCATCGAAACTGGCCTATGAACAGATGGAGAACTGTTGTTTTCAGTGATGAATCGCGCTACATGCTGAGACATCCTGATGGAAGAGGTCGCGTTTAAAGACGTCGTAATGAACGTTACGCCCAGAACTGTGTACAGGAAGTGGATAGATTTGGTGGCGGTAGTGTGATGGTGTGGGCCGGCATCTCATACAGTGGAAGGACGGATCTCATCCATGTCTAAGAAAACCTGACAGCTCGGCGGTACTGCGAAGAAATCCTTCGACCACACGTCCTTCCTTTCATGAACCGTCATAACGTCATTTATCAGCACGACAATGCTCGCCCACACACGAGTGACAAGAGATTTTATGGCCCAGAATAACGTTCAACTTTTGGATTGGCCATCGCGATCACCAGATCTGAATCCAATTGAACATTTGTGGGACGACCTGGACCGCCGTGTGCGACAACGTAACCCTCAGCCGCAGAACCTCCCTGATTTGTTTCTGGCTTTGAGACACGAGTACCAGCACATTCCAAGGCATTTCATCCGGAATTTAGTGCAATCTATGGGACGCCGATGTCGGGCAACTATCGACGCAAATGGTGGCCACACAAGATATTGAGTGCAACTTGACCTTGACCTTTGACCCTCTGACATTTGTGATGTTTCATTAGTGAACTAGTGACAATATTAGGTCATCATGCTTCCTTTTTCAATCCAATGTCTGGCTCATACTTACGTGTATAAAATTATTACCAATACCAACTATGCGTTTCTTTTTTTGAGTAGTATATAATGTGTATTGCAAGTTTGCATGTTAAACGTTCATTGACAACTACGTTTCAAGATATTGCAAGGTGAAACCGAAAGGCGAAAAATTTCCTTGTTTATAAAAAAATATGGCTTCCATCGACAGATTCATGAACATATCAAAGTACAAGAATATAACTATATATCTATTTAGAATGAATTAAATCTAATCATCGAGGCAACAAATAAACAAACAACTGTTCAAATTAAGCACTGTTCTCTTTTTACTGAAAACGATTGATCCAGTTCATACATCACTACTAACTATGATTTCTTAATTTCAAATTTGGGTAAAAATTGGGTAATATAAAGAATAACAATCTCGGTTCCAGTGATAATATGATTATGTATGTCAAAATAATGTTAAGTCGCGATACGTCCATAATGAAATTTGTAATGGTTTTCCGATCACGTCAGAATTTAACTAAATAACTAAGTTTACAATTTATAAATACAATATGTTCCGATGGTACGTCACCTAAAATAATTATATCATTTTTATAAATAAAAAAATAATAAATAAATATTTTTGGAAACTAATGAGTGAAAATGCGATAATCACTATAATTTGAAAATAAAGTGAATTAATCTTGAAGGATCCATTAAACGATTTAATTCTAACTGGTTACTGACTATTTTAAAAAGCAAATGTATTGTCGTTCAGTCAAATCATGCAAATTATTTAAGCTCCGAAAATCAAGCATAAATTGAGTTACATATACTAGGCCTATAGACTAACAGACAGCCAGCCGTGCGCTGGCTTCTGACGAAAGAATACAGTTTGAATTTCCCCCTCTATTAATCAACTCATATTATGGTCAAATATCTTTCAAATCGAACGCATTCGTTATAAAACTTAAATTTCTCAACACACCAAAACGCACTGATGAATCTAATCCACAACATATCATTGACGCTAAGTGTGACGTTGTTCAAATTGGTTTGAAGAGGGTTAATATGTTACGGGTTGAAGGTGGTCACAAGAGAAATGTCTCTTATCATCAGAGGATGGGCCGTTTGTTTGTTTCTTTTCAACAGAGAATGACAAAATGACAAAATACACGTAATGACAAAACACATGATAAGCAAAATTAGAAACCCTATAGCAATCATGTCGCAGGTTATGGGCTGTTTGTTCAACACAGAATTCAGCAACTGTCCCTAAGATAACATGATTCATCCCTTCAACTACCACCCACATCCCCACGACCCTCCTAAACTGAATCTTCCTTGAAATGAAAAACACGGAAATAGTATAACATTGCGTTCTGAAGACATGATAAATCAATCACCTATTAATTTTCTGTGCAGAAGGCGAACAATGACGAAACACGTCGACAAGATTATAGAATGAAATTAGAACATATTGTAAATATTGCAAATGTTATGTCCTACCCCCCTGAACATTCACATCTACGTCTTCAAAACCAATAGTCCAGTAGAAATTGAATTTAACCCGGACATTTAGTATATCAAGCAAATTTTATGACCATTTGACCTGGAATTGGGTACTTGTTCACTGTGGGAAACCCAAAAACTTTAAAAAAAGGTGTGAAAATTGGAAAACATTTAATAAAAAAGTTATCAATCGAGTATAACAAGATGATTGTTTTACAAAATATAAGCTTACGGGATAATTGTTCACCATGGAAAACCCTACCAAAATCAAGTTAAATTTTTACAAAATAAACGCTAATGGGATAACCGTTCACCATGGAAAACCCAACCAAAATCAACCTTGGGGAAATTGAAATTTTGGGGGAATAGTAAAAAAGGCGCAAAATATTTTCTGAAAAGTTATAAATCTAGTATAACAAGAAAACTCTTGACAAAATTTACCCATATAAGATAATTATTTACCAAGCAAAACACAACCAAAATCAACCTTTGGAAAACTGCCATTTTGAGGTTAAATCTCCAAAATGTTTAAAAATCACTAAATAATATCTGAAACTTAGCAAATGAGTAAAACAAACAAATTTGTTGACAAAATATAATAATTTTTTACCATGGAAAACCTTACAATACTATGGGGTAAAATCTTAGGAAATTATTTAAAAAACAACAAATGGGATACTTGTTCACCAAGGAAAACCCAACAGAAAAAAGCATTTGGGGATCGAATTTGGGGGATAATTACTAACATATACAAAGCAAATTAGGGGGAAAATATACCTATGGAGGTACTTGTTCACCAGGAACTCCATACCAGAGTCAACTTTTGGAGTATATCAAGTTGAGATAAAATCCTCAAAAATGATGAAACAATTGCTCAATATGCTAAACCGGTAATTTGTATGAATAAATAAATCTTAATCTTATGAAATTGTAAAAACTGTTGATAGCCAACCCTTAAAACAATGAGAGAAACAAATTGAAACATGCTAAATATTGTTCTACACGAGCCTTTGTATGTTAGGTATTCAATGTTGAAAACCAAAAAAAACTGAAAATATTTCCTATGAGTGTCAACGAAACAATTCACAAAGCAGAACAATTACATTTTTGGGAGAAATGAACAAGAATTATTAAACTATTTCCTCGAGGAAATACAACTACAAATGGAGCATATCACAAAGCCACATTACGGAAATTGTCAAATTGTGGTAAAATCATAGAAGGCAAAAGGAACAAAGATACACTTGTTTAACTCATTCTTTTATCCAATCAACTATTGTAAAAGGTCTAATCTGAATTTTACAACTGGTTTGTTTAATGTGTATATACAAGAATATAAGTTCTCTAAGCAAAGAATTAAAATGTTATCAACAAAAACAAAATGTGAAAAAAAATATATTATCACATGTTGAACATAAAAGCTTAAATTATCTGTCAGAACAAACAATTTTAGATTTGTGTCTGTTCTGGAGATTCCAGATATAGGGATATCTATTTTCCATCTCTTAACATCATAATATTGATGCCGCCTGCTGCCTGCAGGGTATATTTGTGTATCATAGAGGAAGGTTTATTTACAGATTAAAGTGATGAACCTTTTAATAACTGTAATTTTCTCAATTATAATACAATACTTGGTGCAAGATTGGACAAAAGCACAAATGCATATTTTGCATGGAAAGGGAGTTGCTGTAAAAGTTTGATATTTTCTAAAAGTACAGGTAAAACATTTTTATGTTAAGTAACAGTGCTGTTCCGAGGTGATCAGTTAAGGGGGTCATTTTGGGCTTTTCTGAGCAGATGGGGCCCCTAACAATGGTTGAAGAATCCTACTTCTCCTGATATAAGGCGACACCAAGCAAAAAGGGCGGGCAAACAGCCCAAGGACCCCCTTTTAAGAACAACACCGAAGTGATGAATGGGTTATCCTAAGCTGAATCTGTCTTTGTTATGCTTACCACAGTACAGATTAATTACATTAATGCTACCATGACTAATATTTTGTTGTTGATGACAATGATTTTGAAAGTCTGAAGCTTGCTCTCTGAAACCCTACTCCTCCCCCTACCCTACTATTAAGGTTTTGGAAGACTATGATGATTGTCCAAAAGCGACATATACTCATTAGTCAACTATGTTTTATTTGAATCACTCGGCCAGTGAAAGTCCCTAAATCATTGAAACAGAATTGTGTTATGTTGCACGGCAATAAAATCAATTGTATTGTAATTAATACTATTTTTCACTTGAAGGTGAGCTTTGCCTAATGTTGAACAGACAAAAATCAACATCCTTTCAATTATATTTATTAAAAGGTAAGCAGGGATCGGGAAATAGATCTTTGAGTATGGGTAATTTTTAGGCTATAACACTGTAGTAATTTTCTTAATTTTGACTTGGCCATTGCCCTTGTATCAACAGAAAACTTTCAAATCACAATGGACCAGTTTTTCATCCAACGGCCAAGTGTCTTTCCCAATGCTTGTCATAAGTTGTATTTCATTAAGTTTTATTGAATACTTGTCGTCTGATACTAGAGGTTAGTTACTTGAATTTAAGTTTTAGTTCAGATAAGAAACATTGAGGAAACTGACAAATTTAAGATAAAGGAGACAGATTTGTGAATTACCTTTAAATGAAAGATTCAACTTCTTAAAGAAAATTATCTTTAAAACCAGGTTTGTAAAATTATTTTTGATAACTGTCTTGTGTTATGTTTTACAAAAATACATGAATCATAAACAAATTAGTGAATGATATTTTAAAACCTCAGGAAATAGTTTTAATCATGACTGTTGTATAACTAACAGTTAGAGAAAGCTGAAAAATCGGAAAAATTAAACATGAACATCTGAATTGATAATCATTAAATCTCAATAGAAAGTCACTAGTGCATATATTTATTATTTTATATATATTACGTGGTGCTGAGGGACCAACAGTTCTATTCATGACATTGTTGAAATTTTGATTAATTTACATAATAATATTCCTCCTTTTACAATCAAGAAATCACTTACATAATTGTTTTATTATAAATCATCATATGAAGGGGTTTACTGTCACTATATTAGATGGTTTTGAAGCCCTAATGGATATCAATTTTCCTCATCTTATCAAACACAGATAACCTGACATTTTAATGTATATTTGATAGACATATGCTTTTATCTTTATGCCATAATGCATTTCCATTTAAAATACTCACTGTTCTTAGTTTATATATCATATTTTACCGCCTACAAACTTTTGTTGTCAACAACAATGTCAGCCACTTTGTGTGTTGCTATGAAGGGAGATAACTCTGACGCTATTAGCCATACAACTGATGTTATATATTAGAAGTACCAGTGCATCCATGGAGCAGATTTTCAAACAGTCACAACTTTTGCTGCCCACGGTTGGTTTTGGTTGTTTGTTTTTCACAGCACAACAGGAAGCCATAGATCATTTTAGGAAACAAATTTGCTTGATATACTAAATTTCCGGGTCAAGTAAATTTCACGTCGATTTCTAATGGACTACAATTGAATATTCTTGAATCCTTCTCAGACAATTGGGGATTAACAAGGATGTATTCTTAGCCTGTTGTTATTCTCACTATTCATTGGTGAATTGTCAAAGTCTATAAACCTTAGTGGTAAACACTGGGTACAGTTATTCCCCGATTTGTATGAAATATATCTACTGCTATTTGCAGATGACGTCATTCTAGTACCTGAATCGATAGTTGGTCTTCAAACCCAATTGAATATTCTTGAATCCTTCTCAGACAATTGGGAATTAACAGTTAACCCTGACAAAACGCCAATTGTGGTTTTCAGAAAAGGAGGCATTCTCTCACAGAAGGAGAAATGGTTTTATAAAGGAAACAGGATCACCACTGTAAATAGTAATACATATTTGGGTGTCTGGTTTTCAAGTACATGTAATATGAAAATGAAAACATGCATTTCAGACTTGGCAAGCCGGGCAAAAGAGCACTTATTGAAATCCTTGTGAAATTGAATAAGATTGGAATGGTTGATCCTAAAACGTATTTTAAAATTTTTGATACCCAAGTCCTGCCGATCTTATAATATGGCTGTGAAATTTGGGGATTAAATCAATTTGAATTATTGTAAAGGGTTCATCTTCTAACGACTTTTGCAAGTAGTAAAACAATCATCTAATGCTATTGTATATCGACAAGATTATAGAATGAAATTAGATCATTTTGTAACTACTGCAAATGTTTTGTCCCACCCCCATGAACATTCACATCTACTGATCACTAAAAGAGTCAGTGAAACATATTCCTTATTTCCTTACATTGGAAAGTCAATCCTTATTTCTTCGAAGTGGAGGTCATAGGCCTAGTCTACATTTCAGCTCCACAGAGAGGAACATGTATATAGTCACAAGATTATCAATAAGTTTATTATCATAAAGAAGACAAATATATTATGGTGTAACAATATATCTCTAAGTGTCATTGCCTTGTGCATAAAAATTGATAATTTCTGGACAACATTCTTATTTTTATTTGACATGAGCATATTTAATTTATGGATAATTAAAATAGTTTTAATCATATGCATTTCTTTACCTTGTAAGGTCACGTTACTGACATGGTGAGATCACATTTTAATTTTCTGAGCAGAAGGTGAAAAATGACTAAACATGTCGACAATATTACAGAGTGAAATTAATTGTTTATCATTTTGTAAATATTGCCAATGTTATGTCCCTTCCCCCCTAAACATGGACTGGAACATATTCCCTTACATTTGAAAGGTAATCAATCTGTTCATGCTATACAACAATTGTTGTAATCTATTTGTATCACAACAAATGAAACTTTTTAAGAAGGAATATAGTATACAAATGTATGTAAATAACTTGATATCCATTTCCTTATCTTTTTATACAAATGTAAGATGAATGGTCGACGAAAATTTAAACATAAAAGGGCATGGATATTTTAGTTGAAAACATTCTAATATACTCCCCAAAAAAAGAAACGGGTAGTGATTTTGAGAAGTTTTGGATGGTGCCACAGCTACACAGATTATTAAAAACATCACTGATTTGAGGAAACAAGTCCCCTAAACTCGACGGAACTGTTTGCATAAAGTGTTTATTCGACCGCGAAGGCCCTGTTTTGGATTGCTTCAAAGATCAAATGGTATAAAGTGTCGTTGTAAAATCATAAATGAATCACAAGTTCGTCATTTATAACAAATTGAACATAACGTGTTTTAGGATTGTTTTCCATTTCTAATACCAAGTCAGAAGATTCGGTTGAGAGGATGTGGTGGTGGGAGGTGCGATATCCAATACACAAAGATCTGGTTAATTGGTGGTTCTGAAGAATTTGAGAAGCAAATCACATATTCGACAACGTCCATGACCATCAGATTATGGATCGAGAGAGGGAGTGTTTCAAGCATGATAACTTGAAGTCACTTATATAACGTCTGACGGCCCATTACCCATCTTTGTTATGGCCAAAACACTCTTAATGCCTTCAAAAACAGTACACTTCAAGCCATCAAAGGTGAACTCTATCAGCGTGCACTTCAACGTCTCACAGCGACTGGTCATTGCATTGCAGGAACGTGGAGACGAATTGCAGTAATGGAAAAACGTCAACTTGTCCATTCCTTACCATAGGGATGCCATGCAAGAATTCTTGCAAAGGGCTGCCACACAAAAGACTGACTTCAACGGCATCTCGTCTTGGCCAACTCTTTTTCTATAGACATGTAAAGTTTCGCTTCGTTACCAATTAAAATTATGTGACATTTTTGCTTTCAAGGTGAAGCAATAATTTGTTTTGAGTACATTTTGACTAAAAACTACATTAGCTAAAATAATGTCAAATGCTGAAATGATATAATTAAGGATTTTGTATGAGATATATTATGTTTATATACAGAATATGGTACATACGTTTCCATAATGGAGAAGATCTAGACGAAGAGATTTACTCGTTTACTAGTCGACATTATGATTTTCATGTCTAGATAACTATTTTGAATAAGTTCATTGAATATTCGATTGTCGACTAACCTTCACGAACTCCCAACTGTTCTTCTGTGATTTAAACAAAGTGCATTACCCATTTTGAATCTTTGAGTAAGGATTATTGTGTATATATTTCCAACTACATTCATTAGAGTTATCCCCTGTAATTGTCGGGATTCATTTAGTGCATCTGTCTGTGTGTACTTTCAAAAACACTAGACGTCTACAAATGAGAGATGTTTCCCTTGTTGGCATTCACGGTAACTCCAAAACTCAAATCTGGTATAAACTGCAAACTGATTTAAGACAACCATGCTAGGTATTTATGATATCGTCCTGGCTTATGTAAAATAATGTTGATATTTGATAAATCGATTACTTTATGTTGTTATTCTAACCTTCATAATTCAGGTCAAACTGTACTTTATTGCAAAACACATGATGGTTAGGGCTACTCTATTACTTTTCTAGTATGTCGATTTTATTTCGTTAAAGTTATGTCTTTTCCAAAATAAACATATGTTAAATCCTCAATCGGGGCCAGGGCTAGTGACGTCATAAAGAATTTAGCTTTCAAAAGAATGTATCACTTAGAAAATATATATAATGGAACAATTTGGATACAAATATTTCTACCAGTTAAACTACTTATCGTTTGTTTGGCATACAGACCTGAGTACAATTCCTTTGAGTTTTGGGAACGATTAGATGTGAGTATTGAGAATGCTCTTGATATAACAAGTCGAATAACTTTAATTGGTCATTTAAATGCCGACCTCCTTTCCAGCAGGGGTAATCATATCAAGGATATTATGGTAACTACGAATTTAAGAAACATTATAAAATATCCATCTACAACATTCTAGTACACTAATTGATCCAATAATAATTAGTGAAAATGTAGATAATATAGTTGATTGTGGAGGTATTGAATTTGATAAATCTGTAAGTGATCACAAGGGCACGTATGTGACATACAGTACTTCTGTTAAGACACTATGGTCATACACAAGAGATGTATTATGTTATAAGCTGGGCGATTACACAACCCTCAATGCACTTATCAATGACACAAATCGGACTGAATTGTTTATTGATTGCCAAGATGTTAACCAAGCATGTGAAATATTTTACCAAAATTTTAATATATTTCTGAAATAATGTATTCCTATAACAAAATGTAACAATAAAACCAAATGACGAGCCGTGGTTCGATTCCAATTTAAGAAGGGAATGCAGGAAAAGAGACAGATTACGCAGAAAAGCAAGAAGAACAAATAATTTATGTGATGTTGCAAAGTTCGAAAAGCAACGTCAAAATGTTGATGTATTTTGCAAAAGAAAACTTTTATGCTAATGTTGACAATTTTCTTCTAGACTCATATGTTGAAAGTAAGAGTTCATATTGGAAACTACTACCGTATTTAGTGATATAATCCGGCTCAAGTACCTGCATTCCTCCACTTCAAATTAAATCGCGTAACGATCATGAAAGTCCATCTTGTTTCACTGACAGTGTAAAAGCAGAACGTTTTAATGAATATGTTCAATCTATTTCATCATTGAATGATATCAATACCTGCCTGTCAAGTTTTAATAAACGAACAGGCGCAATGTTCGATATCCTTGTAATTTCTTAAGTTGAAATTGAAGATGTCATAAGATGTTTACATTTGGAAAAAAACGTCAGGTCCTGACAAAGTGAATCACCAACTCTTGAAGCATGTTGTTTATTCCATAATTAATGTGTTATGCTTACTATTTAATATGTCATTACAAACATCTGTATATCCAGCTGAATGGAAAATTGACAATGTTATGCCTTAATTCAAGAAAGGTGATCCAATTTTAGCTTCAAAGTATAGACCTATATCACTTATTAGCTGTGTTGGTAAAGTATTTAAAAGAGTTGTCTTCAAACATTTGTTTAATTATTTTCTTTGTTACAAACTACTTTATAAATATCAGTTTATTTTTCAAAAAGGACATTCATTTGTACATGAACTAGTTGAAATACATCATAAAGTGTGTGAATCCATGCATAAAAAAGAAAACGTTCTGTATTTTGCGATGTATCTAAAGAATTCAATCGTGTAACTTGCCATAGAGGATTATTTTTTTAAATTGAAAACTATGGAACAAGCGGATAGTTGTTAGGTTGGTTTAAGGGTTATACATTGTATAACTAATCGCAGTCAAACTGTATTTGTCAATTCATCCTTTGCCCAGCTTTGAACCTTTAAGTGCTGGTGTGCCACAGGGGTCAGTGCTTTGGCCATTTCTATTTGTTGTATACATTAATGACATAGCAGATGATTTGGATTACCAATTGCGTTTATTTGCTGATGACTCGTCTCTTGGATAGTTTTCACCAGATAATAGACTTATTGAAATGAACTTAAATGCCAATTTAAATAGACTAAATATATGTGGTAAAAATGGTTAATCAAGTATAACCCGGATAAAACCGAGGCTATCCTTTTCTCGATGAAAAAAGATAGTGATATACCACATCTTTATTTTGATGATGTCGAAATGTCGAAGTTAAAATTGTAGATAATCCTAAATATCTTGGATTTATTCTTGCAAACAATGGAAAATGGGCTTTACATATTCAAAGTATGATACAAAAAGCTTCAAAAAATGGTTGCCCCAATGCGACTCTTGAAATATGATTAGTGTAGAGATAACCTTAATAAGATTTATACTATGTTCATTAGGCCTCATTTAGAATTTACGTGCGAAGTTTGGGATGGTTGTACTCGTCAGCAAATAAAATAATATAGAACAAACAATTACAAGCAGCGAGAATAATTACTGGTTTACCAAAATATACTTCACATAGAATTCTCTACTATGAAACAGGTTCGGAAACATTGCAAGATCGTAGGAGGAAACGAATATTGTGCTTGATGTATAACATTCAAAATGAAATGGTCCCTTTATACCTCAACGAACTGCTCCCCAAAAATGTAGCTTCTAAATCAACTAACGATAACTAAAAACCTAACTCACCAAATATATCAGTTCCTTTATCAAGACTTAAGCATTCACAAGAATCTTTTATCCCATCTACAATAAGTTCTTGGAACAATCTACCAACCAATGTTCGTAACTCACTGAATATTGCAACTTTTAAATCATCTATTGGTCATGTCGGTGCTTATGCAACCGTTTAGTATCCGTATGGTAGAAGAAATCTAAATATTATTCATACATTACTCAGTAGGTTGTTTGAACTTTGATTTATGTAGATTCGGAATTATGCCGGAATCCTGGTTGTTCATGTGGTAATCGGGTTGAGAATTGTTATCATTATTTGTTTGAATGTCCGTTGTATAATCAACAGAGAATAAAACTATTGTCACAAGTTAAGCGCATTTGTTCATCAGTCAATCAATCAATCAACCAACTTTATTACCAAAAGTTTACATGTACATGTAAAACATCATGGGGTTTACAAAAATATATAACATTCTTGAAACTATGGGTTTAAACAATCCAGTTATGTATTTAAGATGATTAAGTGGTAGACATGATAATAGATAAAAATAGATATTCCAGTTAACCGTTAACAATTGTTAGAAGGAGGTACAGAGTTGACCTATCATCTAGTCAAAACACATAAATATTCAAATTAGTTCATTCATTTATTAGTAAAACAAAACGTTTTGCACAGCAGACCGATATTCCTTTTATGTATGTACCATTCTTTTTCTTATGCTGCTCTCCTGATAACTATCCGTCATCTGTTTGTAAAAGTTGTAAATCAACTTTGTAAATACATAGGAGAAGGTATTCTTAGTTGGAAAACTTGTTCCTGATCCCTTTCTTCATGAATAAAATATGTTTAAACGAAACTCTCAAATGATTACATCACATTACATATTACTGTTGATTGGAAGCTTCTAGTCGATACGGCTCATCATTTCGTGTGGTTCGTCACTAGCTGGTGTTTATTATACAACAAAAACACTTTTCAAATCAACCGCTCACAATCAAGAGTGCACCCAAATAATGTTGCAATTGGGAATGTTACTTTAGAATAGTTATTTGTGTTTGTCAGTATGTGTTTTACATTATGCACATCTTTATGACGAGTATGATCGTTGACACTTAGGACAGATGATCTATATCACTTTGCTGCAGTCTTTATCTTTGCATGATTTTCAATGACATGCTTCGGATAATACAAACAAATACCTGAGAGTAAAAATATTCAATCAGTGACGCTAGAAAACAAATTATGAGGCTTACCCACTGAAATATGATATTTAAATACACTGAAACCATAATGACCCGTGTGATGTTGTGTATAGCCCTCATTTTTCGCTCGGAAATAGAGAAATTACTGAGCATTCGTTTCGTAAGGGCCATATGACAGACACACTTCCTTAGGTTTCTAATTTCCTAAAAACTGTATTCAATTATGGAAGTATCCCGAAAACAGCCCACATTTTTCGACGGCCAGCTATGATGACAAGTTAGTTCAACCAGGAATCGACGGATATCTTTGTGTGCCAGGGTACGTTAAGAAGGTTTTGCAGTTGGTTTAAGCAGCATTGAACAACACTTGATTGCCCTGGGTAAAGAGGACTTTTTTGAGTGGCATATGTGCCATAGAAGGGATACAAATAGGTTGACACGAAAATTTAGATTTGTTTTGCTCTCTTCAAAAGTTGGTATCGTTTCTTTAGTCCCTAAGCGTACGTGTAAGATTGATAATTCGTTTTCTTGCGTCATTAATTTCATTACTCATATTTTAAGGTTATCATTTATGCTTTTGTCTTCGGTAATTAGTTTTTAACCCTGTTTAAGAGCAGTTAAAGAGGGACTGAAATGGTATATGGTTATTTTCGGGATTCAAAAAGAAGGGATTGCAATTAGACATAGACTCGACTTTGTATTTCTTTAATCAAACCGTAACCTGCCTAAAACAACTTTGGCGAACAGAATCTGTGGTCACTAAAGTCTAGTTGGCCAGAATTCTAATAATTATATTTCAACGCGTCCTAGTACCCTTTTAACATACAAAACTTCCCTATAATGACTTAAATGTTCGCTATTTTTTAACTTGTTAATACCGGTTATGTCAAGTCCATGAATATTGTAGAGACATGTAGCATTGTGTATTTCAAAAATCAAGTGACATATTATGACTTCTTGATAGACGGCTTTTAATTTGACGCCGCTATGGTTAGACATATGACACCTTAATAAAATAATTATGTGTGTCTGTCTGTCGTGAATCGTCAGGTGAAAATCTGAAGGTCTGATCTTTGCCGAATCTTGCATAATATACCTGGATTGTAATTTCGAACGGTGACAATTAACTGAACCCTAATGTTTACACTGAACACATCACACGTTTTTAACACACATCCGAATGGTTACACAAAGGAGGCAATTTTCACTGTGAATATTTTACCGTGGTTTAAAAATACTGAATGGTTTTATGTTCTCAATCAACATAAATTTTATTTACGAGTGGTAGATGTCTTAATGATGTTATATACCATTTCTAATGAAACTGTTTGCTTTAAATACATGCCGCTAATAAACCTGTTAGGGTCCCATTCACATAAACGAATCCGACAACTGCCGACAATTCTACTTTTGATTTAACTTGTATCTCTAAACCAGGGGGAATTAAATAAACCTACCTACATGTACCTACCTACCGTTTTTGCTCGAGACGAGCAGACAGAAGAGCTAGCCGACACGCTCCAGCTGCGTGGGCGGACCCAGTCGCGCTTCAGTGAGTTTTAAAAGTGTTCGCTTGTGCGAGTAGGCGGTAATCTACATGTATAAGGGTGTATAAAACGTCAAATAAAAGCCTATGAAGATGCATATTGTCTCTATTGTATGCTCATTACATTCCGATTGATTATGTTAATGGAGATCATCTGTTATTCTAAAACAGAATGCATTACATAATCCTTTTATATAAGTGCACTTGCACGTTTATGTGTTGTTGTTACAGACAACGAGGCCTAGTGGGATGTTCTGTCTGTTTTTTATTGTCTTGCTTAACAAAAAAATTCCCTATATCCTGCAATACCAATTTCTGAGCGGTTGCTCGCGTTATCTGTGATAAAGCCAAAATAAACGACAGCAATTAAGACGTCAACAACTCCTTCCAATGTATTTAAGTCTATTGTCCCTACATCAATGAAAAGACTGAATATCTAAGTTTGGATGATTGAAAACTTGGTTGATGAAATACGAATTGAACATTATGAATTGCTAACCGACATTGTTTGCTATATTTTTCTATTCATGATCTGAATACACTGCAGTGTGCATGCACATCAACCTTGGCGGTGCCACTGCATTAGTTGTTAAGCACGTTCTTATGAAGAAATGATCTCTAAATTCAAGGTTCACAGATTTGGAAACAATATGAATATGATCTGCCATATTATTAGACATGTGTCGTTTGTTGCACGATGAGCTTCCTTTCATAGAGCGGTCCCAATACAGAGAGAAGATCCCATAGCTGATACAGTTGATACACCCCGCTGACCATAGACCATAACATTATGATGTATGAGGGAATCTCGGCACGGGCAGCTCGCTATTACTTCTACACCATCTGTCTCCAATATTCTCCAGTTGAAAGTAGTTTACTACGCACTATTATTGAGCTCGAGATGAACACGTGCTGGATATTGTTGGATAATTTGGGAATAGAAAAATTATTATAACCTTTCATGACAAAGAAATGGATTGAAGACGATAATATGATTATTAAATGAAAGCATTAACGAAAACAGACCGATTACTAAGAACGGGAAACCAATGTAATGTATATGCTATCTCAGTCATGAAAATTGTCCTAACAATTAACAAAAATATTAAGTTTAAAAAAATTTAACGTGTTTCTAATTATTAACATTTGAATAAACGTTTATAGACAATATATGTAAATGGTGACAAAAATGATGAAGATATTAGGATAGAGATATACCGGTGCATTAAAATGTACAGCTGCGTACCTTTAGGTTTTTCACGTAAATGTCTATCCAAATGGCATCGTACTATTGCGTACCAAAACCTTATGACAGGAATAAATGTAAAGATTTCTGTGAGAAAATAGATAAGTTATAGATATATCCACACTTCCCGAGGTGTATCGCTCAATAACCTCCTGTTTGAATCGTGGGTCTCCGAGGCGTAGCGTAGCGGAGCCGAGGAACCACGATTCAAACAGGAGGTTATTGAACGATACACCGAGGGAAGTGTGGGTATATCTGACTTATACCCCACTCCGGTCGAGTCATATTTGACAAAAAAAGAGCATTCTATCATTCTTTAAGTTTCAGCTCTAGACCTAACTAGATCAAGAGAATATTAACAATACTCATCTAATTGCGGTTTAAAACCATAAACTAACTTCATTGCATTAAAATTGGTACAGACTAGTACTTATATATACATAGGCTTATAAATATAGAAAATATATATACATAAAACAACAGAAAATACCTCTGCTTATATCAACCCTCATTAGCTCAGTCGATAGAGTCGCTGCGCAACAACATAAAGGTCCCTTGTTCGATTTATAATTCTAAATGTTACAAGTCCGTTTATTTACCAATGGTGAATATCTCTTCTCCTGACTAAGTGTAGATTAACAATAAAGAGTAGGTCTATTAGAAAGGTAGACGTGTATCAGTGGATAACCTACAGTTACAACAGAGAAAGGAGAGTTGTATCCGTCAATACACCTACAGTTAGAACAAAGGAAACCATAGCAACGAGACCGGAAGTGGGGTATAAAGACAGACTAAACAAGCTCTTACAACACATCAACACGTGTGAAGTAAACGAAAACATGATCAACAGCACAGAAGTTGAAATCGCGCATGTGCTGACACAGTTTGCACGTGATACATTTGGAGTTAAAAAACGTCCCTAATCTAGTACAAATATATCAACACAGTGTCGAAAAAACAAACCATGGTCTTACACTGAGTGTAAGGCGCAAGGATAAAAAATGTAAAACAAAGAACAAATATGATAAATTTAGAGCCATCACAAATAAAATAAATTTATACATGTTATCTCAAATATTTTTCATAAGATCGATGTATAAGAAAAGCAAATCAGAACAGCATAAAATATTTAGGGAAAAAAGAAAGCTCGACCAAAAAGAATACCGGAAGGCAACAAACACAGAAAAAGGTCCGTACTTATAGGACACCTGATATAGAAAGGTTCTTTAATTTTTTTAAAAACCTAAACGAGAGAGAACCTGAACAAGAAAACATAGCAACTCCCCCCAAAGACATAACAGAAGAAGAGATTCGTCTAGCTATCAAAAGTTTAAAGGGAGATAAATTGAAAATGCTAACCTTAAAGACTTCGAGGAATATCTACTCCCCCTACTGGTGAATTTTTTTTATCAAATATTAGGCATAGGTATACTTCCTGAGTGCTGGTTAACTGGTATCATAAAACCTATCTATAAAGGGAAAGGAAATAACACTGATATCAACTCCTTTCGTCCTATAACATTACTATCTTGTTTTGGTCAATTGTTAACAAGTATATTAAATGATAGACTCAAACTGTTCCTTCAATCTAATGATAATATTGTTGTGATTCATGCACTCATTGGTTTACTTTAAAAGAAACTATAGTGTGTATTTGTAGATTTTACGAAGGCATTGGACACTGTCTGGCGAACAGGGCTGTTGTATAAGATGTTAAAGACCGGCATAAACGGACGTTTTATGATCTCATCAAGAACATGTATCACAATATACAATCTGCGGTTATGGTTGACGGAAATGAATCTTCTTATTTTTCGTAATTCTGTTGTCAGACAGAGTGAAAATTTGTTCCCAATCCTTTTCTCAATCTTTGTCAATGATCTGGAAATGGTTTTAACGAAACAAAAATGTAAAGGGGTTAACTTATGATGAAGAGACTCCGACCATATTCATTCAGCTACTTATCTTGTTAAATGCTGGTAATATTGTGCCTTTCAGCGACGATCCAAAAGAACTACAAAAAACACTTAATGTATTTCACGACTACTGTGAAAGTTGGATACTAATAATAATTTTTTTCCAATAACAAAGCTCTTATTTTTCGGAAGTGGCCCGGCCAAAAACTGTAAAAAGCTATGTTTGCGTTACTCAAAAAAGCGCGAAATATAAATTTACCTCTAGACTGTTTGTTATCACCTTTTGAAACAATAATTGCCCCAATCTTATTGTTTGGTTCTGAGATATGGCGTTTTGAGAATATCTCTTTGATAGAATAGTTACAAATCAGATTCCTAAAGCTGGCGACTTATTTACGAAATTACCTTGTATTGCCTGGTGAATGTATATAAAAATTCACGTAAGAATGATACAATATTGGCAGATATTAGCTACTAACTAGGAAACATTTAAAGTTCATATAACCACAAACATATTTCACTATTTTTTTTGAGTTATATTAAAGTCTGATTACAATATTGTATAGTGCGCCAAAGGTCGCTACTCAAATATGTTCAGTTTGGTAATGAAAGCCGTTTTTAAATGCCACTTTTGATGGACCGCTTAGACCTATCTGGCCACAAACCATTGAATGCATGACTGCCCGTCACTGGTTACACCCCCTTTTTGTGACGTCATAAGCAGAAGTAGTCTCGTTATATCTATAATCTATCATAACAATACCACAGACAAAACCCAATAATAAACGATTTTCAGAAAATGTTTTCCACCCAGTTAGATAAATCATTTTACGATGTAACACTAATAAGCATTTGGCGTAAAAAAGATATCCACATCAATGGTAATTAAACAATTATTTAGGCAGTATTTCAGTTCAAATAATGATACGTTAATCTGTGTAGTCTGTTTATTACGTCACACACGCGCGAGTTTTATGGCCCCTGACCCAGGTGGGGTTTTTACAGCCGATAATTACGCTGTCTCAATGAAAGGCTAATTAAAGGTGTTTATTGGACAAATTAACAAAAATCAAGCCCAGTTTACATTTTTTTGAAAAATCTTTGAACGAAAATCGAGAAGTGGTAAAGTCGAGGTTAGTTGATGTTTAACTTTTTCTAGCCTATTATAAAGATTTATATCGCAAGATAATGAAGTTCTTTCGCACAATCTACGATGGATTTCATTTATCAGAAAGGTTTTAATCGATTGTGGAGTATTTTTGGCATTTCGTAAACCATGGCTTTACACAACGCCTGGTATCACATCTAGAATTGAACAAATATTATCCAGCATTTGATAAACTGGCAAAATTCCGTCCAAAACAGTTCGAAAGGTATATATTATCAAATCTTTACATCCTTATGTTTTGAAAATTGTCTGTATTTGCCTCGATCTGTATATTATCCAATTTTGAAATTAAGGACAAGCAATCATAATTTCCCAACAGAAACCGGATGCTGGCAATATATAAAAAAGGTGAACGTTTTAGCAGTTTGTGTAATTCACCAGCCATAGGAGACGAGTTTCACTATCTCTTTCGGTGTGAAACTCTTCTCCAACAGCGTCTTCAGTACATACCACACCAGTTCACGAAATTCGCAAATATTCTAGCAATGAAAAAAGGTATCAACCACTAAAAAGACTAAATACCTGAAACAACTGCCAATTTCTTTAAACCATATCTAAATCTAAATCTATATATCAATCTAAATGTAGCCAAGAAATTTAGTTAATTTCTGTATGCTGTTTTTATCGTTCACAAATTTTATGAACATGTTTAAAATGTATAAATTGTTGGAAATGTATATCTCTACATGTATGCCATCTTTATTAATTTATTTATTTTTTATGAACAAATGTTGATTTATCTATGCTCATGTACCACCGATGGTGGAATTGAGTAAATAAAAACCTTAAACTTGATAACGGCCTTTTTATGTTGGAATTTCATCACAGAAGTTTAGTACCGTAGCATAATTACCACACTTCACAGTCTACAAAAACACTTTTGGCAGGTCATTCAATTGACCAAGGTTCATGATTTTGAAAACTTTATTTCTTAAATTTTCTATACAAAATTCTTCATAAATGATAAACAGCTTTGTATATTGTTCATATATATTCCTTTGCATTAAATTAATGTTACTGTGCTGATGAGAGTCGATATGGGATATATTTATCCAATTTGAAGAAAATCAATATTTAAAAAAACATTTCCCCTACCTTCTATTTCATTCTCCCAAAATATTTACTTTTGCATTACAAAATATATTCCTGCATTTTTTATTTCAAAACCACCTGCTGTTGCCTTCATATTACATTCCTATTGTCTTCTCAAAATGAAAATGTTATTCTTAATTTGTCCTTATTTATCAAACATAGTGTAAAACGTAGAAGTGAACTTGTAAGAAATTAAATTCGCCCTTAGAGCTGAAATAAGATCTTCTTATCATATAATTAGCAATGAAATATAGGGTTATACAGTGAAAATATAATCTTTATTTTAAGAAAAGCAGTAGAAAGTCATATTTTTACTGCAGTGAAAATATAATCCATATTTTCACTGCGGTGAGAAAAGTAGGACCGACCCCATTACCTCCCTTTGAAACACAATTATCTCCCTGAGGAAATCGAACACACGCCTTGCGTCACGGCGTTGTTTAGGATTGAAGAAAAGCGACTCTTTACGATGTTTGCGGTATGTTACTGCTACCATTTTGCAGTGCCAATGTATCCTTCGCTTTCGAAAAAGCCACCCAACGTTCTTATTGTGTTGCTGTAGTTAATGATTGTTCATTCTATCGCAAAATAAATTTACGAAGCGAAAGATCTGTCACACCAACATAGCGCTTCACTCACTGTATCAGTTCGCGTCGAAACAGACTTTCCAAAATACGTATGGAGCTTTTGTTTCACCTAGTTGCGATCTGATATCAATAAACATTCACGATCTACACTGTATATGTTTTTCAAAAAATTATTTCCGATTAAATATTGATTTATTTCTTTCGACCTTTTTTTTACCGAGAAAGGATAAATGGAGTTGCTAGACTGTCATCCACAATAGCAAAACTTTGCCTTCCGATGTCTGACAACTACGTTTTATGATCTCAAAATTATATTATATATAGACTTTTTCATTGTTTTTGCCGAATATCATTTCTATCTCTTCTCGTGAGATAGAAATGATATTCGGCAAAAACAATGAAATAGTCTCTATCTATTGTCATTGTGTTACCAATTATTTGAAATATACTGTTTACAATAAACCCTTTGACTTGTTTTTACATTAGCGACCAGACAATCCAAACATTAGTGAAATAATGGTTATTTTACACAAAGACAATCAGTGATCATTTTTCAGTTCAGCTGAAGCTATGTAATCAACATCCAAACAAATACAAAATAATATGACATTTGCACTAAGAAACCCACAGAAGTGAACAAACTGAAGGTAGGCAACTATAATTAAGGTGTATATGATTATTTACAGACCACAAAACAGTTAAAAGTTGATTTTTCAGTATATGCTGAAACCAAATTCTATTGGTGATAAAATAAGGTTTTACTTTCTGAAAAAAAACGTGTCTCACGAACGCAATAACATGCACGTGAGTCCCGTCACCCATGTGTTGCACAAACCAAAGTTTCAAACAATCACAAGTATTGTGTATTCAAGGATCGGTTTCGACTAGCTTCATTACCACTTGTTTTACATCTCATTGACAAAGGCACGAGGAGAATTTAAAATGCATTCAGATGGCAGATCATTGGGCTTCATCGAGCAGAACTTTCTTACAAGAATATTGCCAGAAGAACTCACTTCTACTACACCGTCATAAGTCGTCTGGTCAGGAGGCATGCACAAACAAATGACGTGAGGGACCTTCAACGATTAGGAAGATCAAAACCTACCACGCCCTAGGAGGATAGAGCTCTGTTACAACATGTTTGACGCCTTTCGTTTGCTTCAAGCACCCATTTGAAACGGGTATGGTTACCTCATCGCCCCTTGAGCAACCAAACTCTGAGAAATCGCCTCAAAGCTGCCGGATTAAGGATCAGAAGGGTCATCAGGCGTTCAATGCTCACAAATCACCACAGACGTGAGCGTTGGTGTTGGTGTATGGATAGGCAGAAGTGGAACCTGAGATCATGGAGGAGAGTACACTGGACCGACGAAAATCGTTTCCTCCTGTATGCTGTTGATGGCCGAGGCCGCGTATGGAGGACAAGGAATGGACGTCTTGCCCCCAGGAACATTTTGCCAAGGGTACCATATGGCAGAGGATCCGTGATGGTTTGGGGAGGCTTCTCTTACGACTGTAGACTCGATTTGCTGACTATACAGGTTCACTCACAGGCGTTTGCTATATTCAGGAGGTTTTGGATCTTGTAATTATTGATCATTCCGATGATCACGGACTTGCCATAAAACCCTTGTTCATGAACGACAATGCCAGACCCCATCGTTCACTTGCTGTAAACCAACATCTGGAAAATGATGATGTAACACGAATTCCATGGCCAGCAATGTCACCTGATTTGAACCCAATCGAGCATGTTTGGGACATTTTAGGTCGTCGGATACAAAGTAGGGATCCTCCTATACAAAACCGGCGGGAACTGGAGGCCGCTCTTCACGATGAGTGGCAGGGGATAACGATGGAACAATTAAAGAACCTGGTTAGAGGTATGCCAAGAAGAGTGGCGTCCATTTCCTTCTTTATTTTCGTGCACTTTTAGTGCCCACATGATTAAAAAAAAACTTTTCTTGCAAATGACCAATTGATTGTTCTCTTAATAAAAATTGGTTTTGCTTATCTTTTTCTCTCAGTCTCATAGCATACTTCAACGAAGTACACCCCTCTGTGAAAAACCAGGGGGTGCTTAACTTTTTTCGGTGTGTATATATTGAATGTAACTTTAATTTGATTAAACTGAAGATATGTGTAGGATAACAAAATATGATTTGCATCAAAACAAATACATAAAAGCAACAAGGAAATACTGTAGGGAATTTCTTTACTGATTGTTTGATTAACTTTGAATTGCAGAAAATTATTTGATTGCGAAGCGATAAAGGTTTTTAGAACGATATATGTTCAAGATGTTTAGAAAAACAGTGGGATGCCGTTGTGCCAAAAACTTAGTATGATAAAGATGTGTGATAACAATCTGATGACGATGTGTGTGATAATAACCTGATGACATGTATGTGATAATAATATGATGACGATGTGTGTGATAACAATCTGACGGCGATGTATGTGATAATACTATGATGACGATGTGTGTGATAATAACCTGATGACATACATGTATGTGATAATAATCTGATGACGATGTGTGTGATAACAATCTGTTGACGATGTGAGTGATAACAATCTGATTACGATGTATGTGATAACGATCTGATGATGACAGATTTGGTAAGAATCTGATGTTATGACTACAACCTGATGTTATGACTACAACCTGATGCCGACGTATGTGATAACAATATGTTGCCGACGTATGTGATAACAATCTGATGACAATAGATTTGACAAGAATCTGATGTTATGACTACAAGCTCATGACGACGTGCATTAAGCAATCTGAAGATGATATCAAGGTACCAGGGATGATGAATACAGTCTGATGCTGTAAGGGTTTATCACAATCTTCTGACATGTGTATGATGCGAGAGGACTTTTATGATTACAATATGGTCACGATGTTTATGATAACAGTTTTATGACGTTGTAAATGATGACAGTGTTATAACAATGTGCATGATTAAAATCTAATGGCGATGTTTATGATTACGGTGAAGTTGTGTATGTTAACAGTATGATGAAAATGTTTACGAATGCAGTTGTGAATTAACTATTAGATATGTAAATGATGGCGTAGAATGCTGTGCCTGATAACTTTTGTGTGATCATAAGTTAAATAATATATGTCTCCATGCATCTACCTAAGTATGTAAGGTTATGGCATGTGAATTAAAGGCTGCCAGGTGCTCTATAGCCATTAGCTCCACTGGCTGTTCCTCCCCGCCCATCCCTCCGATAGACAACCTTCTATCAATTTGTCCAATTTAGTCTCGCCTGAGGCGACCTGGAAGTGTGATGAATGAATGTGTATAGCAATGACTTGGTCATAGGTAGCCTAATATCCATATTTATACTATTGGTAATTGAAATGGCTACACTATCCTCACATTAAGTGATTATCTGACTTGTGCTAGCGTTGCATGTCCATCGGGACGCTTTCATGTTCTGATCAGGAAGGAATTTTGTCTTTAACTTGGAATAAATCGATGTCTGTGTATGGCTCAATCTCTCGCCGTGTCACTTCCAACTAAAGTTACAAAAAGCATGTGCACATTCGGCGTGCGCTGGTAGCATTAAATTGACCCAAGGGGATCCGTTTTCATTCTTGCCAAATAGCCCTCAGTCCCTGAGGCCCACGTTTCTCACGAACGTATGACCTATATAAAGTCAATATTTCGCTATTGTAATATTAATTTCATTTCCCTTGGAAGTTAGCTTTAGCCGTGTAAGCGAGGCCAGTAAAGAGATGCGAGGCGGTTGAGCCAGCAGTGGGCTCGCTAGTCGGACAGCTGGACTTGTCTTCCACTCCTCCTACTCCTCCTCCTCGCCCAATGCTGCACGGCTCCTCTGCTTGTAAGCGCCTCCTTCCCCCCTCCTCGCCCAGGCTGCCCCTCTTCCTTGTCTATCAGTCTTCGTACTTGGACGGACACACGGACATTCGGACAAACAGACAAGGCGAAAGCCCTTCGTTTCCAGTGCATCTTTAAATGGATACCGTATAACAAGGCTCCATATCACACGGTAAGTGCTGATACTCATTTATATACGACAACAGGTTAAGACAGATTGTAGAAATGACAACTCGAACCTTGTAGAATATAAACCTTTATTTTCAATATAACTCATCTTGTGTTACATTAGCGTTTATTTCTTCAGCTGGTTACAAAATGTTTTGAATTATTGACATAAAAATAGACAAGGGCGTTAATACTAAAACAAAACGGATTTGAATTTTAGATTTTTTAAGATCATATTGCAATATCAATTTGCAGTGTTTGAAGAATATGGGAGATGCAATTTATCAGAAGTATTTGATTGCAAGAATTAGGAAGAAACGAGAGAAGTGAAATCTATGTTTTCATTCTGATCGCTTACACGATAAAATGAGGATTTATTTCAACTTTTTTTAAAACTTATATATCTACAACCATGTTTAATCAACTCAAAACTTACTTTTCTCAAGGCAATGATATGGGGAAACCCACCATTGCACGCTTAAATAAAAAAGCTTCATCAGTCTCATTTAAGACAATTAAGCAATATCTTTGATAACATCTGAGTGTAAAGTAGTCTATGATATGAACCTTCAGGTATGCCAACATCTACATGCACCGCGCTTTCAAACTCCGATGAGTGCATGCTACAATGATACGAATTTATGTTCTGAAAATTCATAATTACAATTAACACTTTTTTTTATATTTTCAAAGTATCTTCATGTTTGAGATTATACCCCAATTAAACAAATCTGGACGGTAATAGGGACCAGTCCTGTAGAGTTTGAACAAGATGAAACTACCCGACAGATAATCTCTGCCCACTGCCGACTTCGGGGAAACGTCATATTCTCGTCTATTCGCGTTCTTTTGAGGGATCTCTTTTCTGGAGTGGAGACAGCGGTAATTTCAATGTTTCTTTTGGATTGTATCAATACATTTTCAAATAATTGTTTCCATAATTATTGGTTAACAAGATCAATTATATATCTGTTAACGCCTTTAAAAATGTCTTCTGTGTTTAGGGTGCCATGTTTTATGTGGAAAAAGGAGTATCTCACAAAGTAAGCCCCCAAACCTTACCAATTGCAAGGCAATGTGAACTCACATGTAAAAGAGCCTACAAAGTTCGGTAAAGCTATGTCTATCCACTTCCGTAATGATTTAAAGTGTTCCGATAGCAGTTTTCGCTTGATACTTAATAATTTCCTCTACGACTGAAATGGTTGAGTAATACGATGTTTAACCCTCTGAAATAATACATTTGGAATATCTGTTATGTTTTGGGTACACGCACGTTTAAGAAATATAACAAAATATTGTTTCCTTTATTTATATCTAGTTATGACTCATGGCATGATTATTTTTACAGTAAATTTACTCACATTCTAAATAAATACGTGTAATAACTGTTCAGGAAATATACGTATTGACTAAAATTGTAGGCAATTCATAAAACACATTTACCTAACATGGGATGATACACAATGATATATAAGTAGTACATACGATAAATAATTGACCTTTGTGTGCAGATTGAAAGGTAGTATATCAAAAATGTATTGATTACTTTTGCAAAATGTGTGTAATAAAGAATTAAGGTAAAATTGTGCATATATCTTTGTTCAAAAGTTCTATGGACATTTAAATTTTCAACCATTGTCTACTTTTCAAATTGTGCCTATCAACCATGAATTATGATATTTGAATCAATTTTTTTCAAAGAATAAATGAGGTTGTTACAACTGTACACTATTAAATTCAGTTTTGTGATCGTGTAAGGTAACGCGGTACGCACTATATGCTGACAGGTCTTCTTGAAAGACACTTATGAATAACTTATGATGATTGTGTGATCCCATTACTGATCTTCTGTCGGTGTTTTCCTTTTAGCTTCGTTTATGTCTTATATTTTAAAATAAGATATCTGTTTACAAAAACAAAAACATGCCCTTTCTGTGAGTATGTGTACTCTACTACAGTCCACCAGCAAATGAATCTTCCAAAGCATCAGTATACGTCTCTACAAATCGACTAGTATAAACTTCTAACCATCAGTATACGTCTCTACAAATCGACTAGTATAAACTTCTAACCATCAGTATACGTCTCTACAAATGTACTAGTATAAACTTCTAGCCATCAGTATACGTCTCTACAAATCGACTAGTATAAACTTCTAACCATCAGTATACGTCTCTACAAATCTAGTAGACTAGTATAAACTTCTAACCATCAGTATACGTCTCTACAAATCGACTAGTATAAACTTCTAACCATCAGTATACGTCTCTACAAATCGACTAGTATAAACTTCTAACCATCAGTATACGTCTCTACAAATCGACTAGTATAAACTTCTAACCATCAGTATACGTCTCTACAAATCGACTAGTATAAACTCCTAACCATCAGTA
The DNA here is from genome assembly GCA_916613615.1 of Steromphala cineraria. Taxonomy (NCBI): domain Eukaryota; kingdom Metazoa; phylum Mollusca; class Gastropoda; order Trochida; family Trochidae; genus Steromphala; species Steromphala cineraria. Next base: position 33,097,872 of record OU744728.1, read on the forward strand.
TACGTCTCTACAAATCTAGTAGACTAGTATAAACTTCTAACCATCAGTATACGTCTCTACAAATCGACTAGTATAAACTTCTAACCATCAGTATACGTCTCTACAAATGGACTAGTATAAACTTCTAACCATCAGTATACGTCTCTACAAATGGACTAGTATAAACTTCTAACCATCAGTATACGTCTCTACAAATCGACTAGTATAAACTTCTAACCATCAGTATACGTCTCTACAAATCGACTAGTATAAACTTCTAACCATCAGTATACGTCTCTACAAATCGACTAGTATAAACTTCTAACCATCAGTATACGTCTCTACAAATCGACTAGTATAAACTTCTAACCATCAGTATACGTCTCTACAAATCTAGTAGACTAGTATAAACTTCTAACCATCAGTATACGTCTCTACAAATGGACTAGTATAAGCTTCTAACCATCAGTATACGTCTCTACAAATCTAGTAGACTAGTATAAACTTCTAACCATCAGTATACGTCTCTACAAATCTAGTAGACTAGTATAAACTTCTAACCATCAGTATACGTCTCTACAAATGGACTAGTATAAACTTCTAACCATCAGTATACGTCTCTACAAATGGACTAGTATAAACTTCTAACCATCAGTATACGTCTCTACAAATCGACTAGTATAAACTTCTAACCATCAGTATACGTCTCTACAAATCTACTAGTATAAACTTCTAACCATCAGTATACGTCTCTACAAATCGACTAGTATAAACTTCTAACCATCAGTATACGTCTCTACAAATCGACTAGTATAAACTTCTAACCATCAGTATACGTCTCTACAAATCGACTAGTATAAACTTCTAACCATCAGTATACGTCTCTACAAATGTACTAGTATAAACTTCTAGCCATCAGTATACGTCTCTACAAATGTACTAGTATAAACTTCTAACCATCAGTATACGTCTCTACAAATCGACTAGTATAAACTTCTAACCATCAGTATACGTCTCTACAAATCGACTAGTATAAACTTCTAACCATCAGTATACGTCTCTACAAATCTAGTAGACTAGTATAAACTTCTAACCATCAGTATACGTCTCTACAAATCGACTAGTATAAACTTCTAACCATCAGTATACGTCTCTACAAATCGACTAGTATAAACTCCTAACCATCAGTATACGTCTCTACAAATCTAGTAGACTAGTATAAACTTCTAACCATCAGTATACGTCTCTACAAATCGACTAGTATAAACTTCTAACCATCAGTATACGTCTCTACAAATCGACTAGTATAAACTTCTAACCATCAGTATACGTCTCTACAAATGGACTAGTATAAACTTCTAACCATCAGTATACGTCTCTACAAATCGACTAGTATAAACTTCTAACCATCAGTATACGTCTCTACAAATCGACTAGTATAAACTTCTAACCATCAGTATACGTCTCTACAAATCGACTAGTATAAACTTCTAACCATCAGTATACGTCTCTACAAATGGACTAGTATAAGCTTCTAACCATCAGTATACGTCTCTACAAATCTAGTAGACTAGTATAAACTTCTAACCATCAGTATACGTCTCTACAAATCTAGTAGACTAGTATAAACTTCTAACCATCAGTATACGTCTCTACAAATGGACTAGTATAAACTTCTAACCATCAGTATACGTCTCTACAAATGGACTAGTATAAACTTCTAACCATCAGTATACGTCTCTACAAATCGACTAGTATAAACTTCTAACCATCAGTATACGTCTCTACAAATCGACTAGTATAAACTTCTAACCATCAGTATACGTCTCTACAAATCGACTAGTATAAACTTCTAACCATCAGTATACGTCTCTACAAATCGACTAGTATAAACTTCTAACCATCAGTATACGTTTCTACAAATCTAGTAGACTAGTATAAACTTCTAACCATCAGTATACGTCTCTACAAATGGACTAGTATAAGCTTCTAACCATCAGTATACGTCTCTACAAATCGACTAGTATAAACTTCTAACCATCAGTATACGTCTCTACAAATCGACTAGTATAAACTTCTAACCATCAGTATACGTCTCTACAAATCGACTAGTATAAACTTCTAACCATCAGTATACGTCTCTACAAATGGACTAGTATAAACTTCTAACCATCAGTATACGTCTCTACAAATGGACTAGTATAAACTTCTAACCATCAGTATACGTCTCTACAAATCTAGTAGACTAGTATAAACTTCTAACCATCAGTATACGTCTCTACAAATCTAGTAGACTAGTATAAACTTCTAACCATCAGTATACGTCTCTACAAATCTAGTAGTATAAACTTCTAACCATCAGTATACGTCTCTACAAATGGACTAGTATAAACTTCTAACCATCAGTATACGTCTCTACAAATGGACTAGTATAAACTTCTAACCATCAGTATACGTCTCTACAAATGGACTAGTATAAACTTCTAACCATCAGTATACGTCTCTACAAATGGACTAGTATAAACTTCTAACCATCAGTATACGTCTCTACAAATGGACTAGTATAAACTTCTAACCATCAGTATACGTCTCTACAAATGGACTAGTATAAACTTCTAACCATCAGTATACGTCTCTACAAATGGACTAGTATAAACTTCTAACCATCAGTATACGTCTCTACAAATCGACTAGTATAAACTTCTAACCATCAGTATACGTCTCTACAACTCGACTAGTATAAACTTCTAACCATCAGTATACGTCTCTACAAATGGACTAGTATAAACTTCTAACCATCAGTATACGTCTCTACAAATGGACTAGTATAAACTTCTAACCATCAGTATACGTCTCTACAAATGGACTAGTATAAACTTCTACCAGTGATATAACAGAGGTACGACATTAACTTAACATCCGTGCATCACAAGGGCAAATTGAAACGTCGGTGCAGTAACACCATTTGCTTCATAGAGAGGGGAACATTTGATGGACTGAATAGTGCCCCAAAGAATATGAAATAGAATATTATTTGCCATCAATCACAATTTCGGTGACGTTTTTGACAAATTGTTTTCAAATTGTTAAAATTTCCGTTTCAAATGTAGAATTCTTTTTTTTCTTGAAGTAGAAACAAGCGAAAACAGTTGGTATACTGCTCAGATTTGACTGGTAGACAACTTCGCCATGGTAAGCTCAATCTTCACGTGAAATTCGAGTATTGTGCAAATGAAATTGAAACAATGTTTAAAAGTGGAGTGTTTTAAAGTTTGACCCCATGAAAACAACACTCAATTAACTAAATATTTGGTTGATGGTCTTTTTTGCTTAAAATGCATTTTGCTAAAACTATGTGGTGTATGTGAAATAATTACCTCTACCTCGTGAATATCTGAGATGTCCATCTCGCTGATCACTCGATGGTTATAACAGATATTCGATCAGTCAACAGTCATTATTTTAACCTCACATCTACCAGTAAACCCCTATACCAGTTATCAGTACATCCATTTTCCAATCTACCAGTATATCTCTCTACAACTCTACCAGTAAACCTCTCTGCAAATCTACCAGTAAACCCCTATACCAGTTATCAGTACATCCATTTTCCAATCTACCAGTATATCTCTCTACAACTCTACCAGTAAACCTCTCTACCAGTTATCAGTATATCGCTCTACCGTTTTATCAGTATACCTCTCGAAACTCTACCATGTACCAGTATACCCCTCTACCAGTTAAAAGTACATCCCTCTTCAACTCTACCAGTATACCTCTCAACAACTCTGCCAATATACCTATCTACAACTCTACCAGTATATCCATATACCATTTATCAGTATATCTTTCTTCTAATCTACCAGTATATCTCTCATCAACTTTACCAGTATACCCCTCTGCAACTCTACCAGTATACCCATATACCAGTTATCAGTATATCCATCTACCGTTCCATCAATAATGCCATATATTAGTCCTTCAGTATACCGCTCTATCAGTCAATTAGTATACCGCTCTACCATTCATCAGGATATCGCTCTAGCATTCATCAGGATACCCCTCTACCATTTGTTAGAATACCACTCTATCAGTCAATTAATATACCGCTCTACCATTCATCAGGATACCACTCTATCAGTCAATTAATATACCGCTCTACCATTCATCAGGATACCACTCTATCAGTCAATTAGTATACCGCTCTAACATTCATCAGGATACCACTCTATCAGTCTATTAGTAAACCGCTCTAACATTCATCAGGGTACCGCTCTACCATTCATCAGTACACCCCTCTACCATTCATCAGTATACCCCTCTACCATTCATCAGTATACCACTCTATCAGTCAATCAGTATATCGCTCTACCATTCATCAGGATACCCCTCCATCAGTCAATTAATATACCGCTCTACCATTTTTTAGGATACAACTCTATCAGTCAATTAGTATACCGCTCTAACATTCATCAGGATACCGCTCTACCATTCATCAGGATACCGCTCTAACATTCATCAGGGTACCACTCTATCAGTCAATTAGTATACCGCTCTAACATTCCTCAGGATACCACTCTATCAGTCAATTAGTATACCGCTCTAACATTCATCAGGATACCACTCTATCAGTCAATTAGTATACCGCTCTAACATTCATCAGGATACCGCTCTACCATTCATCAGAATCCCGCTCTACCATTCATCAGGGTACCACTCTATCAGTCAATTAGTATACCGCTCTAACATTCATCAGGATACCACTCTATCAGTCAATTAGTATACCGCTCTAACAATAATCAGGATACCACTCTATCAGTCAATTAGTATAACGCTCTAACATTCATCAGGATACCACTCTATCAGTCAATTAGTATACCGCTCTAACATTCATCAGGATACCACTCTATCAGTCAATTAGTATACCGCTCTAACATTCATCAGGATACCACTCTATCAGTCAATTAGTATACCGCTCTAACATTCATCAGGATACCGCTCTACCATTCATCAGAATCCCGCTCTACCATTCATCAGGGTACCACTCTATCAGTCAATTAGTATACCGCTCTAACATTCATCAGGATACCACTCTATCAGTCAATTAGTATACCGCTCTAACATTCATCAGGATACCACTCTATCAGTCAATTAGTATACATCTCTAACATTCATCAGGATACCACTCTATCAGTCAATTAGTATACCGCTCTAACATTCATCAGGATACCACTCTATCAGTCAATTAGTATAACGCTCTAACATTCATCAGGATACCACTCTATCAGTCAATTAGTATACCGCTCTAACATTCATCAGGATACCACTCTATCAGTCAATTAGTATACCGCTCTAACATTCATCAGGATACCACTCTATCAGTCAATCAGTATATCGCTCTACCATTCATCAGGATACCGCTCTACCATTCATCAGAATCCCGCTCTACCATTCATCAGGGTACCACTCTATCAGTCAATTAGTATACCGCTCTAACATTCATCAGGATACCACTCTATCAGTCAATTAGTATACCGCTCTAACATTCATCAGGATACCACTCTATCAGTCAATTAGTATACCGCTCTAACATTCATCAGGATACCACTCTATCAGTCAATTAGTATACCGCTCTAACATTCATCAGGATACCACTCTATCAGTCAATTAGTATACCGCTCTAACATTCATCAGGATACCACTCTATCAGTCAATTAGTATACCGCTCTAACATTCATCAGGATACCACTCTATCAGTCAATTAGTATACCGCTCTACCATTCATCAGGGTACCCTTCTTTCATTCATAAGAATACCTCTCTACCAGTTAATTAGTATACCCTTCTACCATTCATCAGTATACCCTTCTACCATTCATAAGGATACCACTCTACCATTCATCAGTATACCCTTCTACCATTCATCAGTAACCCGCTCTACCATTCATCAGTATACCGCTCTACCATTCATCAGTATACCGCTCTACCAGTTAATCAGGGTTACCATCTACCATTCATCAGGATACCCCTCTATCATTCATCACTATACCCTCTACCATTTATGCGGATACCTCTCTACCATTCATCAGGATACCGCTCTACCAGTTAATCAGGGTAACCTTCTACCATTCATCAGGATGCCCCTCTACCATTCATCATTATAACTCTCTACCATTCATCAGAAAACCACTCTACCATTCATCAAAATACCTGTCTACCAGTTAATCAGTATACCCCTCTACCATTCATCAGTATACCCCTCTACCATTCATCAGTATACCACTCTACCATTCATCAAAATACCTGTCTACCAGTTAATCAGTATACCGCTCTACCATTCATCAGTATACCGCTCTACCATTCATCAGGAAACCCCTCTACCATTTTTAGGATACCACTCTATCAGTCAATTAGTATGCCGCTCTACCATTAATCAGTATACCGCTCTAGCATTCATCAGGATACCCCTCTACCATTTTTTAGGATACCACTCTATCAGTCTATTAGTAAACCGCTCTACCATTCATCAGTACACCCCTCTACCATTCATCAGTAAACCACTCTACCATTCATCAGTATCCCGCTCTACCATTCATCAGTATACCCCTCTACCATTCATCAGTATACCGCTCTACCAGTTAATCAGGATAACCTTCTACCGTTTATCCGGATACCCCTCTACCATTCATTAGAATACCCCTCTACCATTCATCAGTATACCCCTCTACCATTCATCAGTATACCACTCTACCATTCATCAAAATACCTGTCTACCAGTTAATTAGTATACCGTTCGACCATTCATCAGTACACCGCTCTACCATTCATCAGTATCCCGCTCTACCATTCATCAGTATACCCCTCTACCATTCATCAGTACACCGCTCTACCAGTTAATCAGGATAACCTTCTAACATTTATCCGGATACCCCTCTACCATTCATCAGTATACCCCTCTACCATTCATCAGTATCCCGCTCTACCATTCATCAGTATCCCACTCTACCAGTTATTCAGGATAACCTTCTACCATTTATCCGGATACCTCTCTTTCATTCATCAGTATACCGCTCTACCAGTTAATCAGGGTAACCATCTACCATTCATCAGGATACCCCTCTACCATTCATCATTATACCTCTCTACCAGTTAATCAGGATACCCTTCTACCATTTATCAGTATACCCCTCTACCATTCTTCAGTATACCTCTCTACCATTCATCAGAAAACCACTCTACCATTCATCAAAATACATGTCTACCAGTTAATCAGTATACCCCTCTACCATTCATCAGTATACCGCTCTTCCATTCATCAGGATACCACTCTACCAGTTAATCAGGATACCCTTCTACCATTCATCAGTATACCCTTCTACCATTCATCAGTATACCCCTCTACCATTCATCAGTATACCCTTCAACCATTCATCAGTATACTGCTCTACCATTCATCAGTATACCCCTCTGCCATTCATCTGTATACCGCTCTACCAGTTAATCAGTATACCCTTCTACCATTCATCAGGATACCCTTCTACCATTCATCAGTATACCCCTCTACCATTCATCAGTATACCACTCTACCGTTTAATCAGAATAGCACTCTACCGGGAAATCAGGATACTCTTCTACCATGCATCAGTATACCCTTCTACCATTCATCAGTATACCCTTCTATCATTCATCAGTATACCACTCTACCATTCATCAGTATACCCTTCTACCATTTATCAGTATACTGCTCTATCATTCATCAGTATACCGCTCTACCAGTTAATCAGGATACCCGTCTACCATTTATCATAATACCTCTCTACCAGTTAATCGGTATACGGCTCTACCATTCATCAGTATACCTCTCTACAATCCATCAGTATACTGCTCTTCCATTCATCAAAATACCGCTCTACCAGTTAATCAGTATACCCTTCTACCATTCATCAGAATACCTCTCCACTAGTTTATCAGTATACCCTTCTACCATTTATCAGTATACCCCTCTACCAGTCAATCAGTAAACCACTATATCAGTCAATCAGTACACCGCTCTACCATTCAATCAGGATACCCTTCTACGATTCATAGGAAGATCCCTCGATCAGTCAATTAGTATACCGCTCTACCATTCATCAGTATACCCTTCTACAATTCATCAGTTTACCGCTATATAAAGTCATATAGTATACCGTTCTACCATTCATCAGTATACCCTTCTACAATTCATCAGTTTACCGCTATATAAAGTCATATAGTATACCGCTCTACCATTCATCAGTATACCCTTCTACAATTCATCAGTTTACCGCTATATAAAGTCATATAGTATACCGTTCTACCATTCATCAGTATACCTTTCTACCAATCATTAGTATACCTCTCTACTATTCATTAGTATACCTCTCTACCCGTTGGGTATTCCGAATGGCATTCTGTGGAATTCAAAAATCTAAGAGGTCTTCAGTTGAAGCTCCACTAAACGAGGTTATACTGGAATATGGAGGTGAAACAGATGTGGTGACTTGCGACTTGGTGAATGTTGTTCTGTTGCTCAGTAGGATTTGACACTTTGTTTGGCAAAGGTCGCCCTTCTTGGAGGTGAACCATGTATAGAATCCAATGTTTTAATTCGTTGTCATGGGCTGTAGCCCGAAATTGGGAAACACGTCAACAATACCACCAAGTTCTTCCTGCTTACGAGGACAATAAGTGATGCAAATTGCAAAACTTAAGAATAGTCTGTTGTCAAACAGTCGGTAACTTAACACTGATATATTCTGGGACACTATCGAAACATAACCAATACACCATAAGAATAATTTATTAACCTAACAGCTTATTGTGTAAAGCAAGAGAAGAGGGAAATGAACAGAATCGTAAATCAAACACACAATCATGCACACTACAAATTACATGATAGATAAAAGTAATTTGAAATCTACAACTTATAAATCAAATTACACGTAGATATGTTACGACCCAAAATTAAAATAACATTATAAGATTTTAGAGAAGAAACGTAAATTTAAATAATGACATTTCACTACAGACATCCTAAACAAGTGAAAGTCAAGAAAATATATAAATGCTACAACATATCAAAATGTGAAGCAATGATTTTATTTGAACCCTTATCTTAAAACTCACAACTATGAAAATGTGAATGAAATAAAAGAATATAAGCTACATGATAATGAACGTTTAAACTAACTAACTTAAGTTTAGTTAAACTTAACTTAAATGATTTAGAGTGAAAAAAGAAAGGCAATTACATTATCAAATATAAGTGATGGTACAAATGACACGAATACCTCAAAGAAACACCGACAGTAAATGCATAAAGCATGTAACAAAATTATCATAAATTACACGAAAACGCGAAAAAATTGGTGAAACAATTAATAACATTACATGTTTAATTTAAAAAAACTAACACTAATCTAAACCATATATACGAAAGGTTTCAATTAACGTGAGGTCGAGCATCCTTAAATTCAACACACAACAAAGTAACAGGCTCCAGGGATGCCAAAGTCATAAGTACAAGCTCTCAGAGTCACTGGAGTTCAAATCAATTCCTAGGCGGTGTCAACCATGTCATCATTGGTCGAAACATACTTACAAGGGGCTGCAAAACCGGGGGCGTGGCTCAGTGGTAGAGTGTCCGCTCGTCACCCGGAAGATCGGGGTTCGATTCCCGGTCGCGTCATACCAAAAGACGTTAAAAGTTGTTGCTGTCTTGCTTGACACTCAGCATTGTAAAGGCAGAACAACGCATTAACTGGCGCTGCACCGTGGCTGCCGGGTGCCATGGGCACAAATCGAATTTCCAATATGTACATGTACTGAGGATAATAAAGTGTTATTATTATTATTATTATTTTAAAAAAAAGTTAGCAGATTCTGCGTGTCTGAAATAGGATAAAAAACTCTGGTTATGAGACGTTTATTTCTCAGGATATAGAATTACGGTATTTATAAAAAAAACCTGAAAAACGTGCTAATCTAATGACTCGAAATCTGACTGAAATGACTTGACAGTGTTGTGTGGCGGAACGTGGTCTGACGGCTGGCTTTGTTTACCGCTTCATTACTTCATAATTTGAATGTTTGAAAGGTGTTTCCTGTTTGAGGTTGAGTTGAGAAACTAGTGGCTCAACTTCACAGAGTATTATTAATATGCCATAATATAACATTCCCAAGCAGCAAAATTGGAAAGCTGATTTGTAAGTTATTACAATGCTTAGTTGCATGGCTGCTTGGATGCACACAGTTGAGAATGAAAAAAATGAACGTTTTTTGTTCTTTCACAAAGGTAAAATGTGGTAAAACTATGCAATGTATCTTCATTATTAGTTAATCCACTATTCTTTTAACAGATTAACCTTTTTAGTAATCGCCCGATTAGATATATAGCCACAAGTTAAATGTTATAGATTTTCTTAAATCATGAAAATCGTGTGTACTTGTTTAACAACCTATTACGTTAAGGTAATATCTCCCTTTTCCATTTTAAAACATACCGGGCTTTTTAAAAGAAGATCCTATTCATTAATATTGTGATCATCATTTTCTTTGAACCATAGAACATTAGTCTTTTAACTAGTTTGGTGTCCAGATTTAAGTCGATAACGATCAATTCAGTTCACGTAGTTTAGAACATTGACGGTCGGAGGAAATAAGAGAAAATGCGAATGCTCTTGCAGTTACCGACTGGACTTAACCCTCAACAGCAGGAAAGACCACATCAATCACATTGGGTTTATCTGCTGCAAATCAACAATCACATGCTGTATTTGAGTTTGTATACGAGTGTGCGCTAAAACACATGGTGCAGACCCTTCCCCGTGTCCTACAAGCTGACGTGGATGTGGTCAATAGAGTAGAGGATGTCGAGAATATTCCCAGGTGCAGCGCAGTATCAGGGATGAACATCAAATCTTCTCTCAGCAAGTGAAATAAAAAGACTGAACGTTAATTCACATTTCACAAAAAACGCAGCGACGTCGATTTCACTTTCGAAAACATTTCATTTAAAAAAAATATAAATATATAATGATGCATTTCGGTAAAATTAAGCACAGCATAACTTATTTTTCCACAGTCAGTAAATATAGGTGACTGGTTCGTGTGACAGGCAGGCAATCAGTGCTAGGTTTGCTCGGTGAAGGAATGGAGCAGAGTGCGAGGTAAGGCCTCTGAAGACGACCCCTTAGTGAAACGCTTTAATTAACAAACTTATTTAAGCGTCAATTACTATCATGGTTCTGGTTGAACTAGTTGGCATAGTGAATTGAATGTTAAATTTCACCTGTTGGCTTTGATAATACAAAGTATACTTCGCACATTATGCTGATTCTTGAGTTAAAGTTTGTCTTCATAGATTCCTGGTATGTATACTTGTCCTTCTATCCTGAAAACAAGATGTGTTTGTTAAACACTGATGCCCCCGGATGTCAGAAAATTGTTAATATATATTTTTGTGTCAATATGTACCTGAGATATTTCTGAAATATCAAAGGTCTATCTTTATCCAATCACAAGTTATCGACAAGGTTAATGTTTTCAAAAACTGCTTGCAGAGCCAAGGTCAAGGTCATAAGGTCAAAAGTTATGACCTCATCTGAAAGGTCTTATTATAGATGCACATGTGAAATATCAAATATCTATCTCTATCCAATCACAAAGTTTGGCCATGGTTAACCTTTGCTAGAAATGCTTGTTGTGTCAAAAAACGTCAACCTTGCTCATAGCTTTTGATTGCTTGGGGTAGACCTTTGATATTCCACATGTGCATCTATCATGATAAGATCTTTTAGATGAGGTCATAAATTTGGACCTCGTGCCTCCCTTGCCTATCATTGGTACCGGTTATCATTTAAATATATAGCTTAGTTAAGAAAGTTTCAATATCATTTTTGTAAATATATCTAAATAAATGTTCAGTTTAAATGAAACAAAAACGTGATATGTGATTAACAGATACGTGAAATTTTGACTCATGATACAAGCAGTTACTTGCAAACGTTCAGGAACCATATTTTGATATTTCTTCTCCATGACTACTAGTATTTGGTGCTTGGACCAATGTCTCATACGAAATTTATGAGAATGGAGTATGAACCTAATATGATAAAGAGAAAACCCGGATCTGAATATATATAAAATTAATAATGATACGGAAAAACACTATGTTGATATTCTCTATTTACTTTGGTACAAGTAAGGTAAACCATTCCTAAACTAGTGCTGATATTTGCGTGAAACGTAATAAATGTGTATGTACATAAACTTGTAAAGAGAGAAACGGACCGTAGAGATAATGCACATATATGAAAGTACAGACAAAGAAAAATGTAGTTAAGAAAAGTAAGAATAGTAGGGGAGACCGGGGCCACTACGTCCCCTTTACATTATACTAGAAATAATGAGGTTTTTAAAAATTTTAATTGTACATGCATTGAGACAAAACTTTACCTTCTTGAAATAATTGTTAAAAACGCGCAACATCATAAGTTTTTCAATAACTTATGCTCTTAACGACGAGTTGAAAAACCGAACATACCACTCATCGGGGCAGGTTCGGTATCCCTCAGGGGCAGGTTCGGTAATCGTTGGGAACAATCAGAACACGTTCAGCAATCAACAATTAAAAAAAGACTATTCACAGTACACCTCATTGCATTTTATATTTGGGAACAAAACAATTCAACGTTGCTTTACCCAAATATATTTTGCAATAATGCAGACTCATTTAACTTTTCCATCACCAAAAGGATTCCGATTTCTTTCCAACTAGAGAAGGCTTTGCATCAAGGACCTTTAAAAGATCATTTCAGGCCAAATGTGCCCCGCCTGTAATGACCAAACGTATGCCAAAAACCATAATACACAGTCACTATACCCAAATAACTTGTTTGTTACATATACGTCTTGGTGTGTTGGATTATCCCGACTGAAGAACATATTCATGAACACAGTCACGGTCTGCAAAGAACATGTTTGACTGTCCCCACTTTGTTACTGGTGTGTGAGTTAGGTCATGTTATCTCTTTTGAATTACCAATTTAAGTTAAAGTGACCACACAACCAAACTTAGTGCCTGCCCCGGTCCTAATGATGAAAAGAAATTATTTTCGATTCAGGTAGAAATTTATCAAATCATCAAATCTTTCGGATACACAAAGTCATATATATTCATGTACATCTTGAAAAATCTAGATTTTGTCATAATAAGAAAAAAACAGCTTGTTATATACCTTTCACATCAGCAAATTGAAACAGTGTTAGTTTGATTTGAAGAGCTTAATTTGTTTTTATTTATAACAGTACAACAATAAATGGAATAAGCATAACCATCTCCGAAATTCCACAGTCGCATTATCAATAAGCTCTGAATTCTTTTTAAGCCAAAACGAAATGGATAGATTAGGAATTTGTTTGCAAAGTACCCGGATGTTTATTGACTTCACCAATTGTACGAACTAAGGACATTAATTACGTTTCTTGTGTTGAAACCCTTACGTCCCTAGAAATACACACTTTTTTTTCAACCAATTACTACGTTAATTAGATAATAATCGGACCAACGATATGTAGGTAACATTTAAGCAAAAGTAACCCAGTTGAATCGGTAAATACACAATTTCTTCAACAAAGCTCGAAAAACTATGGTAACATCATTTGCATATAACGATCGTTTCTTCTCTAAAAACGGTTCCAAAATTGAAATGGACATGAAATGATTAATGGTAGCATGTGGTATCTCTTACCATGTGACCCTCATATAAGCTGTGAACTGAATGTATTCATTTTCTTAAGACACTGTTCGACCACATCTGAAAGGTATATTCAAGGAAGTTAACAAAAATAGAAATAATTCAATTAACAATGTTGATAAAATCATTGAATAGGTCTAACAAGCTTTCCATTTATTTCTTTGTGTTTCTTTTGTATTGAAGTTTCAAAATAGGAGATGGCAAATTTGTCAATGTTAATTATTTCAAGCCTCCATTCAAATGGTTCGCTTTTGTAAATCATCAACAAAGATTGAAGATGTTTTGAAGGTCAGAAATTAAAAGCCTTGTCAATGGCGAGAGTAAAATCAAGTAGGAATTCGGTCATTATGGCCAAGTTTGCACCCTCGAAGTGCAGTCAAGCGTGGAGAAACATTTGTCAAGCTGTTTGTTTGAAAAGTAGCATATATTGATTACATTTTGGCGTTTCTCTATAACTATTCTGAACGCATGCTTTGATTTCCCTTGGTTTATTCTGTCTCTCTGACTAATTAGGTAAAGCCCTCCCGCCGTCAACTATTCTTCATCTGGAACGGGGCACTGCTTCAAACAGGCGGCAAACAATTAGAAGCGATTCATCTCCGCTTGTCCGGCCCCTCTCCCCCAAGGAGTAGAGCAGTTCAAGTTAATATGATTGAAATGAGCGGAGAGCTTTCACCCGTCTTTGCAAGTCGTCAATAAAGACATATTGGCAAATATAACATGGGCTCGCCACCCATCTCATCATACCTAAAAATCTTTTTAAGCTGAGGATAATTATCTTCTGAACAAGGGATAAGGTCCAAGGTTAAGTACTCTTAAATAGAGCCAATATTTTTTCTTCTCGCTGAAGCTATGGATTCGTCTTGGTTGTGTGTTTTATGTTGCTATAAAAAGACGGATGGACGGGCAAATTAGACGGCATACAAACAATTCAGCACAAGAAACGGTGATCAGCTAGTATTTCCCTCCTTCTAAGTTCGATCTCCTTGAAACCTGAACACGACATGGATCGAGTCTGGTGTGAGATGTCATGGTTGTGGAAGGAGAGAAAAGGGAGAGAAAAGGCGACACACAAATTACACCGAGCTGTTCTGATAGCCACTGCTGCAGAATACGGTCTGCTAAGCTGGACCTGGACGCAGCCCCGTGGCTAGAACTTCAGTCAGAGACCGGGATCCGCGCTCTGCCGGACACCAGCTTGTGGCAGAGTAGAACAACACGCCTCGCTAGTCTTGCCAAATAATTCGATTACAAGTTGAGAAGCTATAACAGAGGTATTATATGGAGAGAATACCCCAAGACAACTATCAGCGTCTAGATTTAGAGTAATGATTGACTCATGGAAAGTCCGTCTAGTCCCTGCAACTGGTAGCAGTCTCGTTGACAGCTGCCCTAAAGCTCTAGGAGAATTCTTCCCTCTATCTGTGGGTGTTGATATCAACTAGTGTCCGGCAGAAAGTACGAAGCGAGGTTCAAGTGACAACTCCCTCCCGCACCCCGGACAGGGCTACGCTAAAATAAGGTGCTGTAGTTTGGCAGGGTTGCAAGGTTGGTGAAATACATCTTTGTAGTCAAACGTGGTTGTAAGTAAAACTACAATGCTATTTAAAAGCATGTTGCTCAAGCTGAAGTGCCGCATATCTTCAGTATTGACAATGAAATTGTTATTCAGCATCATGGACTTCGATGTGCAACTATGTCAATATCTTAGACTTTCGTTTTGGTCCAAAAGTCTTTATTGAACATCACATAATTAAAAAATAATCATTGTATTTCATGCACGTGTACATGAAGCTAGAGCAAAACAATATATTTCAAAGTAAGCAACCGGTGAACTGACAACGTCTTGTTGACTTGTTAATGTAGTTATTATGAATTGACATGATCGTGTTGAAGGGTGGATGTGCTCAGGTAGCGATAATGTATTGACATGATTGTGTTAATAGATGGATGTGTTCAGTTAGCGATAATGTATTGACATGATCGTGTTGAAGGGTGGATGTGTTCAGGTAGCAATAATGTATTGACGTGATCGTGTTAAAAGATGGATGTGTTCAGGTACCGATAAAGTATTGACGTGATCGTGTTGAAGGATGGATGTGTTCAGGTACCGATAATCTATTGACGTGATCATGTTGAAGGATGGATGTGTTCAGGTAGCGATACTGTATTGACGTGATCATGTTGACGGGTGGATGTGTTCAGGTAGCGATAACGTATTGACGTGATCGTGTTGAAGGGTGGATGTGTTCAGGTAGCAATAATGTATTGACGTGATCGTGTTAAAGATGGATGTGTTCAGGTACCGATAAAGTATTGACGTGATCGTGTTGAAGGATGGATGTGTTCAGGTACCGATAATCTATTGACGTGATCATGTTGAAGGATGGATGTGTTCAGGTAGCGATACTGTATTGACGTGATCATGTTGACGGGTGGATGTGTTCAGGTAGCGATAACGTATTGACGTGATCGTGTTGAAGGATGGATGTGTTCAGGTAGCGATAATGTATTGACGTGATCGTGTTGAAGGGTGGATGTGTTCAGGTAGCGATAATGTATTGACGTGATCGTGTTGAAGGGTGGATGTGTTCAGGTAGCGATAATGTATTTGACATGATCGTGTTAAAGGGTGGATGTGTTCAGGTAGCGATAATGTATTGACGTGATCGTGTTAAAAGATGGATGTGTTCAGGTAGTGATACTGTATTGACATGATCGTGTTGAAGGGTGGATGTGTTCAGGTAGTGATAATGAATTGACATGATCATGTTGAAGGGTGGATGTGTTCAGGTACCGATACTGTATTGACATGGTCGTGTTAAAAATGGATGTGTTCAGGTACCGATAATGTATTGACATGATCGTGTTAAAAGATGGATGTGTTCAGGTAGCAATAATGTATTGATGTGATCGTGTTGAAGGGTGGATGTGTTCAGGTAGCGATAATGTATTGACATGATTGTGTTGAAGGGTGGATGTGTTCAGTTAGCTATAATGTATTGACATGGTCGTGTTAAAGATGGATGTGTTCAGTCAGCTATAATGTATTGACATTATCGTGTTAAAGGGTGGATGAGTTCAGGTAGCGATAATGTATTGACGTGATCGTGTTGAAGGGTGGATGTGTTCAGGTAGCGATAATGTATTGACATGATCGTGTTGAAGGGTGGATGTGTTCAGGTACCGATAATGTATTGACGTGATCGTGTTGAAGGGTGGATGTGTTCAGGTAGCGATAATGTATTGACATGATCGTGTTAAAGGGTGGATGTGTTCAGGTAGCGATAATGTATTGACATGATCATGTTGAAAGGTGGATGTGTTCAGGTAGCGATAATGTATTGACGTGATCGTGTTGAAAGATGGATCTGTTCAGGTACCGATAATGTATTGACATGATCGTGTTAAAAGATGGATGTGTTCAGGTAGCAATAATGTATTGATGTGATCGTGTTGAAGGGTGGATGTGTTCAGGTAGCGATAATGTATTGACATGATTGTGTTGAAGGGTGGATGTGTTCAGTTAGCTATAATGTATTGACATGGTCGTGTTAAAGATGGATGTGTTCAGTTAGCTATAATGTATTGACATTATCGTGTTAAAGGGTGGATGTGTTCAGGTAGCGATAATGTATTGACGTGATCGTGTTGAAGGGTGGATGTGTTCAGGTAGCGATAATGTATTGACATGATCGTGTTGAAGGGTGGATGTGTTCAGGTACCGATAATGTATTGACGTGATCGTGTTGAAGGGTGGATGTGTTCAGGTAGCGATAATGTATTGACATGATTGTGTTAAAGGGTGGATGTGTTCAGGTAGCGATAATGTATTGACATGATCATGTTGAAAGGTGGATGTGTTCAGGTAGCGATAATGTATTGACGTGATCGTGTTAAAGATGGATGTGTTCAGGTACCGATAATGTATTGACATGATCGTGTTGAAGGGTGGATGTGTTCAGGTAGTGATAATGAATTGACATGATCGTGTTGAAGGGTGGATGTGTTCAGGTAGCGATATTGTATTGACATGGTCGTGTTAAAGATGGATGTGTTCAGTTAGCTCAATTGTATTGACATGATTGTGTTAAAATATGGATGTGTTCAGGTACCGATACTGTATTGACATGATCGTGTTAAAAGATGGATGTGTTCAGGTAGCGATAATGTATTGACATGATTGTGTTAAAAGATGGATGTGTTCAGGTAGTGATAATGTATTGACATGATCGTGTTGAAGGGTGGATGTGTTCAGGTAGCGATAATGTATTGACATGATCATGTTAAAAGATGGATGTGTTCAGGTAGCGATCATGTATTGACATGATTGTGTTAAAAGATGGATGTGTTCAGGTAGCGATAATGTATTGATGTGATCGTGTTAAAAGATGGATGTGTTCAGGTAGCGATACTGTTTTGACATGATCGTGTTAAAAGATGGAAGGTTTCAGGTACCGATACTGTATTGACATGATCGTGTTAAAAGATGGATGTGTTCAGGTAGTGATACTGTATTGACATGATCGTGTTGAAGGGTGGATGTGTTCAGGTAGCGATTATGTATTGACATGATCGTGTTGAAGGGTGGATGTGTTCAGGTAGCGATACTGTATTGACGTGATCGTGTTGAAGGGTGGATGTGTTCAGGTAGCGATAATGTATTGACATGATCGTGTTGAAGGGTGGATGTGTTCAGGTAGCGATAATGTATTGACATGATCGTGTTAAAAGATGGATGTGTTCAGGTAGCGATACTGTATTGACGTGATCGTGTTGAAGGGTGGATGTGTTCAGGTAGCGATAATGTATTGACATGATCGTGTTGAAGGGTGGATGTGTTCAGGTACCGATAATGTATTGACATGATTGTGTTAAAAGATGGATGTGTTCAGGTAGTGATAATGTATTGACATGATCGTGTTGAAGGGTGGATGTGTTCAGGTAGCGATAATGTATTGACATGATTGTGTTAAAAGATGGATGTGTTCAGGTAGCGATAATGTATTGACATGATTGTGTTAATAGATGGATGTGTTCAGGTAGTGATAATGTATTGACATGATCGTGTTGAAGGGTGGATGTGTTCAGGTAGCGATAATGTATTGACATGATCGTGTTAAAAGATGGATGTGTTCAGGTAGCGATCATGTATTGACATGATTGTGTTAAAAGATGGATGAGTTCAGGTAGCGATAATGTATTGACATGATCGTGTTAAAAGATGGATGTGTTCAGGTAGCGATAATGTATTGACATGATCGTGTTAAAAGATGGATGTGTTCAGGTACCGATAATGTATTGACATGATTGCGTTGAAGGATGGATGTATTCAGGTAGCGATAATGTATTGACATGATCGTGTTGAAGGGTGGATGTGTTCAGGTAGCGATTATGTATTGACATGATCGTGTTGAAGGGTGGATGTGTTCAGGTAGCGATACTGTATTGACGTGATCGTGTTGAAGGGTGGATGTGTTCAGGTAGCGATAATGTATTGACATGATCGTGTTGAAGGGTGGATGTGTTCAGGTAGCGATAATGTATTGACATGATCGTGTTAAAAGATGGATGTGTTCAGGTACCGATAATGTATTGACATGATTGCGTTGAAGGATGGATGTATTCAGGTAGCGATAATGTATTGACATGATCGTGTTGAAGGGTGGATGTGTTCAGGTACCGATAAAGTATTGACATGATCGTGTTAAAGATGGATGTGTTCAGTTAGCTATAATGTATTGACATGATCGTGTTGAAGGGTGGATGTGTTCAGGTAGCGATAATGTATTGACGTGATCGTGTTGAAGGGTGGATGTGTTCAGGTAGCAATAATGTATTGACGTGATCGTGTTAAATATGGATGTGTTCAGGTAGCGATAATGTATTGACATGATTGTGTTAAAGATGGATGTGTTCAGGTAGCGATAATGTATTGACATGATTGTGTTAAAGATGGATGTGTTCAGGTAGCGATAATGTATTGACATGATTGTGTTGAAGGGTGGATTTGTTCAGGTAGCGATAATGTATTGACATGATCGTGTTGAAGGGTGGATGTGTTCAGGTAGCAATAATGTATTGACATGATTGTGTTAAAGATGGATGTGTTCAGTTAGCTATAATGTATTGACATGGTCGTGTTAAAGATGGATGTGTTTAGTTAGCTATAATGTATTGACATGATTGTGTTGAAGGATGGATGTGTTCAGGTAGCAATAATGTATTGACATGGTCGTGTTAAAGATGGATGTCTTCAGTTAGCTATAATGTGTTTACATGATCGTGTTGAAGGGTGGATGTATTCAGGTAGCGATAATGAATTGACATGACTGTGTCGAAGGGTGGATGTATTCAGGTAGCGATAATGTATAAACTTGGTATTAGAATCTAATTATAACATTCAAATGTGAAAAAAACACGAACTATTTTCTCAAAACTCCATGCATATCACGCTAATCCTAAACCAATCTCCAATCATTGATGACGTAATCGGGAGTTTACAGAGCATTTTCGATGGAATGATAATTCGCAAACACAAGTTACCCACCATATTAGATCAATAACACATTCATATTTGAAAATACGTTTGTTATCGAAGCATTGTCAAATTTGTTTAAGAATAACAATATGCAGGTAAGAATATCGGCTATCTTACGTGAACGTTTGTACCGAATGTGCTTAAATTTTCTTGCATATTATGAAGCGCTTTGTCGCACAGTGACCCACTTATCTGCAAACAAAATCTTTCAGCTTTGTAGATAGATTTTAGGAGACTTGTCTATCCGTATGCGAAAGTATTTCATGAAGAAATAGTCTAAGCTGTTCACAACCGAATATAGCCGACAATATGACCTATTGTGAAAGAAATTACTACTTCAAATCTAGGTCAAAATATTTTCTTCAATTAGACGGAATCAGATTTGCGCTTAAAGAGGTGATGTAGTTCATTCATTTAAAGAATGACAGACGATTATCTCAATCAGCATTATCTTTTGGCTCTTATTCGACATTTTTTTATCTCGTTTTGAGAAACCATCGAAATTCCCAAGAGAACGCTTTGGAAACTCATTGGAGCGTGACAGCCTTCGCCAACGTAGGGCTTGTCGGCGAACAGGTTATTCGAGCCCAAATGTATGCATGAGAAAACGGTATAATTCAGTTCTATATGAAAGCCCAATGAGCAAGGACAACGTTATCCCAAAACAACTTTCAGTTGCGGGATTCCCATTTGTATATGTAACTACACCTATAAGCTGAATGTATTTATAGCAAACATCTACCATGCGAATATATTACACCATTAAGCTATACAATTTATGTTTGAATGGGAACATATAACCATTCACTATGTTCCCTATTTTTCCTTCTCAAATTACCACGGTGAAAAGTAGGGTTGTGCAATATTAGCGCAATACCAATATATTGCAATACAGATTGTGCAATAGAATGATTGCAATATTATTTACATTGAGCAAAATATTTCAATATTTTTAACCAAATCAAAGCCAATTTATTCAAATATCTTATATTCAGGCACAGTTACATACTTAACGTGATAGAAAATTCTTTCAAAAAGGGTTACATGTAGCTAACATTTCTTAATAAACATAGCATCAATTTCAACTTTAAAACATTATCTTTTTGAGTAGTAGTGTAATTTTCTAAAGATTTTAAATGCTTTTGATATTATGTATAATCTTTAAACTGCATAAAACATAAAAAAAGTTGAGTTCTTTCAATATTATTGCAATACATGATTTGTTTATATTTGTTTATTGTAGAACGAAATTTGGTGCAATACTTAGTCCTAGTTTAAGTTGCCACTGGTGTGTAGCTATTTGAATGTAGATCTAAAAACCTGTGATGTGTTCAGTGAATAAATAATGGATGTTACAATCCGAAATGATAAACAATGCATGTTATGCAAGATTCGACAAATAGCAGAGCTTCAGATTATCACCTGAAGATACATGTCTAGCTACAACAACGCTAAATTAACCTTTCGCCAGACGAGAGATAACCGCGCCCCTTGAAATCAAGGGAGGTAACTCATGTTATGTCCGACAAACAAAAGCACGTTGTCATTGACGCGAGCGTCACGGACATTGATATTCCGTGTGTTATAACTGCCTTATTTTGGAATGCTAAACGAAACGATCAATTGATAATGTTACTTTACGATTTATTATCCTAATTTCAACAAATTTCAAACAAAATTGACGAATATTTATTTCATGTGCAACAGAAAACTAATGCGAAAGTGCCGATTATGTGTTATGACGGACATGGGGGATCGCAAAGATTTATAAGGAAATAGGTCATTTCTGAATTTATTAATATAGAATTACTCATATGTTTTGGTGTACCAACACTTGGCCCTTTCGTAAATTAATCTAAAATATATAGGTCCCACGTCCCTGCGATTTCTCTAGTGATATATAACTAACAAAACAAACAGTACAGTAGAGATCACAGGAACCCCGTAGCCCTTTCGTAAATAAAATGTAGGTAAAACGTGGGTTCCTGTGAATTTTCGTTTCGAATTTATATCAACAGTTCATTTTGACCATTGGAAAAAAAACAACTTTTTATATTGTTAGGAAATTGTCAAAATCCATACTGTATAAATCTATAGCCAATGTATACCAACCATCTATTTAGAAATATTTTATATCGACCAAACAGCAAATAGGAACACGAAGAGACTTCACACGTCATTCACAAACAAGATGACTGAAAATAGTTTCTTTAATATTTCATTATTGTCATTGCTATGGATTGGTGTAAATACTTTATACACTTTTCTTTTCTTCTTATTCTGAAATAAATTTAAATTAAAGACAATACCTCTTACAATGTTTAGTTTTGAATCTTCCTTTAATCTTATTAACAATATATATTCATTTTTTAAACTAAATTATTTACTTTTATGTCGGCTTTTTTTATTCACTTTTAATCATGGATATATGCCAAATATTGGAGATCAGATGTCAAAATTATTTGGAAATTGGTAAGGGAGTATATATATATATATTGTATCTTTGTAAGCTATAAATCATAAAATCAAAATTGCACTTAAAGTAAACCATTCTGCGCTTTGTCAATAGAAATTAGTTAATTCAAAATCAAACTGCAATCATGCACCATGACAACTGAAAAACATATTTTGATAAATGAATGATCAGGCATTGGGAAAGATAGCTTTGACAGTGACCCATTTTCATGCTTTTAATAATGTTTCTACATATAAAATTGGCAATGCTCAATATATCAATAGTAAGCCTCAACATTTAAATGGTCCAGTTTCTTATTAATTGTGCAAAATGGCCCATGGCCCTGCCTTTCCAAAGCATTGTAAGAATGCCAATGCTATCCCCCAAGATATCCAGAAATTTCAAATGTTTAATTGATTTTTCCCTCTCGAAAATATGAACACTTGGTAATATGAGGGATTAACTGTATTTACAAATTCTAAGAGTTATAAATATCAATGGTCAGCCATCAGTATTGACTTGAATATTGTTTCAAGGCAATGTTATGTATTTACAATTGAGGTTAAATTATTAATACATAGTATGTCGCTATATCATCCAAAATATTAATTAGCATATATCTATGATACTTTCTAATTTGATAATATCATAAGAGTTGACATAATTTTGATATACAATATTTATTCAAACTGTTTGTCCATTTGTTACAAACAACATAAATGTAATAAAAATAATTCCATTATATCAAACTATTGAAAGTATTATTATGATGATTACAATTACTTTTTTATTCTTCATGTTCCTTTACATTGCATTCAGAGTTTTTTCTATTGACATAATTTTATATCAATCCTTGATAACAAAAATTTAAATTGAGCAATTGTTTTAATGTGAAATGTGTATGACCTAATTCATTAAATTTCATTGATATATCTAATCATTTTATATTAATTTTTGAGCGATAATTTCATGTGTATCGGGGCTAATGTTGTAAAAACAGATGCCATATGATAATTCAAAATGTCTGATAAATATATTGAACTCAGTTAGATAATATGTATTTTATAGTTGTTTATGCCTTCAATGCATTCAAACCACGATATAAAATGGGGGAAATATTTAGTTCATATTTTATTCAGATGTATATGATGTATAAAAATAGGAAATTAATTTTGGCCCGTCAGCGCTTCGAATGTTCCCGTTTCAACGTCTATTTGCACTTTGTGACGCAACCTCTTCCGAAGATGACATGTTATGGTATTTGTCTGCGTATCAAGACGGTACTCAAGAAACCAGCTGCACACTTGTCGAGTTCATAAGGCATATCCTGACTTCGGATACAGAGGAAATCAAACAAGGAAGTAAAACACGTTTCATTGTTTGACGGACAAAATGGCGTCGGCAACGAGGCCAATGGCGCAGTGAATATACACCGCTCAATAAATTAAAGCTCAACAAATTTGATTGACAGGTGGCGATAGGTTAATTAACAAGGTGGTCAATCAAGGAGTAACGTCTCGTTACGTCGTTTCATAGGGTTTTTAAATACAAATACAAATGAAAATATGAAAACAAAACTCAATGCCAATTTTAAGAGCTTTTCAAATGGGTTGAAAATGGTAGAACAACTTTGGACCCAATTGAGCTCAGATGTGATTATGTAGGTAGGTAGGAAACTTTTTGATGTTTCTTTATTTTTCATTTTCAGAAAAGAAACATTTCTTATTAATACCACTATATATGAAAGGTTCACAACGCTCGGCGTATTTCATTCCAGAAAACTAAAGTGAAAAATTCATGTTAAAATCAATATTTGCAAAAGTCCGATTTCCATCATTATCAAACACCCAAAAACCAAAGTTTCATTTATTTGACTTGCGGAAATGGTTTTAAACTCACTTGGCAGTTTTATACACCGACGCATCCTCGGGTATCCAGGACGTTATCACACGCTAGTAATGAATAAAACATCCTCGGGTATCCTCGGGTATCCAGGACGTTATCACACGCTAGTAATGAACAAAATCACACGGGTAACCTCGGGTATCCAGGACGTTATCACACGCTAGTCATGAATAAAACATCCTCGGGTATCCAGGACGTTATCACACGCTCGTCATGAATAAAATCACACAGATAATACATTTCTCTCGACAATAATAAAGATCTATCATATACGTTCATATGTTCGTATTAAGGATGCATCTCATTTTAAAAGAGCGAAAGTACTCGATGCAGTGTTGTCCGAGCTACGATATCTGCAATATACAAGTGTTGCATATTGATGACGAAAACGGCAACCATAATGGTTGATGTATCAATGATGGTCATACCCATATGAAACTCCCTTAAGTTGTATATATATACAAAGAATACTTCATCATTGTTTCACAGTTAAAAGATTTATTCAAACGGTGCATACGATCCCTGTTTAGTCCAGTCCATCCATTGCTTCATACTCTGTTTTGCGAACAAGTGCTTTTAAGATCTTTATTACATAGGTACTTCGTCCGTTATGATACTTTCCCCATTGATTGCAAACAAATGGTTTGTTTTAGTAATAGCTGGTTATACTTAACAAACCTGCAACTCAAATTTGTGTTTAAAACTTCCCAAACAGCATCACCCGGTTCGAGCGACTAACGGAATCTTCCCAGTAGGGTTTACAGTGATGATTGTGGCGGGATTCGAACCAGCGTTACTTCGCTCCTGAAGGAGGTATCTTACCATATTAGGCGCTTAAATCAAAATGAGTTTTGGTTTCAAATAAGGAATAAGGACGGTGATATCTTCATGATTGCGCGAAATACTATTTGTCTTATGGTATGATTTTGTTCCTTTCAAAAGATATAAGTGAAATGAGTATTCCGTTTAAAAAGAGTAATCTCCAATCGTTCTGAATAGTGATAATATCGCAGTTTCTGTGTGAATTATTTTCAGTTAGCAAGGATACATGTTTGTTTATTGTAATAAGGTAACACGACAGCACTTATATCAGGAACGAATTAATTCCTGGGATAGTTAAAGGGCAGTAGCACGGTGTTTGGGGAAATATAAGCTGATGTCAGGAAAATGAAAATAAATGGTTCCAATTGAAAGACAATGTATTTAAACGAAAGGAAGCGGTAATATATCAAATATATAATGTAAAGTTCAGCCATGCGATTCCTTTTCTTACACAAAATGAACTAAAGGTGTTCACACAAAAATGGTCGCCAATGGACTTTATGTGAATCTTTATAATTTGTTCTCTGACAATAGATGATTGGTTTATGTAATGAGATTTTTGAAACTATAAAAATAATTTATCTAGCATTAACGTACAATTATCAGTGAAATATCTAAAATAAAAAAAATAAAAAAACGTGCTACTGCCCCTTTAAAGAGCCCACCGTGAGTTGACAGAGTTGTCAGGCTCAAATTAGTCAAACTTTAGCAATACTGCCATTTGATCGACTGTTGCATGAAAGCATCATTAAAAGGTGAATCGACGTCGCATGGCGACATCAGGAAGTCGCCATGTTGATCAAAAACCGGACATTGACGCGCGTCAGTCATTCAAATGTAATTTTGGAAACTTATCTGAAGTAATCAGAATGACAGTAACGAGTTGATAATGTTTGATAGGTCTTATGACTATTATTGTGAGTGTGAATTTGGCCCCCGCGAATACTGTTTTAAGATTTTAAATGCGAACAAGTATTTATCATATAATTTCTAATTGGTGATTGAATATGTGAGATACTTTGAATTTATATATTGAATAATGCCATCTACGATGATATCAGAGCAACGCATTATGTGATGAAAGTAACGGCGTGACTCTTTAAAATTCATTGGCGATAAGCCGATAACATATGTTGAATAGTGAATACACCACCACTGTAGTGGTTGGAAGTGGTTATTTCTACATTTAGAGAGGCTACACATTATGTGGCTCAGACATTGGCCTATAACAAGTTTGTCTTAACATTTTGAACACTTTTGTGAAGGAATCGTTAAAAGTTTGCTTGTGTAAGTCATTTCCTGTCAAAAGGGAGTCAAACTTTGCCTATTGGATTATTTTTAGTTTGTTTGAAAGTCGTTACTCATCAACAACAGACTATTTACTTAGAAAGTATCATCAGACAGCCGGAAGAAAGGACCTTGGAAAGTATCATCAGACAGCCAGAAGAAAAGACCTTGGAAAGTAAATTCAAATATGTCCATTAACATTAAGACATAGCCATTACATACATTTACATACATTGCCAGTTTTACTTTCGTTTACTTTCGTTTTGAATGTATAGGATACAGTTTTGTTTCCCTTTAGCTGTACTATTGATTACATTAAAAAACGGCTTCGGACTACTGTCTCGATAATTGAAAAATATTATAGATGAATAATTCATGTAATATGCCATCAAGTATTTGTGAAAATAACAGATATTGATAAGTTCTGTATTTATTTTCTGTTTTAATGCAAATGCGAAACATAAAAAAGTATATTGAATAAAAACCATTTAACATATAATAACCATATTGCTGATTTCAATTGAATTTGAAATGTATCTTTATCATAACAATAACTTAAACTTTGACATTGAAATAAAGCTCCTATAACTCTCACAGTGCTTCAAAAAGAACCATCACTACTCTTTCCTTGCTTCAAAAACAATTCCTATTACTCTTCCCTCACATTCTCCTAAAGTTCCCTTTAGTTCCGCCCACACTTCCCTTTAGTTCCGCCCACGCTTCCCTTTAGTTCTCACAGCGCTTCCTTTTAGTTCCCACGACAGTCTCTTTAGTTCCGCCCACATTTCCTTTAGTTCCGCCCACACTTCCCTTTAGTTCCGCCCACACTTCCCTTTAGCTCTCACAGCGCTTCTTTTTAGTTCCCACGCGCTTCCATTTAGTTCCCACGACACTTCCCTTTAGTTCCGCCCACACTTCCCTTTAGTTCCGCCCACACTTCCCTTTAGTTCCCAAGAAAGTTCCCTTTAGCTCTCACAGCGCTTCTTTTTAGTTCCCACGACACTTCCATTTAGTTCCCACGACACTTCCTTTTAGTTCCCCCGACACTTCCCTTTAGTTCCGCCCACACTTCCCTTTAGTTCTCACAGCGCTTCTTTTTAGTTCCCACGACACTTCCCTTTAGTTCTCACAGCGCTTCTTTTTAGTTCCCACGACACTTCCCTTTACTTCCCACGACACTTCCCTTTAGTTCCGCCCACACTTCCCTTTAGTTCCCACGACACTTCTTTTAGTTCCCCCGACACTTCCCTTTAGTTCCGCCCACACTTCCCTTTAGTTCCGCCCACACATCCCTTTAGTTCCCAAGACAGTTCTCTTTAGTTCCGCCCACACTTCTCTTTAGTTCTCACAACACTTCTTTTTAGTTCCCACGACACTTCCTTTTAGTTCCCCCGACACTTCCCTTTAGTTCCGCCCACACTTTCCTTTAGTTCTCACAACGCTTCTTTTTAGTTCCCACGACACTTCCTTTTAGTTCCCCCGACACTTCCCTTTAGTTCCGCCCACACTTCCCTTTAGTTCCGCCCACACTTTCCTTTAGTTCTCACAACGCTTCTTTTTAGTTCCCACGACACTTCTTTTAGTTCCCCCGACACTTCCCTTTAGTTCCGCCCACACTTCCCTTTAGTTCTCACAGCGCTTCTTTTTAGTTCCCACGACACTTCCCTTTAGTTCCGCCCACACTTCCCTTTAGTTCTCACAACGCTTCTTTTTAGTTCCCACGACACTTCCCTTTAGTTCCCACGACACTTCCCTTTAGTTCCGCCCACACTTCCCTTAAGTTCCGCCCACACATCCCTTTAGTTCCCAAGACAGTTCCCTTTAGTTCCGCCCACACACTTTCCTTTAGTTCTCACAACGCTTCTTTTTAGTTCCCACGACACTTCCTTTTAGTTCCCCCGACACTTCCCTTTAGTTCCGTCCATATTTTTCTTTAATTTCCACGACAGTTCCCTCCACACTTCCCTTTAGTTCCCTCAACAATTATCTTTAGTTCTCTCCACACTTCCCTTTAGTTCCCAAGACAGTTCCCTCCACACTTCCTTAATAGTTCCCTTCAAACTACCCTAATCTCCCACAACACATAATGCAACCTCCTAATACTGTATGTGTGTATGGCAAGAAGTAGTTAAATGTGAATGACAAATATTACATTTTGAGTTTGCCACATGCGCATCAACAGTTACAGGTACAGTTTAGGGCAAGGAAAAGATAGGAACAATACAGTTTTGGAAATAAAACATTTTAAAAAACAAATTAACCTTTTAATACCTTTTTAATACCACACTTGCCTTTAGTTCCCACGACACCACCCTTTAGTTCCCTCCATACTTCCCTTTAGTTCCAAAACGACAGTTCCCACGACGCTTACCTTAAATTCCCTCCACCCTTTCCCTTTAGTTCACAAGACACTTCCATTTAGTTCCCTCCACACTTGCCTTTAGTTCCCTTGAGTTCCCTCCACACTTGCCTTTAGATCCCTTAACAGTTCCTTCCACATTTCCCTTTAGATCCTTAACAGTTCCCTCCACAATTCCCTTTAAAACCCTTAACAGTTCCCTCCATACTTCCCATTAAATCCCTTAACAGTTCCTTCCACACTTCCCTTTAGTTCCCTCCACACTTGCCTTTTAATCCCTTAACAGTTCCCTCCACACTTCCCTTTAAATCCCTTAACAGTTCCTTCAACACTTCCCTTTAGATCCCTTTACAGTTCCTTCCCCATTTCCCTTTAGTTCCCTTGAGTTCCCTCCACACTTGCCCTTAGATGCCTTAACAGTTCCTTCTACACTTCTCTTTAGTTCCCTCCACACTTGCCCTTAGATCCCTTAACTGTTCCCTCCACACACTTCCTTTTAGATCCCTTAACAGTTCCCTCCACACACTTCCCTTTAGTTCCCTCCACACTTGCCCTTAGATCCCTTAACAGTTCCCTCCACACACTTCCCTTTAGATCCCTTAACTGTTCCCTCCACACACTTCCCTTTAGATCCCTTAACAGTTCCTTCCACACTTCCCTTTAGTTCCCTCCACACTTGCCCTTAGATCCCTTAACAGTTCCCTCCACAGTTCCCTTTAAATCCCTTAACAGTTCCTTCAACACTTCCCTTTAGATCCCTTAACAGTTCCTTCCCCATTTCCCTTTAGTTCCCTTGAGTTCCCTCCACACTTGCCCTTAGATCCCATAACAGTTCCTTCCACACTTCCCTTTAGTTCCCTCCACACTTGCCCTTAGATCCCTTAACAGTTCCCTCCACACTTCCCTTTAGATCCCTTAACAGTTCCCTCACACTTCCCTTTAAATCCCTTAACAGTTCCCTCCACACTTCCCTTTAAATCCCTGAACAGTTCCCTCCACAATTCCCTTTAAAACCCTTAACAGTTCCCTCCATACTTCCCATTAAATCCCTTAACAGTTCCTTCCACACTTCCCTTTAGTTCCCTCCACACTTGCCTTTTAATCCCTTAACAGTTCCCTCCACACTTCCCTTTAAATCCCTTAACAGTTCCTTCAACACTTCCCTTTAGATCCCTTAACAGTTCCTTCCCCATTTCCCTTTAGTTCCCTTGAGTTCCCTCCACACTTGCCCTTAGATCCCTTAACAGTTCCTTCTACACTTCTCTTTAGTTCCCTCCACACTTGCCCTTAGATCCCTTAACTGTTCCCTCCACACACTTCCTTTTAGATCCCTTAACAGTTCCCTCCACACACTTCCCTTTAGTTCCCTCCACACTTGCCCTTAGATCCCTTAACAGTTCCCTCCACACACTTCCCTTTAGATCCCTTAACTGTTCCCTCCACACACTTCCCTTTAGATCCCTTAACAGTTCCTTCCACACTTCCCTTTAGTTCCCTCCACACTTGCCCTTAGATCCCTTAACAGTTCCCTCCACAGTTCCCTTTAAATCCCTTAACAGTTCCTTCAACACTTGCCTTTAGATCCCTTAACAGTTCCTTCCACATTTCCCTTTAGTTCCCTTGAGTTCCCTCCACACTTGCCCTTAGATCCCTTAACAGTTCCTTCTACACTTCTCTTTAGTTCCCTCCACACTTGCCCTTAGATCCCTTAACTGTTCCCTCCACACACTTCCTTTTAGATCCCTTAACAGTTCCTTCCACACTTCCCTTTAGTTCCCTCCACACTTGCCCTTAGATCCCTTAACAGTTCCCTCCACACACTTCCCTTTAGATCCCTTAACTGTTCCCTCCACACACTTCCCTTTAGATCCCTTAACAGTTCCTTCCACACTTCCCTTTAGTTCCCTCCACACTTGCCCTTAGATCCCTTAACAGTTCCCTCCACAGTTCCCTTTAAATCCCTTAACAGTTCCTTCAACACTTCCCTTTAGATCCCTTAACAGTTCCTTCCCCATTTCCCTTTAGTTCCCTTGAGTTCCCTCCACACTTGCCCTTAGATCCCTTAACAGTTCCTTCCACACTTCCCTTTAGTTCCCTCCACACTTGCCTTTAGATCCCTTAACAGTTCCCTCCACACTTCCCTTTAGATCCCTTAACAGTTCCCTCACACTTCCCTTTAAATCCCTTAACAGTTCCCTCCACACTTCCCTTTAAATCCCTTAACAGTTCCCTCCACAATTCCCTTTAAAACCCTTAACAGTTCCCTCCATACTTCCCATTAAATCCCTTAACAGTTCTTTCCACACTCCCCTTTAGTTCCCTCCACACTTGCCTTTTAATCCCTTAACAGTTCCCTCCACACTTCCCTTTAAATCCCACGACAGTCCCTCGATACTTCCCTTTTGTTCCCATGAAAGTTCCCTCAGTGTCAAGTTAGAAGAATACTTCCTTTGCATTTCCATAATGATTTCACTCTTACACATATATATCTAAACTAATCAACTTTCTACAACACCAAAAACATACTTCGGGCATACTTCCTATAATTTGTCCTAGAATGCGCAGATTTGAACGCTAAGTAAAAAGTGTGAAAATATGGTTTGATGCGATGTGTTCTCTTTTTACGTACTTTCCTACGGCGTTTATGCTGGTGTTTGCTCTTGTAGGGTTGGCCTCTCCACATACACGGCGCTATGCGCTCCGTCTGACGGTCTGCTAACTGCGGTCAGGTCATGGCACAGCTGCGGGGTGGAGATGAACACACGCACACAAGGCTCACTTCTCATACAATTTTACTTTCCAGTTGGGAATAAAATCGCTAATAACTTTGCTTATGTTGCCTTTAATGCTAGGAAAAGTATGAGGTAACTATAGGATAGTCGGCATACTGTGAAAAGGAAGGGCGTGCCGCATCCCAACATACCTCCCTGCAGCTCATCTAAGCTTACTAGCTTACAGCTAAGCAATTATAAGATCATTTCTATATGAACAATGTGAAAAGGGGAGTGAAAACATAATGATTATCAACGTTTGGAATTATATATATAACTTTGTTTTTCGGAATGCCTGCCGGAAAGTGGGACAACGTCCAGTATTAGAATGCTACCTTGTGGCAAAATTTCATGAACCAATATTGGATGCACATGGCTCTAATCCCAGTAACTATTTGCCTTGTGGGCGATAGGATACATCTGCTGTAGTTATAGGGAACAGAATATGACTGAATGAATCGGCAAAGGCGATCGCAATTGATTAATACCCTACCTGACACTATGAGCAAATGTCACTTTAAACAACCGCCGGGAGATCCAATCACTTTTGTCTCGCATGAAGCATTGTGGCCGCACGATCTGTTTGACTGCCTCTGGTAATGGAGGGTGGAGAGATTGGAAAGATGAGGGATGGTATGAGGACGGAAGGGGCGAAATGATGATTTGCTGGGATGTGAAACAAAGAGTCGCAGAGCATGAATATTTGTAACTTGAAGTAACTGAAGTAACAAGAAAAACGTACTTCAGAATTGAGGGTTATAATGTGAAAACTGTCTATACACTATCAAAATGAATATCTTTACTGTGTCGATACGTTTCCTTAACATATTGTACTTGAACATGTTTACGTCCAGGTTGATATTCTAAGGGTTAGTTAGGAAAGGATTTTGTTTGCAAGTAAGTATGTAATCCTCCTGCCCATGTATATATTCCGCTCCGCATGGGGCATCTCAATCACACTACCCGATTGGAACACTACGGATATGACGGCTTAAAGCAAAGCAATACAAGTTATCAAACAACCAGACAGGCGCGCGACTTAGTTTCTGGATAAAGAGGAGACTAAGAGGCAATATTGTAGCTAGCAAAGTGAGATAACTTTACGGAAAAGACAGATAGCATGCCCCAGTACCGTCATCATTTTGTTAGTTTCATACCATTGCTTGTCAATGAGACAAGAAGGGTTATGTATTTCTATCATCTAAGGCCGTGAAGCCGATAAAACCTTAGGTCCTGATAGCACAGGCTGATGACCGTCAGATATATATTACGCTAATCACCCCGCGCCTCTAAGTCATCATTGATACTAAGATACTACACTAAGGATTCCATTGAAATTGCAAAACTGTTTTAATTCAAATAGAAGTCAATGAAAATGCAGATAAACATCTTAGAATATTGAGACTACATGAAATGCACAAAGCACATCTAAAACTATATTCATTGATCAAATTTTCGTTATTGTTAAGAGTTATAATCGAAGGGACACAAATGGGTATCCTCGTACAGTCATTTGTTTCTAAAGTAAGTTGAATTTACCCCAAAAATATGGGTACCTGACTGAAATATACAAAAGGCACATCTAGTAATCATAGTAAATACATATGTCACATTTGAACATTTGAACAATCAATAACTGAGCTATAACTGAAACAAAACTCTCAACCAGTCAATTGTGAAAGAAAGAAATGGAAAATCTAAAAAAAAATAAAGAGGGCATGTGACCAACACATACAAAAGGCACATCTATGGAGCATCGTGATTACACCTATGACGTTTTATCACATTTGCAGAATCAGAGTTTCAGCGAAACATCAGATTTCCTCAAACAGTCACTTCTACAAGAAAGAAGTAAAAAATCTAAACAAATAATGAGGGCATGTGACCAAAAGGCACATCTAGGGACCATATAGTGATTACATATATGATGTTTTGTATTTTTGAAACAAATAGTATCCGAGTTATGAGAGGAACAAAAAGTGTGAGAGACGGTCGCACGTACACTCTGAGCGCTGTGTACCTATACTACGTCATAGCGGGGATGTATTTAGGAACTAACCTATAACTGGAACAACAATTTCTCTCAAACAGACAATTGCGAAAGAAAGTAGCGGAAAATCAAAAAGAATAATAAGGGCATGTGACCGAAACATACAAAAGGCACAGCTATGGGCCGGGGCAAAGTAACTTCACCTATGAAGTTTAACATTTTTGAACCAATAGTATCCGAGTTATGAGTGTAAACAAAGTCTGACAAACGGACGGACGGACGCGCTGACCGCCATATGCCCCCAACTACTTCGTAACGGGAGTTGAATAAAAATGAATTAATTAAACATTTGACGGAGTTACCAAATTCATGTTTATGCATATGTCATTTAATGTATATATACTTTAAGCCACTTTTAAGAGTGTTATCACCACATTCACCCCTACTACACTGAGAAAGGTAACTGGAGGTTCCTTCTCAAAAACTGGAGGAGGAGGAAAACATATCTGATCACGAGGTTTCTTCAAATGCATTTCACATGCAGATTCTTTTAAACAAACTTTTTGTTCACATGGTTGGGCATGCCATCTGGGAAACAGATTGTTAAAAAAATGGAATTGGACTTGAAAGCAGTGACCTAACGCACATGAATATTAACGCTTGTATCTCACACATCAGCTTTCTCTTGCGGTCAATTATGAATTCAAACTGTATCGATTAATTATTACTGTAAGTTCTCGTTAAAGCGACTCACGTCAAAATATGTATTTCTATGATGAGGATTTGAGTAAATTAATTTTTCGGTAATACAAACTCTTCGGTAGCTATGTGATATTGAACAGAGTAAATTCAGTCTAGTAAATGCAGATTTGTTTAGGCCTATGTGCTAAAAAGTTTAAATGTTGAGTCATTATATCTAACTTATATTGGAGTTGTTTATCTAATTTATGACACAGTCCTAATGCTTAGAGGTACATTTGTTGATTTCTAGAGTATTTCACATTGTACAATATTAAAAAATTACATTTCCCTCTGTATAATCAACGCCATGATCGTGGCATGTGTTCTCGTAGGCCTATGCCGGAGCCGTATAGGGCTTGTTTAGCAATCCGGTTCCAAAAGGACGGACACGAATAACGGTAGGAATCTCTTCCTGTGTTTATAGAATGATTGATGGTCAACAAACAATTACAAAGATACAGCAAATAACAATCAATATGATTACAAAGATAAGAGAAGTTAGAAGAAGTCATGCAGTAGTCCTGAGTTTATCTCTTTAATGTTTCTTATAAATTTATTTATTCAATCACTTCGGCATTGCTCAATGCAATAGAAAGATACAGAAATTCTTAATAACAGCACATTACCGCTTACCTAACAGCTACCTTTCTCAAATGTTTGAGTTACCTGACTCAAGTAAACAAATGTGTTTTTCAGTTAACTTTCTCTCGCTTGAGTTTTTAAAACACAGATTGTGATATATGCAACACTCCTTGAAGGCTGGTATGTCATCCATTCATTCCTTACTTCATGCACAAGACATTTTTATTTTTGGAGAAGGTAACTGCAGTTACCTTACTCAGTGTAGTAGGGGTTTCATTGTTATTGTTCAATTAGTGTAGCGTAGTTTCTAGTCGTCAATGACGAATACTGCTTGCACATCGCATAGAAATTACGTGGCCATTACGAATCACAAAGTTAGAGCATGCATACTAACGAAACACTGCATGTAAAGAAAGATAACTGTAAAAACTTAAACATGTACTAACTTCTGTAATTATTATTCAAAGGATTAAACGAAAATGTTTTCATAAAAAAAAACATGACCATGACCACATGATACAGCCAAAATATTGCCATACTAATGAAATTTCCTTATTGATAACAAAAATGAGATTTATTTTTTTAAATGCATCAGTTGACACTCTTTTTTTGAGAACAGGACATAAGATATCATATGTTTCTCTTGTTCACACGAAAATTTACGATTTGGGAAATGTTTTTGACGCCGAGGTTGATTGATTTTTCTCAGTCCCTCATCTGTACCCGAAAGGTCATGGGGGCGACCTCTCAATGTTAGATCGACAGTATTAACAAATATGGAACTGTTGATCTAAACTTATTTAGATTGAGCCACTGGTGGGGTCAAAATTTATTAAATTGTAGTTTAATTACATTTGAAAATTTGTTACATTAGTACATTTCATCATTTTTTGTGTCAACAAATTTACAAATGTAGCTTTAACGGGTGACTGTCTGGTGTAAATTGTCAAGGAAGAATTTGTTAAATGAAAATAAGACAGGTTTGATAAAATGAAGTCGCACTAAGAAAAAATATATATATATACCGCTTACCTAACAGTTCAAATGTGTCCAACTTAAATGTGTCCAATATATGTAAGCAAAAAACAAAAACCACTAGAGTTTTGTGTGATTTGGCTTTGTAACAAAATGGGACAGTGCTTAACATTTGTAAAATGGAGCAAGATGATATGTACCTTTTGACAAAACATAGCTTTCCAAAATGATTTTGAGACAAAAAGATTCTGGAAAACTTAAACTGTTTTTATTAAAAAATTAGCACATACATCAAACAGGCTCAACAATCCGCGAGCGTGAAGAAGTTTGTTTTTCGGTGAAGTCGAGAGGAAAAGAAGCAAGTGACGATAATGCAGGTTGTCGTGCCTCCTGAAGTGACCTGTTTCATGTGTAATAATACGAGACGGGGCGCTCAATGCTTGATCTCAGTAATAACAAGAACACGAATTAGTCATGTAGAAATGATTAGTTGATGATCCCCTCGTCACTACAGTTTAGTGCTGTCACCAGGTTCACAGTAAGGCTGTCAGATATGAGAGAGGCGTGGACGGAACAAAGGCTGCATGACAGTTTTCATGAGACGCCATACTCTGTGCTCGCGCGCCCTCCTCTCTCCCGTCTCTGATCTCGCAATCAGGACCAATTTGCAGTCTCCAATCGCTCCATTAGGCCTTATCAACGATTTCGCTTCTCAAATCTCTTCTAATACGTTCGAGCGAAGCCACGCAACCGTAATAATGTATTGTGTCGCAAGTAGCAGAGAGTTGCTGCTCTATACGCTTGTGTATATATAGACATCTTTGATGCTGCTAGCTTGACATCTCACCAAAGCGTTCGCTGATGTCACTGCCGAGCTGTTTTGTGCCAGCTAAATTGCAGTTTAACTTGAATACTGTATAAATCAGTGTTGTTAGGACTGGTTAGTCCTGAAAGCGAACGAGTACTGAATTGAGCAAAATACACTGCTTACAAAGTTATTTTCCGCCGAGACGTCCTCTAATGCTGGCAACAAATTGAATCTTTACAGAGCGTGTTGATGGCCTTTGTAAATTTGGTGGTGGTATTGATTGCAGAACGAGGGCACAACGACAGTCAGAGAGCTTGCTGAGGACCTGATTCATTTGGGACTCTGTGCTTTCCTTATAGTTTAATACCAAGAGGAGAACACATAAGCTCAAAGCGCTTTTATCACAGGACTTTTGTCACTTTTAAAGAACTGATATTTTCAATTATAATACTATATATGATGTGGATGATATAATGAATTAATGATAAATCTAAAATTATGTCTTAATTAATTAATTCTTCTTTACTTTCTAATGATATATTATTTGATAAAATATTTATTCAGCTCTGCCTTGATTTTGCACAAGGCGTATAAGTTGAGAGTGAAATTTATAGGTAGTTTGCGAATTGTTTTGTTCTTACAATCTTTTGGGTGTCATTTACCTACAATATGTCTTTATGTTTTCATTGATTGGTTGACAATTTGTCATGGAAAACAAGCTGTTTCAGGAATAATTCCTATCATCGATGACAAAGTTCACTATATTTGTTTCACAAAAACACTTAAATCCCAACATCGGTCTCAAGAAAAGTACTGTCATGAGAAAGCAACTATCCCTGTGTCGATTCTTGGACTTGAAACGAAAGGTTCTCAATATAGTGGTCTCAAGTACAAATGTCATCATCAAAATGTATCTCCCAATATAGTGGTCTCAAGTACAAATGTCATCGTCAAAACATATCTTCCAATATAGTGGTCTCAAGTACAAATGTCATCATCAAAACAAATCTTCCAATATAGTGGTCTCAGGTACAAATGTCATCATCAAAATATATCTTCCAATATAGTTGTCTCAAATACAAATGTCATCATCAAAACAAATCTTCCAATATAGTTGTCTCAAATACAAATGTCATCATCAAAACAAATCTTCCAATATAGTGGTCTCAGGTACAAATGTCATCATCAAAACAAATCTTCCAATATAGTTGTCTCAAATACAAATGTCATCATCAAAACAAATCTTCCAATATAGTGGTCTCAGGTACAAATGTCATCATCAAAATATATCTTCCAATATAGTGGTCTCAGGTACAAATGTCATCATCAAAACATATCTTCCAATATAGTTGTCTCAAATACAAATGTCATCATCAAAACATATCTTCCAATATAGTGGTCTCAAGTACAAATGTCATCATCAAAATATATCTCCCAATATAGTGGTCTCAGGTACAAATGTCATCATCAAAATATATCTTCCAATATAGTGGTCTCAGGTACAAATGTCATCATCAAAACATATATTCCAATATAGTTGTCTCAAATACAAATGTCATCATCATAACAAATCTTCCAATATAGTGGTCTCAGGTACAAATGTCATCATCAAAATATATCCTCCAATATAGTGGTCTCAGGTACAAATGTCATCATCAAAACATATCTTCCAATATAGTGGTCTCAAGTACAAATGTCATCGTCAAAATATATCTCCCAATATAGTGGTCTCAGGTACAAATGTCATCATCATAACAAATCTTCCAATATAGTGGTCTCAGGTACAAATGTCATCATCAAAATATATCCTCCAATATAGTGGTCTCAGGTACAAATGTCATCATCAAAACATATCTTCCAATATAGTGGTCTCAGGTACAAATGTCATCATGAAAACAAATCTTCCAATATAGTTGTCTCAAATACAAATGTCATCATCAAAACAAATCTTCCAATATAGTGGTCTCAGGTACAAATGTCATCATCAAAATATATCTTCCAATATAGTGGTCTCAGGTACAAATGTCATCATCAAAACATATCTTCCAATATAGTTGTCTCAAATACAAATGTCATCATCAAAACATATCTTCCAATATAGTGGTCTCAAGTACAAATGTCATCATCAAAATATATCTCCCAATATAGTGGTCTCAGGTACAAATGTCATCATCAAAATATATCTTCCAATATAGTGGTCTCAGGTACAAATGTCATCATCAAAACATATCTTCCAATATAGTTGTCTCAAATACAAATGTCATCATCAAAACATATCTTCCAATATAGTGGTCTCAAGTACAAATGTCATCATCAAAATATATCTCCCAATATAGTGGTCTCAGGTTCAAATGTCATCATCAAAATATATCTTCCAATATAGTTGTCTCAGGTACAAATGTCATCATCAAAACAAATCTTCCAATATAGTGGTCTCAAATACAAATGTCATCATCAAAACATATCTTCCAATATAGTGGTCTCAAAGACAAATGTCATCATCAAAACATATCTTCCAATATAGTTGTCTCAAATACAAATGTCATCATCAAAACATATCTTTCAATATAGTGGTCTCAGGTACAAATGGTACACTATCTCTAAAAACTAGTTTACAGATAGGTCTGCCATATGGGCCATAGCGTAGACTTATTTTCTTGCTGGTAATCATAGTTGCAGGAATAATAGTGCTGACTGTCTATAGAATGAAACCGTCACATGTCAGCCGTTTGACCACTCCAAATATCAGAGATTGTTGAATTATCAATGAATAATTGAGTGTTTAAGTCGTCTGTGAATAATTGATGATTTTCACCTAGAGTTACCTAGTATATCAGCATTCCTCTTGAGGTTACGGCTTTCTAGAATTACATCCAGCAGTGTGTTCGGTTGACATAGCTTGCCTGCTTGCGGCGTCTACCCTTGCTTATAAGCCAGGCGTACAGAGCTCCCCTCCAACTTGCTCGAGTGGACGTTTCAGTTATAAAACAATGCTGCCTGCAATACTGCCTGCAGCGGGCATTAGTGTGATCTTTGCTTTGTCAACTGAAGGCATGTTCATCAACAAGCTGAAGGTAATCGATGGCGTATACTAAAACACACATATTCCCCTCACTTTTTCCTTCTATTGATCGCGATCAGATTTCAGTTTTACAGTGTCCCATTGTTGCTTTGAACTTTCCTCATTTCTTGCTCTTGAGCGCTATTCGAGCTTTGTTTAGCGGCTGCTAGGCTTAACGGTGAAAGCGAGTGTTTGATTGCTATGGTGACTGAGTGTGATGTGATGCGGTAAGCAAGGAGAGACCCTCAGTCCTCACGACCTGCAGGACGCGTCCTTCTCCGACTCCTTAGCTATTAGTCCTCAGCATCACCAGTGTCAACTACATCCTTACACATGAAAAGAGAGTTGATGTCAGTGTATAAAGTATCTAAAAAAGCAAACTATACTGCCCAGGTTGTTTTTGTTTGCTATATGGTAACAAGAACAGTCAACTGTAGTAACGGAGATGCAAGGTAAGCCATTAAACTTCGCATTTGATTATATCTCCAATAATGATTTATGAAACCTATAATGAAAATCCACGTGTCCCTCTTTAAACTTTCGCTTGGTCCACATTTTCATAAATTACTCCATCCTTTTTAGTTGTACAAGTATAGACATGCACTATAAATAGATTTGGATTAAACAATCATTGTGTGAGAACAAAGAGGACAAAGTTTTATCCAGTATATGGATGTTAATGTTTTATCTACATTAGGCCTAAAGTATCTGATAATATCCATACCAAGACTTCTGAGTGAGAATCGGACACCGAGATACCCATACAGCTTGACGAGATCTTGTTTGTTGGAATGCTATTTAGCTCAACCTGCCACATAACCCCAGGATCACTATGGAGTTGGCCCGGCTCTATGGATGGTGCCAAATGTACGTGAAGTGATTGTGAGATCACCTCTGTCGGCACTGAACCGACTACTCCGGACGCTCTACCAAAGAGATACCCCGCTAACACAAGTCAGAAGGCATGCTTTTCATCTCACCTGCCACACTATATCACTAGTAATCCAAATGGCAAAGGAGACTTCTTTGTGACAAGGAAACTCGACTCTAGATTTGGTCATTCGTTTTGACATTGCCCAAAAGTAAGGGTGTGTGAGGGTTAACATGTCGTGCCAGGGTTGCGATGATAAAGCTAACCCTTTTGAAGCCTCACTAGATGTTGTTATAGGAATTTGAATTAGCCTAAGTACACGTTTGTAGCATAATTATTGAGCAATATATGACATAAGGACCACAAGCTACCAAGAATGGCATGCCCAATCTTATCTGGTTAATGGCAGCCAGCCTGAGAGGTACACTCGTGCAGGCGCTACTTCCAGGATGTATGTATTGACTGATCGTCCAATTGATGTACCGAAACCTGGTCAGTTGGGAAGGGAGTCAGTGGAAGAACAATGTTTTTAGTTTTAATTGATCTATCAAATGTTTTAGTTATTTTCTATTCATTTAGTGTTTGATAGCAGATACTGTGCGATTACTTAGTAACATCTTTTCAAGGGCCAATATTTTACAAAACGTCATGATTATTGTTTTTTGCAAGGACTCGTTGCCTGTTGTAATCCTGGTATTCTAAAAAACATCTAAGACTGTTGAGCTACAGATCCCATGGATCCATTTTAAACTCATGAGCATGGCATGGCTTATAGCGTGGCATGGTGTCCGCGGTCCATACGTCCATCCGTCCGTCCATCTGTCCATAAACTTTGTGCATTTTCGACTTTCTCCAGAAGCATAAGGCCTTGAAAGCTGAAACTTGGTATAAAGACTCCTTGACTAGTGATGATTATAATTTATGGTATCGGTGGCCCTGTGGCCCCAATGATTATATTTAATTTAAGATAGATCTGCATAACAATGTTCTTTACAAACTAATGTATCTCTGTAAAACAATATTGTGTAATATACCACCCCTGAACCTTTCTAAGATTCCAAATAAGTCTCTTTCAAACTTGAACTTTACCATACTTAAATAATCCCGTTTGGAGCCACAAAAGCCTCATTGTGTTATGAAAGTCAGACAGACAGACAGAATTTAGTCAGTCTTCAATGCAAATGGGCCAAACAACATACATGTAAAGGTTGGACATCGCACGAGTTAACTGCTTACAATAAATATATGAATAATTCATTGTTCTGAAAATCAAACCTTTTGGCGACTTGCATTTCAACTCTTCATGAAAATTTAAACTGCAACTCATCAGCTTATTTCTAACTAGAGACTTGCCTATCTAAAAGATAAAACACG
The DNA here is from genome assembly GCA_916613615.1 of Steromphala cineraria. Taxonomy (NCBI): domain Eukaryota; kingdom Metazoa; phylum Mollusca; class Gastropoda; order Trochida; family Trochidae; genus Steromphala; species Steromphala cineraria. The sequence goes on from OU744728.1 coordinate 33,140,170, forward strand.
AGCGTTTTCATCTTCAAGTCTTTGTTCTCAAAGCAAATAGTTATTTTTAAATAAAACCAAGTATTATGCTGGTAAATAATACAAAGCAACGACTTGGGTTTCTTCCCAGTGACAGATCCCTTCAAATTTTTTTATATATTCATATAGTTGAGGGTTAGGGAATATCGTTCGTTAAATATGATTATATTAAGCCCTGTTCGTGTGTGTGTCCCGATAGAATGTCAAGGGCAGTGTTGAGTGGACAGGGATGGACGGTGTGGTGTGGTAATGTGGTGTGGTTGTGGTGTGGTGTGGTGTGGTGTGGTGTGGTGTGGTGGACAGGGATAGACGGTGTGGTGTGGTGTGGTGTGGTGTGGTGTGGTGTGGTGTGGTGTGGTGTGGTGTGGTGTGGTGTGGTGGACAGGGATAGACGGTGTGGTGTGGTGTGGTGTGGTGTGGTGGACAGGGATAGACGGTGTGGTGTGGTGTGGTGTGGTGTGGTGTGGTGTGGTGTGGTGTGGTGTGGTGTTCCGATAGAATGTCGAGGGCAGTGTTGAGTGGACAAGGATAGACGGTGTGGTGGGGTGTGATGGGGTGATGTGTGGTGTGGTGGGGTGGGGTGGACGATCATGCCTGTGTGTGCATAGATTGTCCTTGAGATGAAGTATTTGACAGTCACACATTGGTGTTTGTAGAAAGAACTCTGAGTGTACATGTATAGTACTGTACATGTTATTTATCCTTTAAGGATTCAGCCATCATGCTGAATCCCTATGGTTATTGGCGTGTTTTGTATTTTTCACTGCAGGTTTTGGCGCCATTTTATTTTAGCACTTTTTCAGTCTGACTACATGAACATTTGAAATTTTAACTCAAGAAAGAGCAATTTCACGAAAATTCAATGCAATACAATGGTTTGTGATCCAATGCAACTTCCGCAATTTCTTTTGATATAATCTGTTGAACGGATATACAAGTTCTGAATCATTCTAAATTATTCTTTTTAAGATTGAAGATTGATTATTTATTAAGTCAAGATTTATTCGTGGTTGGCTTGGATTTAGGGTTTCGAATTCGTCGCTAACATTTTGGCAGATTTGACTCAGCAGGGTGTGAAGACCTCAATTGGATCTTTTTCGAAAAGACGGATCACTTGAGATAACTTTAAAGATATGCATTTCTCCCACCTTGATGTATTACAATTTGTGATTGTAAATATTGATTGCAAGCACGGACGGAAATAATATAGTTTCGACTAATATCACTAGATTTATATTGTTTGTCAAGAAGGGTTTGCCCATTCCAACCTACGGTTTTGGGAGATTCGACTCGGCAGGGGTGTGACTTACTCAATTTACTCTTTTTCTAAAATACCTATCACCCTAACGAACTTTGAAGTGTGCATTTACTGCCAGCTGGATATTCTTCACTTTGTGGTTGTAGATTTTTATTGCAAACACGGAAAGAAATCATGTAAATTAGCCTAGTGTCACTAAACCCCTGCACATCACTGCAGGTCACGGAAAACGTAGCGATAACATACTGTATTATAAGAATCATGCTTAATTCGCTAGATAGTGTATTTTTTAGCCTATCTGGCCTGTAAGGCCCGATGGGCTTATGACATGGCATGGTGTTTTGCATCCATCCGATAATAGTCTGTCCGTCTTTTTAGGTTCTGAAGTGCCATTGGTGGGTGCGTGAGAGCGTGATGGCGGCATCCACTACTCTACTCCTCTTTCTGCTCCCTCTTCTTGCCACCAGAGTGACGGGCACCTGCAGATTCCCCGAGTTCCTGCAGCGGGACGAACCCTGGGCGGCAGACTATGGAGAAGGTACGTTCGTTGCGTACGTCAAGGGCAAGTACATGCAAATCAACCAGCTACGGCGTGGCAGTGGCAGTACGTACGCGCGACGATGTATTCAGAAAGCTGCAGACGGGAAGTACCTGGTGACTCACGAGGAGGAGCAGAAGGACCACCGGTACATGTGCATGCAGTTCCTCCAGCGCAGTGAGAATATCGTGCAACTCAAGGTCTCACGTGCTTCAAGTCGTCGCTCCATTGACCTGTGTCACGAGCATGGTATGGCTCTGGACCATTGGCCAATAGTGCAAATGAGTCAGACTCCTGACCGGAGAATCACGTGTCCATTTGTGGGAGGCTTTGATGTGCAAATGTATTTTCCAAACAACACAATGGTATGTAACGACCACATGCTCATGTTAAGAGTAGAAAGTGAATGTGAAAAGGGGGAAGGAATATTATTTGATTTTCGAGATGAGCAATGTATTCCTCCGTCTCTACCTCGAGAAAAAAGACAAAGGGCCTTTTGTATAGCACACTGGTCAGAAAATGGCCAAACGTTTGTTGTTCTTCAGCATGCCACAGTCCATAAACAAATTTGGTGTTTGAGAATTAAGGATGCGTTAGGAGATATGAAGGGGATGTACCTCATGTTAGACTTTGTGTGTGACCCAAATGAGTCAGTGGAAGAGACTCTCAACTATTACTACATAAGAACTATCAAACATGTGTTTTCAAGCATATGTGCTGACGCCGTTGAAGGATGTTCAATGATAAAAGATTTCTGCAACACTGACTACAGACAAAATTGTGCGAGGACTTGTCATGCATGTGAATATGAAAATGAAATTGGACTCTGTACTTTCCCTGAATACATGCGAGGTCGATGGTTAGACATTAAAGGTAGGACAGCGGCAGATATCAATGTGTATGACTATTCTGTGGATATTAATGACATCGGTCGCTTTGAGTGTCTAGAGATGCACAGCGACATGTACCGTCAGAGGCGGGTGCTTTTGGAACTGTTTGACAACGGTTGCTATCCGAGGTATGCTTGCGTCGAACTAGAGCGGGTAGCACTTCCGATTATGAAATATCGACTTGGAACCCGCCTTGATTGGCCCCTAAAGCGATCAAATGACCAGAAACAGTTGATATGCGAAGATGAAAACTTCAGAGCTAAGCCGAAGCATAAATCAGATAATTCATTGAAATTTCCAAGACTGCTAATAAACAAAGGACGTTTAAACTATGTGAAGTGTGACCTACCAACCTCTCTACAGTATGGTGTGTCGTACCGCGAGGAAAGCGGTGAGTGTAGGGGATGTCTGTTCCACGACCCCATTAAGGCTGCAGATAGACTTACCATACAGACAGTCGGCTGTCTCTCATCCAATGTGTCAATGGACTACAGGTGTCTTGCTTATTTTCAGTTCGGAAACAATACCCATGCAGTTGTTACACAGAACAAAGATGAGTTCCGCTGTTGGGTTTTTACTGAAGACAGTAAGATAAAAGTGTTGGCGGCTGGTGACTGTCTTTCATATGACAGCATGGACGAAAACGAATTGATGGGGTACTATAGCATAACTGAGGAGAATCTCTGCAAGGACGTCATCAGCAGCAGCACGACGACCATGCAGCCGACGCAGGTGACGAGCACACTTGGCAGTATCACTTATACGGTCGTGTCCATAGTGGACCCAAAGCCGCACGTCAATCCCAAACAAAGTGCCATGGTCACTCCCAAACCCGCACTCAGTCAACATCCTCCGCTTGTCACCTTCTCCAAGAGTAGCCTTCTTTTTGTTTGCATTTTGGTCAATTTATTTACTTTTTGGAGCTGAATGTAGCTGAAATGTTATTAATGCCGAAGGAAGGGTCATTTTAGCGAGTGTTGAGCTGAGTGAACTTTCAAAAGATGTTGTGGACGTCAATGAGCAATCTAAGCCCACACTCCAGCTCTCTACAAAATTGTTGACAGTCGTATAGCGCGACCAAAGGGAACAATGCAACTGAGGGCTGGAACAACTACGTGTTTATTTATATTCAGGGCTTCTCTTAAAGTATTTTTCTAGACGTTTAAACATTGAAATTCACAAGCATGCTTAATTAAAAATAGACAATCTACTTAAAACAGTTTAACTATTATCCTATTCATTTATATATAAAGACATTTAAGTATGTTAAAATTATACTTATTGTGCATGTTACGGAGCATCACCTACATTGCGTGTGATAAACGACTGCGCAGTCCTCTCGACAGTTCATCTTCTTTTTCGATAATCTTTGATTTTTATTAATGGTGATGATTTTTAACCTTTCATGATAATCAACATGTTTTCTGAGCCCTAAAGTCATGGCCAGGTTTGGTCACCTTTACCTTACTTGTTTTATTCTAGATTATCAGCCGTTCGTTTCTATGTCAACTTCGCATGAATTAATCGGTGGCTGTGTGCAGCTGTCAATCAAGGGAAGTCTATGGAAACTGTCTTCTCTCGTCTGTTACTGTCTCATGTTTTGTCTGTGTGTGCAGCTGTTTCTCAAGACGAAGACTTGGAGGCTGCCTCATCTAGTTTCCCTTTGCAGCTGTCTGTCGAAAAGAGGTTATGGAGACTGTCTCATCTCTTGTGTCTTTCGACAAGAGTTAAAGGAGACTATCTCATCTCCATGTGAGTGTGCAACGTTCTGTCGAGAAGGGAGTATGGAGACTGTGTCGTCTCTTGTCTGTGTGCAGCTGTCTGTCGAGAAGAGGGTATGGAGACTGTCTCGTCTTTTGTGTGTGTGCACCTATCTGTCGAGAAGAGAGTATGGAGACTGTGTCGTCTCTTGTCTGTGTGCAGCTATCTGTCGAGAAGAGAGTATGGAGACTGTCTCATCTTTTGTCTGTGTGCAGCTGTCTGTCGAGAAGAGAGTATGGAGACTGTCTCATCTTTTGTGTGTGTGCAGCTATCTGTCGAGAAGAGAGTATGGAGACTGTCTCATCTCTTGTCTGTGTGCAGCTGTCTATTGAGAAGAGGGTGTGGAGACTGTCTCATCTCTTGTGTCTTTTGACAAGAGTTATAGGAGACTATCTCATCTCCATGTGAGTGTGCAACGTTCTGTCGAGAAGAGAGTATGGAGACTGTGTCGTCTCTTGTCTGTGTGCAGCTGTCTGTCGAGAAGAGGGTATGGAGACTGTCTCATCTCTTGTCTGTGTGCAGCTGTCTGTTGAGAAGAGGGTATGGAGACTGTCTCATCTCTTGTCTGTGTGCAGCTGTCTGTTGAGAAGAGGGTGCGGAGACTGTCTCATCTCTTTTCTGTGTGCAGCTGTCTGTCGAGAAGAGGGTATGGAGACTGTCTCATCTCTTTTCTGTGTGCAGCTGTCTGTCGAGAAGAGGGTATGGAGACTGTCTCGTCTTTTGTGTGTGTGCAGCTATCTGTCGAGAAGAGAGCATGGAGACTGTCTCATCTCTTGTCTGTGTGCAGCTGTCTGTCGAGAAGAGGGTATGGAGACTGTCTCATCTCTTGTCTGTGTGCAGCTGTCTGTTGAGAAGAGGGTGTGGAGACTGTCTCATCTCTTTTCTGTGTGCAGCTGACTGTCGAGAAGAGGGTATGGAGACTGTCTCATCTCTTGTCTGTGTGCAACTTTCTGGCCAGAAGAGGGTATGGAGACTGTCTCATCTCTTGTCTGTGTGCAGCTGTCTATTGAGAAGAGGGTGTGGAGACTGTCTCATCTCTTGTGTCTTTCGACAAGAGTTAAAGGAGACTATCTCATCTCCATGTGAGTGTGCAACGTTCTGTCGAGAAGAGAGTATGGAGACTGTGTCGTCTCTTGTCTGTGTGCAGCTGTCTGTCGAGAAGAGGGTATGGAGACTGTCTCATCTCTTGTCTGTGTGCAGCTGTCTGTTGAGAAGAGGGTATGGAGACTGTCTCATCTCTTGTCTGTGTGCAGCTGTCTGTCGAGAAGAGGGTATGGAGACTGTCTCATCTCTTGTCTGTGTGCAGCTGTCTGTTGAGAAGAGGGTGCGGAGACTGTCTCATCTCTTTTCTGTGTGCAGCTGTCTGTCGAGAAGAGGGTATGGAGACTGTCTCGTCTTTTGTGTGTGTGCAGCTATCTGTCGAGAAGAGAGCATGGAGACTGTCTCATCTCTTGTTGTGTGCAGCTGTCTGTCGAGAAGAGGGTATGGAGACTGTCTCATCTCTTGTCTGTGTGCAGCTGTCTGTTGAGAAGAGGGTGTGGAGACTGTCTCATCTCTTTTCTGTGTGCAGCTGACTGTCGAGAAGAGGGTATGGAGACTGTCTCATCTCTTGTCTGTGTGCAACTTTCTGGCCAGAAGAGGGTATGGAGACTGTCTCATCTCTTGTCTGTGTGTGCAGCTGTCTGTCGAAAAGAGAGTATGGAGACTGTCTCGTCTTTTGTGTGTGTGCAGCTATCTGTCGAGAAGAGGGTATGGAGACTGTCTCATCTCTTTTCTGTGTGCAGCTGACTGTCGAGAAGAGGGTTTGGAGACTGTCTCATCTCTTGTCTGTGTGCAACTTTCTGTCAAGAAGAGGGTATGGAGACTGTCTCATCTCTTGTCTGTGTGCAGCTGACTGTCAAGAAGAGGGTATGGAGACTGTCTCATCTCTTGTCTGTGTGCAGCTGACTGTCGAGAAGAGGGAATGGAGACTGTCTCATCTCTTGTCTGTGTGCAACTTTCTGTCAAGAAGAGGATATGGAGACTGTCTCATCTCTTTTCTGTGTGCAACTTTCTGTCAAGAAGAGGGTATGGAGACTGTCTCATCTCTTGTCTGTGTGCAGCTGTCTGTCGAGAAGAGGGTATGGAGACTGTCTCATCTCTTGTCTGTGTGCAACTTTATGTCGAGAAGAGGGTATGGAGACTGTCTCATCTCTTTTCTGTGTGTGCAGCTGTCTGTCGAGAAGAGGGTATGGATACTGTCTCATCTCTTGTCTGTGTGCAGCTGTCTGTCAAGGAGAGGATATGGAGACTGTCTCATCTCTTTTCTGTGTGCAACTTTCTGTCAAGAAGAGGGTATGGAGACTGTCTCATCTCTTGTCTGTGTGCAGCTGTCTGTCGAGAAGAGGGTATGGAGACTGTCTCATCTCTTGTCTGTGTGCAACTTTGTGTCGAGAAGAGGGTATGGAGACTGTCTCATCTCTTTTCTGTGTGTGCAGCTGTCTGTCGAGAAGAGGGTATGGAGACTGTCTCATCTCTTGTCTGTGTGCAGCTGTCTGTCAAGAAGAGGATATGGAGACTGTCTCATCTCTTGTCTGTGTGTGCAGCTGTCTGTCGAGAAGAGGGTATGGAGACCGTCTCATCTCTTGTCTGTGTGCAGCTGTCTGTCGAGAAGAGGGTATGGAGACTGTCTCATCTCTTGTCTGTGTGCAACTTTATGTCGAGAAGAGGGTATGGAGACTGTCTCATCTCTTTTCTGTGTGTGCAGCTGACTGTCGAGAAGAGGGTATGGAGACTGTCTCATCTCTTGTCTGTGTGCAGCTGTCTGTCGAGAAGAGGGTATGGAGACTGTCTCATCTCTTGTCTGTGTGCAGCTGACTGTCGAGAAGAGGGTTTGGAGACTGTCTCATCTCTTGTCTGTGTGCAACTTTCTGTCAAGAAGAGGGTATGGAGACTGTCTCATCTCTTGTCTGTGTGCAGCTGACTGTCGAGAAGAGGGAATGGAGACTGTCTCATCTCTTGTCTGTGTGCAACTTTCTGTCAAGAAGAGGATATGGAGACTGTCTCATCTCTTTTCTGTGTGCAACTTTCTGTCAAGAAGAGGGTATGGAGACTGTCTCATCTCTTGTCTGTGTGCAGCTGTCTGTCGAGAAGAGGGTATGGAGACTGTCTCATCTCTTGTCTGTGTGCAACTTTATGTCGAGAAGAGGGTATGGAGACTGTCTCATCTCTTTTCTGTGTGTGCAGCTGTCTGTCGAGAAGAGGGTATGGATACTGTCTCATCTCTTGTCTGTGTGCAGCTGTCTGTCAAGGAGAGGATATGGAGACTGTCTCATCTCTTTTCTGTGTGCAACTTTCTGTCAAGAAGAGGGTATGGAGACTGTCTCATCTCTTGTCTGTGTGCAGCTGTCTGTCGAGAAGAGGGTATGGAGACTGTCTCATCTCTTGTCTGTGTGCAACTTTATGTCGAGAAGAGGGTATGGAGACTGTCTCATCTCTTTTCTGTGTGTGCAGCTGTCTGTCGAGAAGAGGGTATGGAGACTGTCTCATCTCTTGTCTGTGTGCAGCTGTCTGTCAAGAAGAGGATATGGAGACTGTCTCATCTCTTGTCTGTGTGTGCAGCTGTCTGTCGAGAAGAGGGTATGGAGACTGTCTCATCTCTTGTCTGTGTGCAGCTGTCTGTCGAGAAGAGGGTATGGAGACTGTCTCATCTCTTGTCTGTGTGCAACTTTATGTCGAGAAGAGGGTATGGAGACTGTCTCATCTCTTTTCTGTGTGTGCAGCTGACTGTCGAGAAGAGGGTATGGAGACTGTCTCATCTCTTGTCTGTGTGCAGCTGTCTGTCGAGAAGAGGGTATGGAGACTGTCTCATCTCTTGTCTGTGTGCAGCTGTCTGTCGAGAAGAGGGTATGGAGACTGTCTCATCTGTTTTCTGTGTGTGCAGCTGTCTGTCGAGAAGAGGGTATGGAGACTGTGCAATTTGCATTCAAACTTTTAGAGTATGCAGCATCAACAAACTGACACTCTGTAACAACTTATATATTATAAATGATAACTTTCTCAAGATATACTATTTCTTTACTTTGTCTCTTGTGATCCAATCAAAGTAATTTACTTCTAATATATATGGGTACTTTATTTATTTTCTCTAGAGGAAGACTTTCTTTGCAATTAACTTCGAATGAGTTTCAAATGATTGATGTTTAAGAAATAATAACGAAAAGAACATGACTTTATGTAATGGGATTGTTAAACCGTATGTCGACTGCGTTCCTGCTATTCAGTTTTGACTACCTTACTTATACGCCTATAATGAGCAATTCTGTTGTTCTAATTAATAGCTATTCAATCAATTACGTTTGATATGTATTTGGTCCGTGTATTTGTTGTACTGTTCAGTTTGTGTATTGCTTTCACTTGCAGGTCTGTGATACAGCTGCCCTTGTTTCCGGAGTAACGTGTGCGTCACACTCGCTGCATCATTGCAATTATGGAAGATCAATCTAGGCAATCTTTGCTTAACAAATTCATTCATATTCAGAAACGAAACGCACTATCCGTTTTGTAAATTGAAATGATATTGCTACATTACAATACCATAAGTAAACGCACACTTTGGACGTCAGATAAACGATGTCATACATCGTATTCGCCACACAAAAATTAATTGCGACGACACATTGATGCACGTGGTATAGAAGAATAATATTGTGTGCAGGTACATAAGGCAATAAGGATTAAACATTGTAAACATGGTGACCAAGTACCTCTTCACAATGGCTAGAATAAAAAGGACCAGGTTGGTGTTTATATAAAATGTGTAATATATATGTGAATTATCCTTTTTGAGCGAGCAATGATGACAACGAGTGATTTCCGAGTTGCTCACGTCCAATTTGAGTACGGCTACTGAAGGCAAGCCACTGTGCAATGGGTTTGGTATGGTTGGTGCGGGAAGAAAGTTAATCAAAAAAGATGTAAAGGGTGTTGGTTTGGATGGTGCGAAATGCTAAACATGGTTTGACGGGTAAATTGTCTGTCCTTAAAATGCTGGGCGTCATGCAATGAAGCAACATTTCCCATCTTTCCATGTGTTTTGATATCACGCGCTTGGATTGACGCGGCCTTCAGAACGATGAGCCGACGTTCTTATAAGTTACTGACAAACCGGTTCGTTAGGTTAACGAAAGACGCGTGTAGGTTTGGTTGGTACGGGATATTTGTAAAGGGAAGACGGCATAACGGGTGTTGGTTGCGACCATGCGTGATGGTAGACACGATGCCGGATGATCGGTGTTGGTGGTGCATTATTTAGCGACTCCTTATTCCTACCTGATATGAATTTGTAAGTTGACGTGCACACGATCAAATTTTCTTTGAATATAATTCATGTCGGCTGTGACAGGTTTATTAAACTATAAGTCAAATTAGTTAGTGTGAACACATCCGTTGTGCCTTTTGTACATGGCATTTTCTTGAGCTTCTTCTTTAACTGCAAACGTCAAGATAAGTATTGCTTTGCAGATATTTTGAATGTTCATTTTTTGTAATTTTCAACTCATTCCACTTGCCGTAAAGTTGCACTGATTTGTGTCCAAATGTCATTGAACTATAATTGTGTTGACATCTGTTTTGCTGTACCTAAAACGTTTATCATGAATAAATATTTAAATTATTGCTTTTAGATTTATGTATGTATATTCGCAATAAATTCTTCATCTGCGACACAAGGTCATTCCAAAGGTTCTCACGATTCAAAATGACTCCTTAATTGGTACTTTTGGTAAGGTTGAAGCGCAGATGATGTAATAAACTTCACAGTGGTATAAATTGAAGGTTCAGACGGCGTGGGTTACTGAACAATCCACTTTAATGCCGTCATAGGCCGTGAATGGGCAGAGAGAGCTCATGAACTTAGATCTATATCTATGAATCCCACACAATATTAAGAGATGAATACTATGCTAGGTGCGTGTGGCAGAATTTCTGCCTTTCTACAATGCCTTTTTTCTATTCAAACACAGCTTGCCCAAATCATAACACCTTCACGCGATTGGTTGCAATGAAAGTAAGTTTTGCAATCAATTCATTTGATTTAAACTGAGCCATTTAATTGTTGCCTCCATGACCCCTGAGAGGACTTTGGGTCCTGTGTCTATGTGATACGCTCAAATTACAAGACAGAAGAACCGAGAAATGTAGCTTTTTTCACAGAGGAGGCATAGAAATAAACGAGTTGTTTTGTTAATGTGGCTAAGGACGTTTCTGTCTGGCTGTTATAAAATTACTGCACGGGGAGACGGCGGACCTATATCTATTAGTATTAAGCCTTTTTTCTTATAATTTTTACATTTTGTCCAATAATTGACTATTAGCAAACAATGTAACAAGCAAGATTTCCGTATTCATAACCGATTATTACGAAAATAAACATAAAATAAAGCATTATTTCCAGCACATTCACACACACTCATACACACACAAAGTCAAGATTTGACATGTCAGACCTGGGAGAATCCTCCGTGTCAAATGTGGAGACGGACGGTACCTGTAAAAAAATAATAGAGGACGCCGAGTTCAAATTTTAAAATAAACGCCACTTAGTATAAGAAAACATGAATGTCGTCTATGTTATGATGTGCGAAGGATGCAAAGAAATGTAAAATGACAGAAAGACGATTAAGTGAAAGATTGAATCTCCATCGTTCACAAATCAACCGGCCCGAAAATAGGACTATCCCTTTAAGCAGTCATTTAGAAAAGTGTTCTGGTAGAAAATAAAAATTGTTTCCTTTTTATAAAATGCTCTATTGACATTTCACCAAATGAAACATTTGTTGTAGAGCAAAACATGAATTGTGATACTAAAAACGTTATGTGATGTAATCACATGTTCTGGGTGTAATTAGAAGTATATCGGGAAAACGGATAAAAACTTAAAGAGAAGAATGAAAATTCATCGATGTCACATTAACCAACCCCGAAACCGAACTATTATTCTTAGTGAACATAAAGATAAATGTGGAAAGGACAAGTTCAAAGTTTTCCTGATATATAAGCTCAATTATCATAATGACAATTATTTACTTTTGGAAGAATCATATCTTATTCAGAGATATGCGACAAAATTGAATGGCAAAACATGATATTGTTTACATTAACATCCCTTCCTGCCATAGGTTCCTGTGTGACCTCATAATGCTATGTACTGTAGGTCAGTTATTGCATTAAAACGGCCTGATGAAGTTGCTACAGGATGTAGGGCAAACTGGCCGAGGTTCGGACAGTGTTCCGATCCGAATATTTTCAACGATTGTTTTGTCCAGTATAATCTGAAGAACATTAGTTTAAGCAAACTATAATATTAACAATCATGCTTTTTTACATGTTTATGATCAAAATTTGCAAAAATTATTGTAGAGTACCTGAAAATACCGGTTTTAGTTATGTAAAGCATCTCACCTTAGGTTCGGACAATTTTGACCCAACTTTAGCGCTGAATTTGCTCGTATACACACAAGTTGAATATATTCATCAAAATGGTTCTTTTATCACCAAGTATGCATTAAGTCATTTATGCACAATAATAGAACAGTTTTCAAAGTAAAATGTTTTCAAAGTAATCTTGCTTGAATGTTTCTTTTTATTTCCTTAGAATTTTATATTACAGATCCGTATAAAGAAAATGTATAAGTGTCCGAACCATGGTCAGAAACTGTCGGAACCAAGGTCATTTTGATATATTTCGAAATTCTCGATATTTACTCCCAAATTTACTTGTAAATTGCAAATATCAATAGGAGTTTGATTGTATAGTAGTTACTATTTTAAATTAAGTGTAATCCAAGATGTTTTGGCACTCCCTACATTACCTCGGCTCTGTGTAAACAATTAAATAAAAACAATTATTTTGCCAATTTCTTCCATGAAATGGTAAATTGTCACTAAGTTCGTTGATTAATGTGTCCGATGATGAAATGTTTTTCGAAAAAATAGTAAGCAAAACACATTGAAAAGAAACATTTTGAAACAAATGGCTCGCAGACATTACACACATGTCAGCTCCTAATGAACTATAGACCTCTCTCCAACTTATCGTTTATCTCCAAAATCCTTGATAAGTTAGTGAAGAAACAACTACTAGATCACCTGAACTCAAATGACCTTCTTCACAAGTATCAATCTGCGTACAGACAAGCCAACAGTACAGAAACAGCACTAAACTGTGTAATGAACAGTGTTCACATGTCTGTTGATAGAGGTGATATTTCTATGTTGGTTCTCTTAGACTTATCATCAGCCTTTGATACCATAGATCACAGAACAATGCTGCACCGTCGCAGGAACAGCTTTGGCATCACAGGTACAGTGCTTCAGTGGTTTGAGTCCTACCTTACAAACAGATCACAGGCTGTTCAAATTGGTGTCGAGATGTCAAATCAGAGCACACTGTTTTGTGGGGTACCACAGGGATCAGTGTTGGGACCAATCCTTTTTACCCTCTACACAACACCTCTAGGGCAATGTATTGAAGACCACCAGACACCTCATCACTTCTACGCAGATGATTCGCAGATACAGAAGAGGTTCAAGCCTGCTAATCAATTTGAGGCAAAGATTACAATGGAACAGTGTATTTCAAATATCAGTACATGGATGAAAACAATAAGCTGAAACTCAATTCTGACAAAACAGAGGTGATTCTATTCGGGCCTCAATGCAGATTGCAGAAATGTACCTTAGATAAGTTGTCTATTGGAACAGAAGATATCCCCTTCAAGTCAACTGTCAAGAATCTTGGAGTGTACCTGGACTCATCCCTCTCCATGGAAGATCACGTGAGTCACTGCTGCAGAGTCTGTCATTACCAACTTAGAAACATCAGCACCATCAGACATCTACTGACCAGAGATGCCACCGCTTCCCTTGTTAGATCTTTGATTTTTTCCCGGATTGATTATTGCAATAGCCTGCTCTATGGAATCAGCAATCAGCAGATGAGACGATTGAAACAAATTCAAAACTATGCTGCCAGATTGGTAACTCAGACAAGTATAAAGGCACATATAAGACCTGTGCTCAACTCCCTTCACTGGCTCCGCATTCAAGAGCGTATCAACTACAAGATCCTAACACTCACCTACCAAGCTGTCCATGGCACCGGTCCTACATATTTGAGTGATCTGACTGTCCCTTATTGTCCTTCAAGAACTCTACGTTCCAGTCAACAACACCTTCTTTAAGTGCCAGCCACCAAACTGAAAACTTTTGAATCAAAGTCTTTTGCAGTCGCGTCAGCCACTCTATGGAATTCACTACCGGAAACTCTCAAGCTCAGCCCATCTCTCGAGAGCTTTAAGTCAAACCTTAAGACCCACCTCTTTAAGCAGTATACTTGAACATGAAAAAAAGAACTCAACAGCCTCTGAAACATCCAATGAGGCCATGCGCTTTGACGTACCTTTATGGTGTGGATATATATATATAAATGCTATTATTATTATTTATTATAATTGCGTCAGTAAGACTGTCCGAAGTTCGGGCGACCTCGGGTGATGTCGGAACCGCGGTCAGTTTGCCCTACCTGAAAACGTTTGTCAAATTAATTCAACTTAATCTTTTATATATATAGAGATAAAAAAAAACCTCTGGAAATAGTTTCCATGCTCGACCGGTTTCACGCCTTTACGGTGATCATCATGGGCTCTTTGAATATGTATACTCAGAACAAAAAGGTAAGTGCCACCAGAATTTAAACTAAAGTTAAACAAATACACGTAACTCACATACATTCCTGATTATAGAGATGTATAGATTGGTAATAAGTGGATGGCTTTACATTTTACTGACCCTGTAGACTAAATTCAAACAGTGTGTTTTTCAGCAAGTGTGCAATGAAAATACTCGCGCTTGTAAATTACTTGTTTGTCCTATATAGGTGAGATTGCATGTGGGGCAAAGAATTGCATAAATTACATTTTTAGATTTACAGTTCATTGTGTGATTAACTTGAAAATCATCCCCAGTTTCAAATTTAAAGACTTTGCCTTCAATAATAACACGACAAGTGGCCCACCTCTTATCATGACATTTTGTTACTTCAGTCTGAGTGTTGTTAGTGCTGAATTTTGCTCTAGTTAATACCTTTTAAGGTTATGTGGCTGCCGCTTGCTTTTAATGAGAATGGGTTTTTCATCGCATTCAGTTTTTATCTTGGTTTAAAAGGTTTAAGTTATCCTTAATTAGAGGGAACATATTTGGGTTGTTTGGATTTTGGGTACTCACAAATGTTATGGTACGTTTTGGTACCATTTTTGGGGTTTTCTCAATTCCACAATGGTATGGTTGGTTGCTTTTTCATATATATATAAAATATATATACGAAAACGAATAATATATATATACAAAATTCTACAAGCACTACTCTCGGGTGTAATTTTAGATGACATAAGATAAAATTACGGAATTGGGAACATCAAAACATTCATATCAGAATATTACAATTCAAAACAAAACAGAAGAAGCCAACATGGATGAATGGGCTAGTTAGCTAATATGAATGTTTTTATGTTCCCAATTCCTTAATTTGATTCTATTTTACATATGAAAGTATTTAAAAAATACAGAAACGATGTAAATCAACTTTTAAAATCGTTTTTTTCCTTTTCTTTTGTAAGTAATTGTGTCGTAATATCACCTCCATCATTGAATATTTCGTGAAAAGAAATATTGTTCATATATAGATATGCAACATAAACGTAAAATGAATACTTTAGTTAACAAGGTTTGTTTTTACGTACAGGATGGTGGGTACAACCGAATGTTTTTCATAAAAATAGTTGTAACTTCTGGACAGTTGGTATAACAAACACCTAGTGGCATAGGGAGCTGTGCTGAATGTATTTGTTCCTGGGTTGGCGTCCAACCATAATGAATAATAACTGATGCACAATAAATCTGTTGGATGGTAAATAAATAATGATAATGCCGTATCCATATAGACATAAAACCCATGCTGCTGCTGATTCGAGTCCAAGGAGGCGGAGCACATGCAGACTTATTGTAGACAGACATACACGGCAATTAGCCTGTAGAGTTCTCTCAACCGTCTGATGCATGGACACTAACAGTAGATTATAGAGTTCTCTCAACCGTCTGATGCATGGACACTGACAGTAGATTATAGAATTCTCTCAACCATATGATGCATGGACACTTGACAGTAGATTGCAGAGTACTCTCAACCGTAAGATGCATGAACACTGACAGTAGATTGTAGAGTTTTCTCAACCGTATGATGTATGGACACTGACAGTAGATTGTAGAGTACTCTCAACCGTATGATGCATGGACACTGACAGTAGATTGTAGAGTTTTCCTAACCGTAAGATGCATGGACACTGACAGTAGATTGTAGAGTTCTCTAAACCTAAAGATGCATGGACACTGACAGTAGATTGTAGAGTTCTCTAAACCTAAAGATGCATGGACACTGACAGTAGATTGTAGAGTTCTCTAAACCTAAAGATGCATGGACACTGACAGTAGATTGTAGAGTTCTCTCAACCTTAAGATGCATGGACACTGACAGTAGATTGTAGAGTTCTCTCAACCGTAAGATGCATGAACACTGACAGTAGATTGTAGAGTTTTCTCAACCGTATGATGTATGGACACTGACAGTAGATTGTAGAGTACTCTCAACCGTATGATGCATGGACACTGACAGTAGATTGTAGAGTTTTCTCAACCTTATGATGCATGGACACTGACAGTAGATTGTAGAGTTTTCCTAACCGTAAGATGCATGGACACTGACAGTAGATTGTAGAGTTCTCTAAACCTAAAGATGCATGGACACTGACAGTAGATTGTAGAGTTCTCTAAACCTAAAGATGCATGGACACTGACAGTAGATTGTAGAGTTCTCTAAACCTAAAGATGCATGGACACTGACAGTAGATTGTAGAGTTCTCTAAACCTAAAGATGCATGGACACTGACAGTAGATTGTAAAGTTCTCTAAACCTAAAGATGCATGGACACTGACAGTAGATTGTAGAGTTCTCTAAACCTAAAGATGCATGGACACTGACAGTAGATTGTAGAGTACTCTCAACCTTAAGATGCATGGACACTTGACAGTAGATTGTAGAGTTCTCTAAACCTAAAGATGCATGGACACTGACAGTAGGTTGTAGAGTTCTCTAAACCTAAAGATGCATGGACACTGACAGTAGATTGTAGAGTACTCTCAACCTTAAGATGCATGGACACTTGACAGTAGATTGTAGAGTTCTCTAAACCTAAAGATGCATGGAAACTGACAGTAGATTGTAGAGTACTCTCAACCTTAAGATGCATGGACACTTGACAGTAGATTGTAGAGTTCTCTAAACCGTAAGATGCATGAACACTGACAGTAGATTGTAGAGTTTTCTCAACCGTATGATGTATGGACACTGACAGTAGATTGTAGAGTACTCTCAACCGTATGATGCATGGACACTGACAGTAGATTGTAGAGTTTTCTCAACCTTATGATGCATGGACACTGACAGTAGATTGTAGAGTTTTCCTAACCGTAAGATGCATGGACACTGACAGTAGATTGTAGAGTTCTCTAAACCTAAAGATGCATGGACACTGACAGTAGATTGTAGAGTTTTCCTAACCGTAAGATGCATGGACACTGACAGTAGATTGTAGAGTTCTCTAAACCTAAAGATGCATGGACACTGACAGTAGATTGTAGAGTTCTCTAAACCTTAAGATGCATGGACACTGACAGTAGATTGTAGAGTTCTCTCAACCGTAAGATGCATGAACACTGACAGTAGATTGTAGAGTTCTCTAAACCTAAAGATGCATGGACACTGACAGTAGATTGTAGAGTACTCTCAACCTTAAGATGCATGGACACTTGACAGTAGATTGTAGAGTTCTCTAAACCTTAAGATGCATGGACACTGACAGTAGATTGTAGAGTTCTCTAAACCTAAAGATGCATGGACACTGACAGTAGATTGTAGAGTACTCTCAACCTTAAGATGCATGGACACTTGACAGTAGATTGTAGAGTTCTCTAAACCTAAAGATGCATGGACACTGACAGTAGATTGTAGAGTACTCTCAACCTTAAGATGCATGGACACTTGACAGTAGATTGTAGAGTTCTCTAAACCTAAAGATGCATGGACACTGACAGTAGATTGTAGAGTTCTCTAAACCTAAAGATGCATGGACACTGACAGTAGATTGTAGAGTACTCTCAACCTTAAGATGCATGGACACTTGACAGTAGATTGTAGAGTTCTCTAAACCTAAAGATGCATGGACACTGACAGTAGATTGTAGAGTTCTCTAAACCTTATGATGTATGGACACTGACAGTAGATTGTAGAGTACTCTCAACCTTAAGATGCATGGACACTGACAGTAGATTGCAGAGTTCTCTCAACCTTAAGATGCATGGAAACTGACAGTAGATTGTGGAATTCTCTCAACCTAAAGATGCATGGACACTGACAGTAGATTGCAGAGTTCTCTCAACCTAAAAATGCATGGAAACTGATAGAAGAGTGTAGAGTTATCTCAACCGTAAGATGCATGGACACTGACAGTAGATTGTAGAGTACTCTCAACCTTAAGATGCATGGACACTGAGAGTAGATTGTGGAATTCTCTCAACCTTAAGATGCATGGACACTGAGAGTAGATTGTGGAATTCTCTCAACCTTAAGATGCATGGACACTGACAGAAGATTGTAGAGTTCTCTCAACCTAAAGATGCAAAGACACTGAGAGTAGATTGTAGAGTTCTCTAAACCTAAAGATGCATGGAAACTGAGAGCAGATTGTGGAATTCTCTCAACCTTAAGATGCATGGACACTGAGAGTAGATTGTAGAGTTCTCTAAACCGTATGATGCATGGACACTGACAGTAGATTATAGAATTCTCTCAACCGTATGATGCATGGACACTGACAGTAGATTATAGAATTCTCTCAACCATATGATGCATGGACACTTGACAGTAGATTGCAGAGTACTCTCAACCGTAAGATGCATGAACACTGACAGTAGATTGTAGAGTTTTCTCAACCTTATGATGCATGGACACTGACAGTAGATTGTAGAGTTTTCCTAACCGTAAGATGCATGGACACTGACAGTAGATTGTAGAGTTCTCTAAACCTAAAGATGCATGGACACTGACAGTAGATTGTAGAGTTCTCTAAACCTAAAGATGCATGGACACTGAGAGCAGATTGTGGAATTCTCTCAACCTTAAGATGCATGGACACTGACAGAAGATTGTAGAGTTCTCTCAACCTAAAGATGCATGGACACTGACAGTAGATTGTAGAGTTCTCTCAACCTAAAGATGCATGGACACTGAGAGTAGATTGTAGAGTTCTCTAAACCGTATGATGCATGGACACTGACAGTAGATTATAGAATTCTCTCAACCGTATGATGCATGGACACTGACAGTAGATTATAGAATTCTCTCAACCATATGATGCATGGACACTTCACTTAACCTAAAGATGCATGGACGCTGACAGTAGATTGTGGAGTTGTCTCAACCTTTAAGGTGCCTTTAACCCCACGTGTGTTGCCTTAGCAACTGCATTGGACAATCATAGCCTCGAATGACTCGTGATTATAGTATATCGTAACATATGCTGAGAGTGAAAATATCGTTATCGAAATATAATCGAGTATAACGCTTCTGTCAGCATTCGATGGCGTCTTTTAAACGTACATGTATTTCACCTTTCGCTCATGATGTGGGTACTCTCTCTTTCAGGGTTCTACTGACAAAACAATACCCAGCGTATTCATCGGACAGTATCGCGATATACAAATTTCCAAAGCAAACAAACAACTCAAAATTTCAAATACACGTATGAATACGGAACGTTTTAGAGGATGGTTTATAGTTAAGGTAGGTACTCTGTCGTTGATCAAATAAATGTTTTGGGTCAAAATAATGTTGAATGATTTTCTTATCGAACTAGTTTGATACGAAAACTTGATAAGGACCTGAATATGAATGCAACTCTGATGATGCATTTTTCACTGTACGAGGTACATTGAGGGAGAGGACCTTTTCTGCTTTCTGACCAAAAAAATAATTTTGAGAAATCTATTTCATGACCTCAAGTGTATATGGACAAACAAAATATTCATGCCATGGTGAATGATTAACTTTATACAATACATGTGCCTAGCGCCTTTCTCAGTGTTTGTTGCTTCTACTTATAAACCTTTAAGCTCTAAATTACAGCACAACGCCATTTTAGTGATAATTACCTTCAATTTGAGTTTATATTGTTGCTTTAAAATTGTATTTATCTTTCAATTCATTGAAAAATTATTGTCAAGTGGAAAAATCTAATTTTGAAGAATTATTATGATGAATAAAAGAGAAAATGAAATGTTTTTTATGTACTGTTACTGTAACAGTTCAGGCATATTAAAGAGTCACCCCGTGATTTTCATCACATTCTGTTTGCCTTAGTCATGATGTAAATGCAGATATCTCACATATTCATTCCCAAATGCCAATTATATCACACACGTCCAATTTACATGAATACTAAACTGAGCAAAAAAGAAAATATTACACTAAGTTTTTCTGCCACACAAAATATTTGTTTTGAATCAATTATTGCATTGGTATGTTGTGCAAAGACCAATTGGGTATTATCAGAAGACAGAAATTAAACAAACAAGCAAAAACGTGAGCGTGGCTACCTATTCCCCTGACCGTGCATCCTTGACCTACTAAATTACTGTTTACACCCATAAATATGACATCCCATTATCCAGATCACAAGTAAATGTCTTTGCAACGCATTTGACCATACCAATCCCTTTCCCTAAAAAATGAAATTGAAAAGAATGAATGAGCGTATATTCTGCAACTGATCCGATTAAGTCTTCTCCCATAAATTGACTTTTACTATGCCTTATAATTTAGTATTTCATCTCTGCCAATACGATAAAAGACATGTGGATAATTTGAAGGCTCTGGGTTAACAGTTATTCTGCTGTCGGTCGGACAGATTCTGATATTGTTAAACAACTAAGTACAAAACATAGAAGTTTTTGAGAAAAAATCAAAATAAACAACACCGCTACAAGACACCCTTGGTCAAGTTTGACATATATGACCCCTGAAAACTCCCGGAGTGGCTCTCTAATGCCGTACGGTAAGACGTCTGCTAAATAACGGGCTGTGTACTTCTCTCATCACTTGGTATATATATAAGTATGAACTATACGTATGCCTTCTGCCAACCGTAATGCAAATTTAAAATATGTCTGAAAACTTTTATCTGAAATGCGTCAGTATGAGAGGGTATGGCATTGCTTGGCTGTTTACACAAAATTATCAAACTTGTTCAAATGAATAAACCGAAAATTAAATGAAAATGATGGTATTAAAGAGTAGGAGAATTTTAAGGAGTTAGTTTTTAAACATTTGGTAGCTGAGCGGACAATGCATTGAGACATTAGTGAAACTCAATACACTGTGCACCTATTTTGGTGTGTATGCCATATGTGTTGTGCAGGCGTGTGTGTTGACCAGTGTTGGCGATATATTGGCGCTGACGAGCTGCAGGGAGGGCGAGTGAGTGAGTGAGTGAGTGGGTGAGTGGTCGAGTATTGATCCACACAGCAAGCGGCCCTGTGACGAGTCGGCCCATTTACAACTTTCTGTACATGCTGCATAATTCATACGTTTACATATAGACAGCAAGCGCCTAATAACGCGATAGAAGAAAGCCAGTCCCATGAGATTGCTTCTCAATTATATCACATTGTCAAAAGAAAATTAAATCTACAGATCTTAGATATGACAGTCGCTCGACGTTGCGTTTCCCTGTCACTTGAATTGGTTTAAAAACTTTATGTCGCTGTGCCTATTTCAATTACTCCAGGCTCCTGAAAGTTACCAGATACGATGGGGCGGATCAGTGGCAGACTTTCAACATGTTGCTTGTAAAATTATATCCACTTTTCTTAGGTAGTATTCCTTTGTTAACCAACATTAAATGTAAAAACCGTTGAATCGAGGGAAAAAAGAAAATGCCATAAGTAACAAAGCATGTTAGTACAATTTAAACGTTACTTATGCTGAAAAAAATTAACGTTGAAAACGTGAAGCAAACACCTATTCACGGTACTGAGGGAGTCATTTAAAGGCCAGACCAGGTTGACCAACCTTTTGAAGAATTTGGGATATGTATACAGGACCTTCCATGATTTTGGGATATGTATACAGGAGACCTTCCATGAAGTTGGGATATGTATACAGGAGATCTTCCATGAAGTTGGGATATGTATACAGGACCTTCCATGAATTTGGGATATGTATACAGGAGACCTTCCATGAATTTGGGATATGTATACAGGAGACCATCCATGAATCTGGGATATGTATACAGGAGACCTTCCATGAATTTGGGATATGTATACAGGAGACCTTCCATGAATCTGGGATATGTATACAGGAGACCTTCCATTAATCTGGGATATGTATACAGGAGACCATCCATGAATTTGGGATATGTATACAGGAGATCTTCCATGAATCTGGGATATGTATACAGGAGACCTTCCATGAATCTGGGATATGTATACAGGAGACCTTCCATGAATCTGGGATATGTATACAGGACCTTCCATGAATTTGGGATATGTATACAGGAGACCATCCATGAATTTGGGATATGTATACAGGACCTTCCACGAATTCGGGATATGTATACAGGACCTTCCATGAATTTGGGATATGTATACAGGAGACCTTCCATGAATTTGGGATATGTATACAGGAGATCTTCCATGAATCTGGGATATGTATACAGGACCTTCCATGAATCTGGGATATGTATACAGGACCTTCCATGAATTTGGGATATGTATACAGGACCTTCCATGAATTTGGGATATGTATACAGGAGACCTTCCATGAATTTGGGATATGTATACAGGAGACCTTCCATGAATTTGGGATATGTATACAGGACCTTCCATGAATTTGGGATATGTATACAGGAGACCTTCCATGAATTTGGGATATGTATACAGGAGATCTTCCATGAATCTACGATATGTATACAGGAGACCATCCATGAATTTGGGATATGTATACAGGACCATCCATGAATTTGGGATATGTATACAGGACCTTCCATGAATTTGGGATATGTATACAGGACCTTCCATGAATTTGGGATATGTATACAGGATCTTCCATGAATTTGGGATATGTATACAGGAGACCTTCCATGAATTTGGGATATGTTTACAGGAGATCTTCCATGAATCTGGGATATGTATACAGGACCTTCCATGAATCTGGGATATGTATACAGGACCTTCCATGAATTTGGGATATGTATACAGGACCTTCTATGAATTTGGGATATGTATACAGGAGACCTTCCATGAATTTGGGATATGTATACAGGACCTTCCATGAATTTGGGATATGTATACAGGAGATCTTCCATGAATTTGGGATATGTATACAGGAGACCTTCCATGAATTTGGGATATGTATACAGGAGATCTTCCATGAATCTGGGATATGTATACAGGACCTTCCATGAATCTGGGATATGTATACAGGAGACCTTCCATGAATTTGGGATATGTATACAGGAGACCATCCATGAATTTGGGATATGTATACAGGAGACCTTCCATGAATCTGGGATATGAAATAGGACCTTCCATGAATCTGGGATATGTATACAGGAGACCTTCCATGAATCTGGGATATGTATACAGGAGACCATCCATGAATTTGGGATATGTATACAGGAGACCTTCCATGAATCTGGGATATGTATACAGGAGACCTTCTATGAATTTGGGATATGTATACAGGAGACCTTCCATGAAGTTGGGATATGTATACAGGAGATCTTCCATGAATCTACGATATGTATACAGGAGACCTTCCATGAATCTGGGATATGTATACAGGAGACCTTCCATGAATCTGGGATATGTATATAGGACCTTCCATGAATTTGGGATATGTATACAAGAGACCTTCCATGAAGTGTGGATATGTATACAGGAGACCTTCCATGAATTTGGGATATGTATACAGGAGACCATCCATGAATTTGGGATATGTATACAGGACCTTCCATGAATTTGGGATATGTATACAGGAGACCTTCCATGAATTTGGGATATGTATACAGGACCTTCCATGATTTTGGGATATGTATACAGGAGACCTTCCATGAATTTGGGATATGTATCCAGGACGTTCCATGAATTTGGGTTATGTATACAGGACGTTCCGTGAATTTGGGATATGTATACAGGAGACCATCCATGAATTTGGGATATGTATACAGGAGATCTTCCATGAAGTTGAGATATGTATACAGGAGATCTTCCATGAATCTGGGATATGTATACAGGACCTTCCATGAATTTGGGATATGTATACAGGACCTTCCATGAATTTGGGATATGTATACAGGATCTTCCATGAATTTGGGAAATGTATACAGGAGACCTTCCATGAATTTGGGATATGTATACAGGAGATCTTCCATGAATCTGGGATATGTATACAGGACCTTCCATGAATCTGGGATATGTATACAGGAGACCTTCCATGAATTTGGGATATGTATACAGGACCTTCCATGAATTTGGGATATGTATACCGGAGACCTTCCATGAATTTGGGATATGTATACTGGAGACCTTCCATGAATCTGGGATATGTATACAGGAGACCATCCATGAATTTGGGATATGTATACAGGAGATCTTCCATGAATTTGGGATATGTATACAGGAGACCTTCCATGAATTTGGGATATGTATACAGGAGATCTTCCATGAATCTACGATATGTATACAGGAGACCTTCCATGAATCTGGGATATGTATACAGGAGACCTTCCATGAATCTGGGATATGTATACAGGACCTTCCATGAATTTGGGATAAGTATACAGGAGACCTTCCATGAAGTTGGGATATGTATACAGGAGACCTTCCATGAAATTGGGATATGTATACAGGAGACCATCCATGAATTTGGGATATGTATACAGGACCTTCCATGAATTATGGATATGTATACAGGAGACCTTCCATGAATTTGGGATATGTATACAGGACCTTCCATGAATTTGGGATATGTATACAGGAGACCTTCCATGAATCTGGGATATGTATCCAGGACCTTCCATGAATTTGGGATATGTATACAGGACGTTCAATGAATTTGGGATATGTATACAGGAGACCTTCCATGAAGTTGGGATATGTATACAGGACCTTCCATGAATCTGGGATATGTATACAGGACCTTCCATGAATTTGGGATATGTATACAGGACCTTCCATGAATCTGGGATATGTATACAGGAGACCTTTCAATGAATCTGGGATATGTATACAGGAGACCATCCATGGATTTTAAACGACTGTGGACTATCTTTTGCATTAACTAAAATGGTTTAACACAACGTCTCGTCTCGCAAAATATAATAAACAAATATTATCCGATCAATTATTGTAAAACTAGCAAAGAATTCGAAAGGTATATATTACCAAATCTTAAGACATCCTCATGTTTTAACTTTATCTGCATTTGCCTCTATCTGTATACTATCAAGTTACATGTAGGAAGTTTAGAACAAGCAATCATAACTTTCCTGTTTAAACTGACGAGATATTCCAAAAAAATTAAAGTGAACGTAATGCAGTTTATGTAATTCGCCAGCCATTCGAGACGAGTTTCACTATTTTTTTCATGAAGCTCTTCTCCAACATCGTTTTGGACAGGCCATTTTACGAATTCTCTAATATGTTTATCATGAAAAAATCATTAACCACTAAAAAGATTAAATACTTGATATTTTGATAAAATAGATTAAATACAATGCCCTTTATTTCACTAATTTTTAGAACATGTATATATTGTTTGAATTGTACATCTTAAGCTTGTATTTATGTATGATATCTTGATTTATTCATACCGTGTAGCTTAATTTTAAATGCTCACGTACCACCGATGGTGGCATTGAGAAAATAAAAACCTAACAACATTGAACCTTGACATCAGTTTTATGATATTTAACATGTAATCTGTCATACAAATAATTCAAATGGCATTAAATTGCAATGATCAATTATCTGTAAACAGACATTGTCGTGATAACAATCGTGAAAAATGGACAAACATGGTTAATCCTTTGCAAATGAATAATTTATTTTTCACATCATTAGCCTGAAATCATCGCCTTGTTTGCAGCAAACATTTGTTTGAGTCGGTGTTAAGTAAATGAAAAATCGACGCAGATAGTTTAGATCAATTACACGGTTGCCTCATCAGTTCTGTTACACTGCATATATCAAGGTGCCCACCCAGTGTTGCACAACGCCTCAGCCCTCTTTCACTGCATATATCATAGTGCCCACCCAGTTATGCACAACGCCTCAGCCCTCTTTCACTGCATATATCATAGTGCCCACCCAGTGTTGCACAACGCCTCAGCCCTCTTACACTGCATATATCAAAGTGTCCACCCGGTGTTGCACAACGCCTCAGCCCTCTTTCATTGCATATATCATAGTGCCCACCCAGTGTTGCACAACGCCTCAGCCCTCTTTCACTGCATATATCATAGTGCCCACCCAGTGTTGCACAACGCCTCAGCCCTCTTTCACTGCATATATCTTAGTGCCCACCTGGTGTTGCACAACGCCTCAGCCATCTTACACTGCATATATATCACTGTGTCAACCCGGTGTTGCACAACGCCTCAGCCCTCTTTCACTGCATATATCATAGTGCCCACCTGGTGTTGCACAACGCCTCAGCCCTCTCACACTGCATATATCACTGTCCACCTGGTGTTGCACAACGCCTCAGCCCTCTAACACTGCATATATCACTGTCCACCTGGTGTTGCACAACGCCTCAGCCATCTTACACTGCATATATCATTGTCCACCTGGATTTGCACAACGCCTCAGCCCTCTTACACTGCATATATCACTGTCCACCTGGTGTTGCACAACGCCTCAGCCCTCTTACACTGCATATATCACTGTCCACCCGGATTTGCACAACGACTCAGCCCTCTTACACTGCAAGTATCATAGTGTCCAACTGGTGTTGCACAACGCCTCAGCCCTCTCACACTGCATATATCACTGTCCACCTGGTGTTGCACAACGCCTCAGCCCTCTTACACTTCATATATCACTGTGTCCACCTGGTGTTGCACAACGCCTCAGTCCTCTTACACTGCATATATCACTGTGTCCGCCTGGAGTTGCACAACGCCTCAGTCTTCTTACACTGCATGTATCTTAGTGTCCACCTGGATTTGCACAACGCCTCAGCCCTCTCACACTGCATATATCACTGTGTCCGCCTGGTGTTGCACAACGCCTCAGTCTTCTTACACTGCATGTATCATAGTGTCCACCTGGATTTGCACAACGCCTCAGCCCTCTCACACTGCATATATCACTGTCCACCTGGTGTTGCACAACGCCTCAGCCCTCTTACACTGCATGTATCACAGTGTCCACCTGGTGTTTCACAACGCCTCAGCCCTCTTACACTGCATATATCATAGTGTCCACCCAGTGTTGCACAACGCCTCAGCCCTCTTACACTGCATATATCATAGTGCCCACCTGGTGTTAAACAACGCCTCAGCCCTCTTACACTGCATATATCATAGTGCCCACCCTGTGTTGCACAACGCCTCAGCCCTCTTACACTGCATATAACACTGTGTCCACCTGGAGTTGCACAACGCCTCAGCCCTCTTACACTGCATGTATCACAGTGTCCACCTGGTGTTTCACAACGCCTCAGCCCTCTCACACTGCATATATCACTGTCCACCTGGAGTTGCACAACGCCTCAGCCCTCTTACACTGCATATATCACTGTCCACCCGGAGTTGCACAACGCCTAAGCCCTCTCACACTGCATATATCACTGTGTAAATCCGGTGTTGCACAACGCCTCAGTCATCTTACACTGCATATATCATAGTGCCCATCTGGTGTTGCACAACGCCTCAGCCCTCTTACACTGCATATATCACTGTCCACCTGGATTTGCACAACGCCTAAGCCCTCTCACACTGCATATATCACTGTGTCAATCCGGTTTTGCACAACGCCTCAGTCATCGTACACTCCATATATCATAGTGCCCACCCAGTGTTGCACAACGCCTCAGCCCTCTTTCACTGCATATATCTTAGTGCCCACCTGGTGTTGCACAACGCCTCAGCCATCTTACACTGCATATATATCACTGTGTCAACCCGGTGTTGCACAACGCCTCAGCCCTCTTTCACTGCATATATCATAGTGCCCACCTGGTGTTGCACAACGCCTCAGCCCTCTCACACTGCATATATCACTGTCCACCTGGTGTTGCACAACGCCTCAGCCCTCTAACACTGCATATATCACTGTCCACCTGGTGTTGCACAACGCCTCAGCCATCTTACACTGCATATATCATTGTCCACCTGGATTTGCACAACGCCTCAGCCCTCTTACACTGCATATATCACTGTCCACCTGGTGTTGCACAACGCCTCAGCCCTCTTACACTGCATATATCACTGTCCACCCGGAGTTGCACAACGCCTCAGCCCTCTTACACTGCAAGTATCATAGTGTCCAACTGGTGTTGCACAACGCCTCAGCCCTCTCACACTGCATATATCACTGTCCACCTGGTGTTGCACAACGCCTCAGCCCTCTTACACTTCATATATCACTGTGTCCACCTGGTGTTGCACAACGCCTCAGTCCTCTTACACTGCATATATCACTGTGTCCGCCTGGAGTTGCACAACGCCTCAGTCTTCTTACACTGCATGTATCTTAGTGTCCACCTGGATTTGCACAACGCCTCAGCCCTCTCACACTGCATATATCACTGTGTCCGCCTGGTGTTGCACAAGGCCTCAGTCTTCTTACACTGCATGTATCATAGTGTCCACCTGGATTTGCACAACGCCTCAGCCCTCTCACACTGCATATATCACTGTCCACCTGGTGTTGCACAACGCCTCAGCCCTCTTACACTGCATGTATCACAGTGTCCACCTGGTGTTTCACAACGCCTCAGCCCTCTTACACTGCATATATCATAGTGTCTACCCAGTGTTGCACAACGCCTCAGCCCTCTTACACTGCATATATCATAGTGCCCACCTGGTGTTAAACAACGCCTCAGCCCTCTTACACTGCATATATCATAGTGCCCACCCTGTGTTGCACAACGCCTCAGCCCTCTTACACTGCATATAACACTGTGTCCACCTGGAGTTGCACAACGCCTCAGCCCTCTTACACTGCATGTATCACAGTGTCCACCTGGTGTTTCACAACGCCTCAGCCCTCTCACACTGCATATATCACTGTCCACCTGGTGTTGCACAACGCCTCAGCCCTCTTACACTGCATATATCACTGTCCACCCGGAGTTGCACAACGCCTAAGCCCTCTCACACTGCATATATCACTGTGTAAATCCGGTGTTGCACAACGCCTCAGTCATCTTACACTGCATATATCATAGTGCCCATCTGGTGTTGCACAACGCCTCAGCCCTCTTACACTGCATATATCACTGTCCACCTGGATTTGCACAACGCCTAAGCCCTCTCACACTGCATATATCACTGTGTCAATCCGGTTTTGCACAACGCCTCAGTCATCGTACACTGCATATATCATAGTGCCGAACCAGTGTTGTACAACGCCTCAGCCCTCTTACACTGCATATATCACTGTCCACCTGGATTTGCACAACGCCTCAGCCCTCTTACACTGCATATATATCACTGTGTCAACCCGCTGTTGCACAACGCCTCAGTCATCTTACACTGCATGTATCACAGTGTCCACCTGGTGTTGCACAACGCCTCAGCCCCCTCACACTGCATATATCACTGTCCACCTAGAGTTGCACAACGCCTCAGCCATCTTACACTGCATGTATCACAGTGTCCACCTGGATTTGCCTAAGCCCTCTCACACTGCATATATCACTGTGTCAATCCGGTGTTGCATAACGCCTCAGTCATCTTACACTGCATATATCATAGTGCCCACCTGGAGTTGCACAACGCCTCAGCCCTCTTACACTGCATATATCACTGTGTCCACCTGGTGTTGCACAACGCCTCAGCCCTCTTACACTGCATATATCACTGTCCACCTGGATTTGCACAACACCTCAGTCATCTTACACTGCATATATCACTGTGTCAATCCGGTGTTGCACAACGCCTCAGTCATCTTACACTGCATATATCACTGTGTCCGCCTGGAGTTGCACAACGCCTAAGCCCTCTCACACTGCATATATCACTGTGTCCACCTGGTGTTGCACAACGCCTCAGTCCTCTCACACTGCATATATCACTGTCCACCTGGAGTTGAACAACGCCTCAGCCATCTTACGCTGCATGTGTCACAGTTCCACCTGGTGTTGCACAACGCCTTAGCCATCTTACACTGCATATATCACTGTCCAACTGGAGTTGCACAACGGCTCAGCCCTATTACACTGCATATATATCACTGTGTCAACCCAGTGTTGCACAACGCCTCAGTCATCTTACACTGCATATATCAAAGTGTCCACCTGGTGTTGCACAACGCCTCAGCCCTCTTACACTGCATATATCACTGTCCACCTGGAGTTGCACAACGCCTCAGCCCTCTTACACTGCATATATCATAGTGCCCACCCAGTGTTGCACAACGCCTCAGCCATCTTACACTGCATGTATCACAGTGTCCACCTGGAGTTGCACAACGCCTCAGCCATCTTACACTGCATATATCACTGTCCACCTGGTGTTGCACAACGCCTCAGCCATCTTACACTGCATATATCATTGTCCACCAGGATTTGCACAACGCCTCAGCCCTCTTACACTGCATATATCACTGTCCACCTGGTGTTGCACAACGCCTCAGCCCTCTTACACTGCATATATCACTGTCCACCCGGAGTTGCACAACGCCTCAGCCCTCTTTCACTGCAAGTATCATAGTGTCCAACTGGTGTTGCACAACGCCTCAGCCCTCTCACACTGCATATATCACTGTCCACCTGGTGTTGCACAACGCCTCAGCCCTCTTACACTTCATATATCACTGTGTCCACCTGGTGTTGCACAACGCCTCAGTCCTCTTACACTGCATATATCACTGTGTCCGCCTGGAGTTGCACAACGCCTCAGTCTTCTTACACTGCATGTATCATAGTGTCCACCTGGATTTGCACAACGCCTCAGCCCTCTCACACTGCATATATCACTGTGTCCGCCTGGTGTTGCACAACGCCTCAGTCTTCTTACACTGCATGTATCATAGTGTCCACCTGGATTTGCACAACGCCTCAGCCCTCTCACACTGCATATATCACTGTCCACCTGGTGTTGCACAACGCCTCAGCCCTCTTACACTGCATGTATCACAGTGTCCACCTGGTGTTTCACAACGCCTCAGCCCTCTTACACTGCATATATCATAGTGTCCACCCAGTGTTGCACAACGCCTCAGCCCTCTTACACTGCATATATCATAGTGCCCAACTGGTGTTAAAGAACGCCTCAGCCCTCTTACACTGCATATATCATAGTGCCCACCCTGTGTTGAACAACGCCTCAGCCCTCTTACACTGCATATATCATAGTGCCTACCCAGTGTTGCACAACGCCTCAGCCCTCTTACACTGCATATATCACTGTGTCCACCTGGAGTTGCACAACGCCTCAGCCCTTTTACACTGCATGTATCACAGTGTCCACCTGGTGTTTCATAACGCCTCAGCCCTCTCACACTGCATATATCACTGTCCACCTGGTGTTGCACAACGCCTCAGCCCTCTTGCACTGCATATATCACTGTCCACCCGGAGTTGCACAACGCCTAAGCCCTCTCACACTGCATATATCACTGTGTCAATCCGGTGTTGCACAACGCCTCAGTCATCTTACACTGCATATATCATAGTGCCCACCTGGTGTTGCACAACGCCTCAGCCCTCTTACACTGCATATATCACTGTCCACCTGGATTTGCACAACGCCTAAGCCCTCTCACACTGCATATATCACTGTGTCAATCCGGTTTTGCACAACGCCTCAGTCATCTTACACTGCATATATCATAGTGCCCAATCAGTGTTGAACAACGCCTCAGCCCTCTTACACTGTATATATCACTGTCCACCTGGATTTGCACAACGCCTCAGCCCTCTTACACTGCATATATATCACTGTGTCAACCCGCTGTTGCACAACGCCTCAGTCATCTTACACTGCATGTATCACAGTGTCCACCTGGTGTTGCACAACGCCTCAGCCCTCTCACACTGCATATATCACTGTCCACCTAGAGTTGCACAACGCCTCAGCCATCTTACACTGCATGTATCACAGTGTCCACCTGGATTTGCCTAAGCCCTCTCACACTGCATATATCACTGTGTCAATCCGGTGTTGCACAACGCCTCAGTCATCTTACACTGCATATATCATAGTGCCCACCTGGAGTTGCACAACGCCTCAGCCCTCTTACACTGCATATATCACTATGTCCACCTGGTGTTGCACAACGCCTCAGCCCTCTTACACTGCATATATCACTGTCCACCTGGATTTGCACAACGCCTCAGTCATCCTACACTGCATATATCACTGTGTCAATCCGGTGTTGCACAACGCCTCAGTCATCTTACACTGCATATATCACTGTGCCCACCCAGTGTTGCACAACGCCTCAGCCCTCTTACACTGCATATATCACTGTGTCCACCTGGAGTTGCACAACGCCTCAGCCCTCTTACACTGCATATATCACTGTGTCCACCTGGAGTTGCACAACGCCTCAGCCATCTTACGCTGCATGTATCACAGTTCCACCTGGAGTTGCACAACGCCTCAGCCCTCTTACACTGCATATATCATAGTGCCCACCCAGTGTTGCACAACGCCTCAGCCATCTTACACTGCATGTATCACAGTGTCCACCTGGAGTTGCACAACGCCTCAGCCCTCTTACACTGCATATATCATAGTGCCCACCCAGTGTTGCACAACGCCTCAGCCATCTTACACTGTATGTATCACTGTCCACCCGGAGTTGCACAACGCCTCAGCCATCTTACACTGTATGTATCACAGTGTCCACCTGGTGTTGCACAACGCCTCAGCCCTCTTACACTGCATATATCATTGTGTCCACCTGGAGTTGCACAACGCCTCAGCCCTCTTACACTGCATATATCATAGTGCCCACCCAGTGTTGCACAACGCCTCAGCCATCTTACACTGTATATATCACTGTGTCCACCTGGAGTTGCACAACGCCTCAGCCCTCTTACACTGCATATATCATAGTGCCCACCCAGTGTTGCACAACGCCTCAGCCATCTTACACTGTATGTATTACTGTCCACCCGGAGTTGCACAACGCCTCAAACATCTTACACTGTATGTATCACAGTGTCCACCTGGTGTTGCACAACGCCTCAGCCCTCTTACATTGCATATATCACTGTGTCCACCTGGTGTTGCACAACGCCTTAGCCCTCTTACACTGCATATATCACTGTGTCAACCCGGTGTTGCACAACGCCTCAGCCCTCTTACACTGCATATATCATAGTGCCCACCAAGTGTTGCACAACGCCTAAGCCCTCTCACACTGCATATATCACTGTGTCAATCCGGTTTTGCACAACGCCTCAGTCATCTTACACTGCATATATCATAGTGCCCAATCAGTGTTGAACAACGCCTCAGCCCTCTTACACTGTATATATCACTGTCCACCTGGATTTGCACAACGCCTCAGCCCTCTTACACTGCATATATATCACTGTGTCAACCCGCTGTTGCACAACGCCTCAGTCATCTTACACTGCATGTATCACAGTGTCCACCTGGTGTTGCACAACGCCTCAGCCCTCTCACACTGCATATATCACTGTCCACCTAGAGTTGCACAACGCCTCAGCCATCTTACACTGCATGTATCACAGTGTCCACCTGGATTTGCCTAAGCCCTCTCACACTGCATATATCACTGTGTCAATCCGGTGTTGCACAACGCCTCAGTCATCTTACACTGCATATATCATAGTGCCCACCTGGAGTTGCACAACGCCTCAGCCCTCTTACACTGCATATATCACTATGTCCACCTGGTGTTGCACAACGCCTCAGCCCTCTTACACTGCATATATCACTGTCCACCTGGATTTGCACAACGCCTCAGTCATCCTACACTGCATATATCACTGTGTCAATCCGGTGTTGCACAACGCCTCAGTCATCTTACACTGCATATATCACTGTGCCCACCCAGTGTTGCACAACGCCTCAGCCCTCTTACACTGCATATATCACTGTGTCCACCTGGAGTTGCACAACGCCTCAGCCCTCTTACACTGCATATATCACTGTGTCCACCTGGAGTTGCACAACGCCTCAGCCATCTTACGCTGCATGTATCACAGTTCCACCTGGAGTTGCACAACGCCTCAGCCCTCTTACACTGCATATATCATAGTGCCCACCCAGTGTTGCACAACGCCTCAGCCATCTTACACTGCATGTATCACAGTGTCCACCTGGAGTTGCACAACGCCTCAGCCCTCTTACACTGCATATATCATAGTGCCCACCCAGTGTTGCACAACGCCTCAGCCATCTTACACTGTATGTATCACTGTCCACCCGGAGTTGCACAACGCCTCAGCCATCTTACACTGTATGTATCACAGTGTCCACCTGGTGTTGCACAACGCCTCAGCCCTCTTACACTGCATATATCATTGTGTCCACCTGGAGTTGCACAACGCCTCAGCCCTCTTACACTGCATATATCATAGTGCCCACCCAGTGTTGCACAACGCCTCAGCCATCTTACACTGTATATATCACTGTGTCCACCTGGAGTTGCACAACGCCTCAGCCCTCTTTCACTGCATATATCATAGTGCCCACCCAGTGTTGCACAACGCCTCAGCCATCTTACACTGTATGTATTACTGTCCACCCGGAGTTGCACAACGCCTCAAACATCTTACACTGTATGTATCACAGTGTCCACCTGGTGTTGCACAACGCCTCAGCCCTCTTACATTGCATATATCACTGTGTCCACCTGGTGTTGCACAACGCCTTAGCCCTCTTACACTGCATATATCACTGTGTCAACCCGGTGTTGCACAACGCCTCAGCCC
This sequence comes from Steromphala cineraria, assembly GCA_916613615.1. Classification (NCBI taxonomy): domain Eukaryota; kingdom Metazoa; phylum Mollusca; class Gastropoda; order Trochida; family Trochidae; genus Steromphala; species Steromphala cineraria. The sequence continues at coordinate 33,174,930 of OU744728.1, forward strand.
TCTTACACTGCATATATCATAGTGCCCACCAAGTGTTGCACAACGCCTCAGCCCTCTTACACTGCATATATCACTGTCCACCCGGAGTTGCACAACGCCTCAGCCATCTTACACTGCATGTGTCACAGTTCCACCTTGTGTTGCACATCGCCTGTCTCAGGTTGATTTAATTTAATGGTTACTGTTTCATACATCGAGATTCTCTATGAGTTTTGGATCAATGAGCAAGCGGAACCAGAGATGAAGAATACTTACCAGTACGTCCTGGAACTGCGAGACAGATTTGAAGATAACTGTCATCTTGCTGAAGAGGAAATCGGCGGTGAGAAACAAGAAGTACTATGATGCTAAAGCCAAGCCCCCACAGTACAAGGTAGGAGAACAGTTTTTGTTCTTCTCCCTTTTGACCGTAATAAACGTCTCTTGCAATGGAAAGGATCATTCCCCATTTCAGCAGTAAAGGGTCCAGTGGACTATCAGGTCAAGATGGCTGACAAGCTTCGAACGCTTCATGTCAATCTATTGAAGTTGTATGTCAACCGTGAGATAGATGTAATTCCAGAATCTGAACATGATGGTAAGACTTCACATTTCACATTGTGATCTTGTAGAAATTGACTTTCCATCTACGGTCCAGAATCCGGAATCCAGGAGTCATGTGCATGTGTATCCAGAGGAATCAGAGATTACCAGCAGCAGCAGTTAACCGCTAATGGATGAGTTCTCTGATGTACTTACATATTTTCCTGGTAAGACTATTATTGAAGTACACACGGTTAATATAAGTTACCATGTGTTCGCTGGGCAGACGTTTCTGATTGAGACAGATCACCAACCACTAGCTTACATCTCGAAAGTGAAACATGAAATGGGCCCTGAGTCTTCAGCCTTTTAGATTCTCGGTGAAATGTATCAAGGTTCGGACAATTTGGGAGCAGATCATATGAGCAGAATACAGTAAATGATGACAATTTTTCGATGACATTTTTTTCCTGTATCATTATTTCGATGTTGAAGTATTTGAAGGCAATATTGCTCTGAGGGTTAATGTTCTTTTTGGTGTAAATTTTGGTGTTGTGTTTTCTTGTTTGTGTTTCATGACAATTTGTTGTTATTTTCATTAAACGAAGGCTTACTAGATAATGTATTATATTCTTCAATTTAAAGGTGACTGAGTGTGTGTGAGTCAGTGCATTTGCCATTGTGAGGTCATGTAGTAGAGTTCTGTGAGTATTTTCATTGTTTTATGTATTTGTAATGATGACTTTGATTGAAAATGGATTTTGTAATTTTGAAGTTCCCATGATGTGAATTTTGTTAATATTTCATCTATTGAAATATGCAATTGATGTAATGTGTTTTAAATGACCAAATTGATGTTTTGTTTGTAAATGTTGTAATATTACTAAACAATTTTGTGAAATAGGATACTTTATTGCTTGAGTAAAGTACGCTGTTGGTCATGCTCAATCAGGTTCATATACACGTAACCATGACAGCCTCAGCCCTCTTACACTGCATGTATCACAGTGTTCACCTGTTCACGGTGAAAAATTGTTCAATTATGTCATACATATATTTGACCCATCCCTAAAAGCTATCATGTTTTTCATGACACCCCCATTGTTGCCTGTCACATTTAGTGGCCAACCCCTCTAGCCTGTCTTATCTTTTTATGACCCAACCCAAAGGCCATCTTATTTTTTTGCGACCCACCCCCAAATATCACTGACCCACCCCCAAATATCACTGGCCAACCCCCCCCCCCCCTGTAATAAATGATCAGTCCCTTACTGCAATTAGTTTATTTCAGTAACATTTTTATAGTTTAACAATATTTAAACTGTTTCACATTTTCTCTTCGCAAAGTGTGTATGAGATTCGACGTTTTAGTAAACCGTAAAAAGCATGAAACATCAATGTGCGCCGCTTGTCAACTTTATGCTATTTAGGATTTTTAGATGTCGACTTCCTGCGATTCCCCGGTATCAGAACCTATCGGGGCTGGTCCAAGCCAAGGTGTTGTTAGTGTTGAAACCTCCCGTTCTCGGGTCACATTCGACTGAACGCAAACAAATGTCACACAATCTCGTTTTACCTGTTAATGAAGTTGCTGTGTCGGGAACTAATTACCCGCGACTTCTTTGTTTGTTCTCGAGTTAATCAGGCGACGGTGTTCAAGGTCCCAGCAGGTTGCCGTTATGTTAGTATTAAGCCGTGTTTGAACTACACGCTTATCAATCATGGATGCCCACATCCAACCACTCACAGTTTGTTCTACGGTAATTCGTTTAGATTCACTAACACGCACTCCACAAGTACGTTCAATATGACAACGAGTGATAACTAAGATATAAAGGATACAAAGTTTGGACATATCGTATCTCATATCTTTGTAAACGACATTTGTTGTTACCTTCAGTCAGTGTCTGATAAATTGCCATTATTACAAGCATGCTAATACGGTCACATGGGCAAACCAGCTACATGTATCACTATTTACAATAGAAAATTATGTAAGGGGTTAAATTTTAGAAATTTAGATTTTCTTAAAATTGGATTAAAATACCCCATTTGGACTCTCAGAGAAAAACATCAGCACAGTAGTATTAAGTTAATGCACAGGCACATATATGACGTGTATAAAACTTTTTATCACTAATGAAGGATTGTCGAGAGAACAATTTTTTTTAAAAGCGATTTCGAAATATTGACCCCATGTCATTTCAATGACCTGTAAAAAGTGTTAAGCTAAACTGATAAGTGTGATATGCACTAATGCTACAGTATTGTGAATGTTAACTTTGGTGATGAAATTCCATTATTACCCGTTTCGTTTTCGCAATACTACGATGCCTCCAAGATATCCCAAATTACAAGAAATTGCTTATATTTTTTTCTGAATGTGCAAAAGCATTAATATTTCGTCCAATTCCTCTTTGGGCTGAGGGGGTCCCGTTTGCACAAAGACGTCCCCTTATGTTGACTCCTGATCCTCGCAGGGGACCCATAGCAAATTACGAAGTAATAATAATAATAATAATGAACATTTTTAAGCCTAATATCCAGTGCAAGCACTGCTCATTGGCTGTACATTATTTCCCTGAAGGAAGTACTTTCAAAGCCGCTACTAAGCGCTTCGCGCGACCACATAGGTCCGTACTTCCCGTATTCAGGTACCCAATTGTACAGCTGGGTAGACTGAGTGCAATGTGGATGAAGTGCCTTGCCCAAGGACACAACACGGTGTAAAGCCCAGGTCACAAATCTTTGGTGTCTCCACCTGGATTCGAACCCGGGTCTTTGGCGTGATAGGCCAGCACGCTAACCACTACACCACCGCGATCCACGATGTGGAGCATAAAGTTGTACTTTAAGATGGCGTCCAAGATGGCCGCTTCATCCCTATAACCCATAAATCAGTCTTGAGCTGTTATTTAGTGCTTGATATGATATCTGCACTTGGTTTTGGAGGCTCAAGGAATCCAATCATTTTGAAGGTTAAAAACGATAGGACATATTGAATTCCAAGATGGTCGTTAAAATAGCAGCCTCACCATTTCGGCATGCATGTCCAAATTTACAATTAACCCAGGGGAGAAAATGTTGTGACTTTTCTTAGGTTTTCGGGCTCAGTGGTTTCAGAAAACCCATTCACTCTATGAATACTTATTAATTTATCAGTTTGTTGGTATGTAGATGTGACTAAATGCATCCCTTTCACCAGAAATGGTAATTAAGAACCTCTTATGACCTTGGTATCCTTGTAAGGTATATACAATTACTCTAGAACCATGTTATGTAGTTCAATGGTAGAGTGTCCGCTCGTCACCCGGGAGATCAGGGTTCGATTCCCGGTCGCGTCATACCAAAAGACGTTAAAAGGTGGGAGTCGCTGCTGTCTTGCTTGACACTCAGCATTGTAAAGGCAGAACAACGCATTAACTGGCGCTGCACTGTGGCTGTCGGGTGCCCCGGGCACAACAATAATTTCCCATGTACTTGTACTTAGGACAATAAAGTGTTATTATTATCATTAAAAGTAATCTACTGACATAGAGCACTGAAGGTAGAAACATATCTATACTCTTCCAGGAGTACATCTTGATATAACACTGGTACCACATCACAAGGCTTCATGTTTGCAATGTGATGTTGATCACTTCTGTTTGATATTTGAGGTAGAAGCTCTAACTTGCCCTTTGCGATTTTAAAGCTTTTATATGCTTTGTCAGATATTGATCATCAGCACAGGACCCCCATTTTGACAATGGAATTAAGATCTCAGAACAATAGATAAGTTTTTACAGGCAATGAGACATTGCCCATCGATTGTCAACCCACATGAACTCATGGAGAGTCATTATATTGTCACCAGACAACAATTGACAATTGACGAAGGCACAGCAAAGACCTCGAATGAGTTCAGGTACACCAATAGATTAAAGAAGTGTTTGATATTGATGCGGTAAAGAAGCCTTCCAAAACTTGAAACTCGAAAATTGTAATGGCCCAGATGTATCCATCAACCAGTTCAGACCCCATCTTCACAATCGACACGATTTGACAAAGGACCGAGTCTTCCCCAACAACCTAGTCTGTATCCTACTATGGTGGTGTAAGGAAGAGAAACATAGAAAGATGTGCAATTCAATACAGTTCCAATCTATTAAAAAAAGCAAATAAATCAATTCTTGTTGCGCAATCTAAGGACATACAAGACACGAGATGTTTGCATCATTGAACAGACTTTCAAGGAGTCGAAACACTACTCACCGAGTCGTTATGTGGATGATATCATTGATTCAACAAAGACAATGACATTCAAGAAAAAACAGACGATCACAACAAAACATGAAAAGGGAACCAAGAATTATCTCTGAGTATTAGGACTTGTTTGGGAACCAGAATAATATGTGATGATCTTTTAATCAGCAGTAACTTGTTCACAGACAGCATTTTGGCATACCATGAAGGCTAGCAACAATAATGACGTAAGAACTGGCAATGACTGATCTAAAATCTCTTCCAAAATTTATGATAAGTTAATTAACACACTAGCCAAGATGTACTTGTGTGGGAATTAAATCTCGAATGGGATGTTACAAATCACACGGTCTTAAGTCAATTTATGCCTTGTGAGGAAACTAATATTCCATATGCTTTCGTAGTATACTTCTTCCTGACACTTATGTTTTTTTATCGTGAAAAAGTGCAAAAAAAAGGGCCAATCAACTGAATAATGTAGCGATGATGTCCATAAGAGTACAGGTCACATGCAAAAAGATTATGTGTTTTAATTAAGAAAAGATCTTTATCTAGCTAACTTTGACTCTGTTCTGAACCTGATCAATAATAGCAATACAATTGAACTAGACAAGCTACGACGAAATTACAAATATGCATGACACAAATAGCTTAAGATAGGATATATATATGAATATACATGGGTCTTACTATAAAAAATATATAGAGGAGAAAGTAATTGCCAACGAAGTTACTAAACTGTTGAATACATTATGCTATTGATATTTCAGATTCGGAACGAGACTACCTAACTCATTTTGATGCTAAAATTCCGTATTTTTATGGTCTCTCTAAAACACACAAAAGTAAAACATTTCGAGATGTTATTTCAAACGAACATGACGCTGTTATAACCGTTAAAAACCCTGAAGATCTCCCATTTAGACCCATTGTTGGAGGACCTGAAAGTCACACTCAAACACTTAGTAATTTCAAATACATTCTCCTCAAACCCCTATGTTGTAATGTTAAAAGTTTTATCAGAGATGATATTGACTTTTTATGTACGCTCCCACAAACAGTACCAATGGATTCTAAATTGGTGAGTTTTGATGTTGGGTCTGAAAGCCGTTAGACATTAGCTTGACATATCTTGTCATCTCATACCGAAGAGATTTTCCAATGAATTTATCATTGATGCTTTAAGTCTAACTCTTCATTGGTCACTGTCATGTCATTTTTTGTATTCAACGGAGTCCGTCCGTACTTTCGTACGTCCGTCCGGATTCTTGTCAACGTGATATCTCATGAACAATTGCACCAAATATCTTCAAATATGGTCACAGCCTATATTAAGGGACTACGCAGGCATTAGTCACTTTGGATGACCTTGGCCCTATTTTGAAGGTCACCAAGGCACTTTGTCCACTTTTGAAACTCTTGTTTACGAAATAACTCTTGAACCATGGCACTCAATGTCATTGGAATCAAACATTGCTTATTGTGACATTTATTTCGAAATATCTCAACGGCGGGGGACATTGCCATGCTAGTGGCAAACACTTGTTAAAACAAATGTATTTTATTTTAATGGAAGTTTTTGCTCTCAAAATAAAGGGGTAGCGATGGGCACCAAACTGGCACCGGTGTGCACCAACCTATGCAACTTTAGTTCTGGGGTACTTTAAAGTTTAGAAGAAATATTGAACTTTATGAGGAAGAGCATGTTGAAAATTCATGAAAACGTATTTTGTTGACTGCTTTATAATACTTACAAACGACAATAATCACACCCAAACTTTTCATGAAATTCTAAATCCTCCTGACTCGTCATTGAAATTACCATGGAATGCAATGATGAACAGTTGAATTTTCTTGATGTTATTGTAAAGATAAAATCAGGAAGTATCATAGCAACAGACATTTTCTATAAGAAAACGGATTCACTTCAGTATCTTGAGTTTGATTAATGCCACCCCCATCATCCAAAATGTGACATCCTCTATTGTTTAGCAAGAACAGTTTGTACTATTGTTTCTGATAATGTTAAAATCCATCGCTTTGATGAACTAAAAATTTCTTACTTAAATAAAATTATCCAGACAAATTGATAAGTGATAGTATACACAAGGCTTTAGCAATAGACCAACAACAAATAAGATCAAAACCATGATAACGCAATGTCTATTGTGAAACGCTACTTTTCTCTGTTAAGTCCCAGTCAAAAATTAAAAGATTTTCACCAAATTAAGCAACCCCAAACAATACGCAAAATCTTAACTAGTTCCAGGTTTGACTCAGTTGATGTTATTCCAAAAATCCTAAAATGTGGAGATGTACGATGTCACACTTGTGAAAGTATTATTAAAGGGTGCTCTATTGACATTTCACCAACTGAAACATTGTGATATTGTATAGAATGAATTGTGGTATTGTATAAAACGTTATTTATATAATCACATGTTGTGAATGTAATGAGAAGTATATCAGAAAAAATTCAAAGTTTTCCCGATATATCGAAACTCAATTATCATAATGACAATGATTTACTTTGAAAAATCATATATTATTCATAGATATGCGCGAAAATTGAATGACAAAACATGATATTGTTTACATAACGGTTCATTCTTTTCAAGTATATTGTGACATCAAAGGTTCCAGTGTGAGGTCATCATGCTTTGTACTGTGTGTCAGTTATTGCATTGCAGATAACCATTATCATAATGAAGTTTTTATTCTTAATTTAGTGCCAGCATTACCTTTTCAATCACTTTAAGAATTTAAGTAGCTCCTTTAAGACATGAAACTGAAGAAATAGTGTGACTCTACACAAGGAACTAACGTGCGTTTATCGCATTGATGTAATCCAAGAAAGTCGCCATGTTTTATGTTGCATTATCATTTTTATTTCTTAAGATTAAGATCAGATTTGTAAGAGGCAGTTTAATGGTGTTAATCAATTGTAATTGAAAACTGTTTTCTATGTGGGTTGAGCATTTGTTTGTTATGTATGTACATCTTGTTAATACTCGGGAGAAGCTTATCAAAGTTTGATATTGTGTTCCCATTCGCTTTCCTCACTGAATAGAATATGTTTAAATCAAATATATTTATTTGATTGAGCTGGATATTGGAATTGCTACGATATGTGTGCACAAAGACTTTTCATATTTCCAGAAGGGGTTCACGACCATTGCTTATTTTAGATTACAAATCCTAACACCCCTCGAGTATGAGATAGTCGATGAGCATGTGAAACGTGAAATTCATCAACTCTAGACACAAAAGTAAGACGTCATTACCATGGATCAAATTTGGTACACAGAGCAGGAATGTGGACTTTGAAAACAAGTGAGGAATTTTTAGCTTCTTGATTGTTTAAATATTTGGATATACATACAGAAACAGAATGATTAAGCAGAGAGGGGTGGGGTATTAAGTGTAAAGTTTTCTATATTGTTTATTGTGCAGGTAGGATGAAGAATGTTGAATTAGTGAACCAGCTGAGGTATGAGGAGCCTGCTGATTTCTTGATTCTTTATATTGAGGGCTGCGCAACTCGGTAAGTGCGACATCTGACAAGAGTGACAATAGTCCGCAGTCAAAACAGATAATCGTAATAGGATATTATTTCTTAAGGCGCGGTTTGAGGGTACGTTAGGCCGACAGCTTAGTAAGGATGAAGAATTAATATAGCATGGCCTTTGGCTCCCTGGTCGGTGCTTGGATTGACGGCTCCAATGACAAGCATGACTTGAGTGTTTCAGCAATGTTAACTGAGCTAATGCTACGTGACAGAGGCTTTGTTGAGATAGTTGAGAACAATGAGACACGTGACTGGTGTTTGTCACGGCAAGGAGTATTACACACGCCCGCTCCAGCTCCTGTGGTCCTGTCTCCAACCCACTTGTTTTCTCAGACCAATCAGCCCTTCTGCCTCAGACGACACTTTGTAAACTCCTCGAAACCCAGCGTAACGTGGCCATGGTTTTAATCAGTTACAATCAGAACATTCCGCCTTGATTAATTACTGCCGTGATTCTAAGGAAGTGATCCTTTCTAATTGAAGTTGAACCAAGCTCGTATAGGAGCGTTTCAAAACCTCAACACATTTCTTTCTTCGTATTTCTGTCACTAGACAGCGCGTTATTTGGGAGAATGAAATGACTCTGTTAGAACTGACTCTCACATAGCCCTCATTTTAGTCGTGTTATTGCCCGACACTCAACTGTAAATTAACTCGTTTTTAGACAATCATTTCACGTAAACTAAGAGGGTCGAACAAAATATAGACCTACTAAATGTAATATTTATTTTGAATGTTGATAATATTTTTTACCAAATACTTTTGAATCACTAACTCAACTGTAAACAGGTAAGTCATTAAAATGCAATAGATTTCAGACGTAAGTTGATACTGCTAAGGTCGTCAACATTTGTCTTATGACATATAGATGTACGCTATGACAGAACACTGTATAATGGTATAGATGTACGCTGTGACAGAACACTGTATAAAGGTATAGATGTAAGCTGTGACAGAAGACTGTATAAAGGTATAGATGTAAGCTGTGACAGAAAAATGTATAAAGGTATAGATGTAAGCTGTGACAGAAAACTGTATAAAGGTATAGATGTAAGCTGTGACAGAAAATTATATAAAGGTATAGATGAAAGCTATGACAGAACACTGTATAAAGGTATAGATGTAAGCTATGACAGAAGACTGTATAAAGGTACAGATGTAAGCTGTCACAGAATACTGTATAAAGACACCGATGTACGCTATGACAGAAGACTGCATAAAGGTACAGATGTAAGCTGTGACAGAAAACTGTATAAAGATACTGATGTAAGCTGTGACAGAACACTGTATAAAGGTACAGATGTAAGCTATGACAGAAGACTGTATAAAGGTATAGATGTAAGCTGTGACAGAAAACTGTATAAAGGTATAGATGTAAGCTGTGACAGAAAACTGTATAAAGGTATAGATGTAAGCTTTGACAGAACACTGTATAAAGACACTGATGTAAGCTATGACAGAATACTGTTTAAGGGTATAGATGTAAGCTGTAACAGAACACTGTATAAAGGTATAGATGTACGCAGTGACAGAGAACTGTATAAAGGTATAGATGTAAGCTGTGACAGAACACTGTATAAAGGTATAGATGTAAGCTGTGGCAGAAAACTATATAAAGGTATAGATGTAAGCTGTGACAGAAAACTGTATAAAGGTATAGATGTACGCTGTTACAGAACACTGTATAAAGGTACAGATGTAAGCTGTGACAGAAAACTGTATAAAGACACTGATGTAAGCTGTGACAGAAAACTGTACAAAGGTGAAGCTGTGAGCTGTGACAGAACACTGTACAAAGGTAAAGATGTAAGCTGTGACAGAAAACTGTATAAAGGTATAGATGTAAGCTGTGACAGAACACTGTATAAAGGTATAGATGTAAGCTGTGACAGAAGACTGTATAAAGGTATAGATGTAAGCTGTGACAGAAAACTGTATAAAGGTATAGATGTAAGCTGTGACAGAAAACTGTATAAAGGTATAGATGTAAGCTGTGACAGAAAATTATATAAAGGTATAGATGAAAGCTATGACAGAACACTGTATAAAGGTATAGATGTAAGCTATGACAGAAGACTGTATAAAGGTACATTTGTAAGCTGTCACAGAATACTGTATAAAGACACCGATGTACGCTATGACAGAAGACTGCATTAAGGTACAGATGTAAGCTGTGACAGAAAACTGTATAAAGATACTGATGTAAGCTGTGACAGAACACTGTATAAAGGTACAGATGTAAGCCATGACAGAAGACTGTATAAAGGTATAGATGTAAGCTGTGACAGAAAACTGTATAAAGGTATAGATGTAAGCTGTGACAGAAAACTGTATAAAGGTATAGATGTAAGCTGTGACAGAACACTGTATAAAGACACTGATGTAAGCTATGACAGAATACTGTATAAGGGTATAGATGTATGCTGTAACAGAACACTGTATAAAGGTATAGATGTACGCAGTGACAGAGAACTGTATAAAGGTATAGATGCAAGCTGTGACAGAACACTGTATAAAGGTATAGATGTAAGCTGTGACAGAAAACTATATAAAGGTATAGATGCAAGCTGTGACAGAAAACTGTATAAAGGTATAGATGTAAGCTGTGACAGAAAACTGTATAAAGACACTGATGTATGCTGTGACAGAAAACTGTACAAAGGTAAAGCTGTGAGCTGTGACATAACACTGTACAAAGGTAAAGATGTAAGCTGCGACAGAACACTGTATAAAGGTATAGATGTAAGCTGTGACAGAACACTGTATAAAGGTATAGATATACGCTGTGACAGAACACTGTATAAAGGTATAGATGTAAGCTGTGACAGAAAACTGTATAAAGGTATAGATGTAAGCTGTGACAGAAAACTGTATAAAGGTATAGATGTAAGCTGTGACAGAAAATTATATAAAGGTATAGATGAAAGCTATGACAGAACACTGTATAAAGGTATAGATGTAAGCTATGACAGAAGACTGTATAAAGGTACAGATGTAAGCTGTCACAGGATACTGTATAAAGACACCGATGTACGCTATGACAGAAGACTGCATAAAGGTACAGATGTAAGCTGTGACAGAAAACTGTATAAAGATACTGATGTAAGCTGTGACAGAACACTGTATAAAGGTACAGATGTAAGCTATGACAGAAGACTGTATAAAGGTATAGATGTAAGCTGTGACAGAAAACTGTATAAAGGTATAGATGTAAGCTGTGACAGAAAACTGTATAAAGGTATAGATGTAAGCTGTGACAGAACACTGTATAAAGACACTGATGTAAGCTATGACAGAATACTGTATAAGGGTATAGATGTATGCTGTAACAGAACACTGTATAAAGGTATAGATGTACGCAGTGACAGAGAACTGTATAAAGGTATAGATGTAAGCTGTGACAGAACACTGTATAAAGGTGTAGATGTAAGCTGTGACAGAAAACTATATAAAGGTATAGATGTAAGCTGTGACAGAAAACTGTATAAAGGTATAGATGTAAGCTGTGACAGAAAACTGTATAAAGACACTGATGTAAGCTGTGACAGAAAACTGTACAAAGGTAAAGCTGTGAGCTGTGACATAACACTGTACAAAGGTAAAGATGTAAGCTGTGACAGAACACTGTATAAAGGTATAGATGTAAGCTGTGACAGAACACTGTATAAAGGTATAGATGTAAGCTATGACAGAAAACTGTATAAAGGTATAGATGTAAGCTGTGACAGAAAACTGTATAAAGGTATAGATGTAAGCTGTGACAGAAAACTGTATAAAGGTATAGATGTACGCAGTGACAGAAAACTGTATAAAGTATAGATTTAAGCTGTGACAGAACACTGTACAAAGGTAAAGATGTAAGATGTGACAGAACACTGTATAAAGGTATAGATGTAAGCTGTGACGGAACAATGTATAAAGGTATAGATGTAAGCTATGACAGAAGACTGTATAAAGGTACAGATGTAAGCTGTCACAGAATACTGTATAAAGACACCGATGTACGCTATGACAGAAGACTGCATAAAGGTACAGATGTAAGCTGTGACAGAAAACTGTATTAAGGTACTGATGTAAGCTGTGAGAGAACACTGTATAAAGGTACTCATGTAAGCTGTGACAGACCACTGTATAAAGTACAGATTTAAGCTGTGTCAGACGACTGTATAAAGGTTCTCATGTAAGCTGTGACAGAAAACTGTATAAAGGTATAGATGTAAGCTGTGACAGAAAACTGTATAAAGGTATAGATGTAAGCTATGACAGAAAACTGTATAAAGGTATAGATGTAAACTGTGACAGAAAACTGTATAAAGGTATAGATGTAAGCTGTGACAGAACACTGTATAAAGGTATAGATGTAAGCTATGACAGAAAACTGTACAAAGGTACAGATGTAAGCTGTGACAGAACACTGCATAAAGGTACAGATGTAAGCTGTGACAGAAGACTGTATAAAGGTACAGATGTAAGCTGTCACAGAAGACTGTATAAAGGTACAGATGTAAGCTATGACAGAAGACTGCATAAAGGTATAGATGTAAGCTGTGACAGAACACTGTATATAGATGTAAGCTGTGACAGAAAACTGTATAAAGGTATAGATGTAAGCTGTGACAGAAAACTGTATAAAGGTATAGATGTAAGCTGTGACAGAAAACTGTATAAAGGTATAGATGTAAGCTGTGACAGAAAACTGTATAAAGGTATAGATGTAAGCTTTGACAGAACACTGTATAAAGACACTGATGTAAGCTATGACAGAATCCTGTATAAGGGTATAGATGTAAGCTATGACAGAATACTGTATAAGGGTATAGATGTAAGCTGTGACAGAACACTGTATAAAGGTATAGATGTACGCAGTGACAGAGAACTGTATAAAGGTATAGATGTAAGCTGTGACAGAAGACTGTATAAAGGTATAGATGAAAGCTGTGACAGAACACTGCATAAAGGTACAGATGTAAGCTGTGACAGAAGACTGTATAAAGGTACAGATGTAAGCTGTCACAGAATACTGTATAAAGGTACAGATGTAAGCTATGACAGAAGACTGCATAAAGGTATAGATGTAAGCTGTGACAGAACACTGTATATAGATGTAAGCTGTGACAGAAAACTCTATAAAGGTATAGATGTAAGCTGTGACAGAAAACTGTATAAAGGTATAGATGTAAGCTGTGACAGAAAACTGTATAAAGGTATAGATGTACGCAGTGACAGAAAACTGTATAAAGTATAGATTTAAGCTGTGACAGAACACTGTACAAAGGTAAAGATGTAAGATGTGACAGAACACTGTATAAAGGTATAGATGTAAGCTGTGACGGAACAATGTATAAAGGTATAGATGTAAGCTATGACAGAAGACTGTATAAAGGTACAGATGTAAGCTGTCACAGAATACTGTATAAAGACACCGATGTACGCTATGACAGAAGACTGCATAAAGGTACAGATGTAAGCTGTGACAGAAAACTGTATTAAGGTACTGATGTAAGCTGTGAGAGAACACTGTATAAAGGTACTCATGTAAGCTGTGACAGACCACTGTATAAAGTACAGATTTAAGCTGTGTCAGACGACTGTATAAAGGTTCTCATGTAAGCTGTGACAGAAAACTGTATAAAGGTATAGATGTAAGCTGTGACAGAAAACTGTATAAAGGTATAGATGTAAGCTATGACAGAAAACTGTATAAAGGTATAGATGTAAACTGTGACAGAAAACTGTATAAAGGTATAGATGTAAGCTGTGACAGAACACTGTATAAAGGTATAGATGTAAGCTATGACAGAAAACTGTACAAAGGTACAGATGTAAGCTGTGACAGAACACTGCATAAAGGTACAGATGTAAGCTGTGACAGAAGACTGTATAAAGGTACAGATGTAAGCTGTCACAGAATACTGTATAAAGGTACAGATGTAAGCTATGACAGAAGACTGCATAAAGGTATAGATGTAAGCTGTGACAGAACACTGTATATAGATGTAAGCTGTGACAGAAAACTGTATAAAGGTATAGATGTAAGCTGTGACAGAAAACTGTATAAAGGTATAGATGTAAGCTGTGACAGAAAACTGTATAAAGGTATAGATGTAAGCTGTGACAGAAAACTGTATAAAGGTATAGATGTAAGCTTTGACAGAACACTGTATAAAGACACTGATGTAAGCTATGACAGAATCCTGTATAAGGGTATAGATGTAAGCTATGACAGAATACTGTATAAGGGTATAGATGTAAGCTGTGACAGAACACTGTATAAAGGTATAGATGTACGCAGTGACAGAGAACTGTATAAAGGTATAGATGTAAGCTGTGACAGAAGACTGTATAAAGGTATAGATGAAAGCTGTGACAGAACACTGCATAAAGGTACAGATGTAAGCTGTGACAGAAGACTGTATAAAGGTACAGATGTAAGCTGTCACAGAATACTGTATAAAGGTACAGATGTAAGCTATGACAGAAGACTGCATAAAGGTATAGATGTAAGCTGTGACAGAACACTGTATATAGATGTAAGCTGTGACAGAAAACTCTATAAAGGTATAGATGTAAGCTGTGACAGAAAACTGTATAAAGGTATAGATGTAAGCTGTGACAGAAAACTGTATAAAGGTATAGATGTAAGCTGTGACAGAAAACTGTATAAAGGTATAGATGTAAGCTTTGACAGAACACTGTATAAAGACACTGATGTAAGCTATGACAGAATACTGTATAAGGGTATAGATGTAAGCTATGACAGAATACTGTATAAGGGTATAGATGTAAGCTGTGACAGAACACTGTATAAAGGTATAGATGTACGCAGTGACAGAGAACTGTATAAAGGTATAGATGTAAGCTGTGACAGAAGACTGTATAAAGGTATAGATGTAAGCTGTGGCAGAAAACTATATAAAGGTATAGATGTAAGCTGTGACAGAAAACTGTATAAAGGTATAGATGTAAGCTGTGACAGAAAACTGTATAAATGTATAGATGTACGCTGTTACAGAACACTGTATAAAGGTAAAGATGTAAGCTGTGACAGAAAACTGTATAAAGGTATAGATGTAAGCTGTGGCAGAAAACTATATAAAGGTATAGATGTAAGCTGTGACAGAAAACTGTATAAAGGTATAGATGTAAGCTGTGACAGAAAACTGTATAAAGGTATAGATGTACGCTGTTACAGAACACTGTATAAAGGTAAAGATGTAAGCTGTGACAGAAAACTGTAAAAAGGTATAGATGTAAGCTGTGACAGAAAACTGTATAAAGGTATAGATGTAAGCTGTGACAGAAAACTGTATAAAGGTATAGATGTAAGCTGTGACAGAAAACTGTATAAAGGTATAGATGTAAGCTGTGACAGAACACTGTATAAAGACACTGATGTAAGCTATGACAGAATACTGTATAAGGGTATAGATGTAAGCTGTGACAGAAAACTGTATAAAGGTATAGATGTAAGCTGTGACAGAACACTGTATAAAGGTATAGATGTAAGCTGTGACAGAAAACTGTATAAAGGTATAGATGTACGCTGTGACATAACACTGTATAAAGGTACAGATGTAAGCTGTGACAGAACACTGTATAAAGGTATAGATGTAAGCTGTGACAGAACACTGTATAAAGGTATAGATGTAAGCTGTGACAGAAAACTGTATAAAGGTATAGATGTAAGCTGTGACAGAAAACTGTATAAAGGTATAGATGTAAGCTGTGACAGAAAACTGTATAAAGGTATAGATGTACGCAGTGACAGAAAGTTGTATAAAGTATAGATTTAAGCTGTGACAGAACACTGTACAAAGGTAAAGATGTAAGATGTGACAGAAGAGTGTATAAAGGTATAGATATACGCTGTGACAGAACACTGTATAAAGGTATAGATGTAAGCTGTGACAGAAAACTGTATAAAGGTATAGATGTAAGCTGTGACGGAACACTGTATAAAGGTATAGATGTAAACTGTGACAGAATACTGTATAAGGGTATAGATGTACGCTGTGACAGAACAATGTATAGAGGTACAGATGTAAGGTGTGACAGAAGACTCTATAAAGGTACAGATGTACGCTATGACAGAAGACTGCATAAAGGTATAGATGTAAGCTGTGACAGAACACTGTATATAGATGTAAGCTGTGACAGAAAACTGTATAAAGGTATAGATGCAAGCTGTGACAGAAATCTGTATAAAGGTATAGATGTAAGCTGTGACAGAAAACTGTATAAAGGTATAGATGTACGCTGTGACATAACACTGTATAAAGGTACAGATGTAAGCTGTGAGAAGAAAACTGTATAAAGACACTGATGTAAGCTGTGACAGAAAACTGTACAAAGGTAAAGCTGTGAGCTGTGACAGAACACTGTACAAAGGTAAAGATGTAAGCTGTGACAGAACACTGTATAAAGGTATAGATGTAAGCTGTGACAGAACACTGTATAAAGGTATAGATGTAAGCTGTGACAGAAAACTGTATAAAGGTATAGATGTAAGCTGTGACAGAAAACTGTATAAAGGTATAGATGTAAGCTGTGACAGAAAACTGTATAAAGGTATAGATGTAAGCTGTGACAGAAAACTGTATAAAGGTATAGATGTAAGCTGTGACAGAAAACTATATAAAGGTATAGATGTACGCAGTGACAGAAAACTGTATAAAGTATAGATTTAAGCTGTGACAGAACACTGTACAAATGTAAAGATGTAAGATGTGACAGAAGACTGTATAAAGGTATAGATGTAAGCTGTGACAGAACACTGTATAAAGCTATAGATGTAAGCTGTGACAGAAAACTGTATAAAGGTATAGATGACAGCTGTGACGGAACACTGTATAAGATATAGATGTAAGCTGTGACAGAATACTGTATAAGGGTATAGATGTACGCTGTGACAGAACAATGTATAAAGGTACAGATGTACGCTATGACAGAAGACTGCATAAAGGTAGAGATGTAAGCTGTGACAGAACACTGTATATAGATGTAAGCTGTGACAGAAAACTATATAAAGGTATAGATGCAAGCTGTGAAAGAAAACTGTATAAAGGTATAGATGTAAGCTGTGACAGAAAATTGTATAAAGGTATAGATGTAAGCTATGACAGAAGACTGTATAAAGGTACAGATGTAAGCTGTCACAGAATACTGTATAAAGACACCGATGTACGCTATGACAGAAGACTGCATAAAGGTACAGATGTAAGCTGTGACAGAACATTGTATAAAGATACTAATGTAAGCTCTGACAGAAGACTGTATAAAGTACAGATGTAAGCTGTGACAGAACACTATATAAATATACTGATGTAAGCTGTGACAGAAGACTGTATAAAGGTATAGATGTAAGCTGTGACAGAAAACTGTATAAAGGTATAGATGTAAGCTGTGACAGAAGACTGTATAAAGGTATAGATGTAAGCTGTGACAGAAAACTGTCTAAAGGTATAGATGTAAGCTGTGACAGAAAACTGTATAAAGGTATAGATGTAAGCTGTGACAGAAAATTGTATAAAGGTATAGATGAAAGCTATGACAGAACACTGTATAAAGGTATAGATGTAAGCTATGACAGAAGACCGATAAAGGTACAGATGTAAGCTGTCACAGAATACTGTATAAAGACACCGATGTACGCTATGACAGAAGACTGCATAAAGGTACAGATGTAAGCTGTGAAAGAAAACTGTATAAAGCTACTCATCTAAGCTGTGACAGAACACTGTATAAAGGTACTCATGTAAGCTGTGACAGAAGACTATATAAAGTACAGATTTAAGCTGTGCCAGACGACTGTATAAAGGTTCTCTTGTAAGCTGTGACAGAAAACTGTATAAAGGTATAGATGTAAGCTGTGACAGAAAACTGTATAAAGGTATAGATGTAAGCTGTGACAGAAAACTGTATAAAGACACTGATGTAAGCTATGACAGAATACTGTATAAGGGTATAGATGTACGCAGTGACAGAGAACTGTATAAAGGTACAGATGTAAGCTGTGAAAGAAAACTGTATAAAGCTACTCATCTAAGCTGTGACAGAACACTGTATAAAGGTACTCATGTAAGCTGTGACACAAGACTATATAAAGTACAGATTTAAGCTGTGCCAGACGACTGTATAAAGGTTCTCTTGTAAGCTGTGACAGAAAACTGTATAAAGGTATAGATGTAAGCTGTGACAGAAAACTGTATAAAGGTATAGATGTAAGCTGTGACAGAAAACTGTATAAAGACACTGATGTAAGCTATGACAGAATACTGTATAAGGGTATAGATGTACGCAGTGACAAAGAACTGTATAAGGGTATAGATGTAAGCTGTGACAGAAAACTATATAAAGGTATAGATGTAAGCTGTGACAGAATACTGTATAAAGACACCGATGTACGCTATGACAGAAGACTGCATAAAGGTACAGATGTAAGCTGTGACAGAACATTGTATAAAGATACTAATGTAAGCTCTGACAGAAGACTGTATAAAGTACAGATGTAAGCTGTGACAGAACACTATATAAATATACTGATGTAAGCTGTGACAGAAGACTGTATAAAGGTATAGATGTAAGCTGTGACAGAAAACTGTATAAAGGTATAGATGTAAGCTGTGACAGAAGACTGTATAAAGGTATAGATGTAAGCTGTGACAGAAAACTGTCTAAAGGTATAGATGTAAGCTGTGACAGAAAACTGTATAAAGGTATAGATGTAAGCTGTGACAGAAAATTGTATAAAGGTATAGATGAAAGCTATGACAGAACACTGTATAAAGGTATAGATGTAAGCTATGACAGAAGACCGATAAAGGTACAGATGTAAGCTGTCACAGAATACTGTATAAAGACACCGATGTACGCTATGACAGAAGACTGCATAAAGGTACAGATGTAAGCTGTGAAAGAAAACTGTATAAAGCTACTCATCTAAGCTGTGACAGAACACTGTATAAAGGTACTCATGTAAGCTGTGACAGAAGACTATATAAAGTACAGATTTAAGCTGTGCCAGACGACTGTATAAAGGTTCTCTTGTAAGCTGTGACAGAAAACTGTATAAAGGTATAGATGTAAGCTGTGACAGAAAACTGTATAAAGGTATAGATGTAAGCTGTGACAGAAAACTGTATAAAGACACTGATGTAAGCTATGACAGAATACTGTATAAGGGTATAGATGTACGCAGTGACAGAGAACTGTATAAAGGTACAGATGTAAGCTGTGAAAGAAAACTGTATAAAGCTACTCATCTAAGCTGTGACAGAACACTGTATAAAGGTACTCATGTAAGCTGTGACAGAAGACTATATAAAGTACAGATTTAAGCTGTGCCAGACGACTGTATAAAGGTTCTCTTGTAAGCTGTGACAGAAAACTGTATAAAGGTATAGATGTAAGCTGTGACAGAAAACTGTATAAAGGTATAGATGTAAGCTGTGACAGAAAACTGTATAAAGACACTGATGTAAGCTATGACAGAATACTGTATAAGGGTATAGATGTACGCAGTGACAAAGAACTGTATAAGGGTATAGATGTAAGCTGTGACAGAAAACTATATAAAGGTATAGATGTAAGCTGTGACAGAAAACTGTATAAAGGTATAGATGTAAGCTGTGACAGAAAACTGTATAAAGGTATAGATGTACGCTGTTACAGAACACTGTATAAAGGTACAGATGTAAGCTGTGACAGAACACTTTATAAAGACACTGATGTAAGCTGTGACAGAAAACTGTACAAAGGTAAAGCTGTGAGCTGTGACAGAACACTGTACAAAGGTAAAGATGTAAGCTGTGACAGAACACTGTATAAAGGTATAGATGTAAGCTGTGACAGAACACTGTATAAAGGTATAGATGTAAGCTGTGACAGAAAACTGTATAAAGGTATAGATGTAAGCTGTGACAGAAAACTGTATAAAGGTATAGATGTAAGCTGTGACAGAAAACTGTATAAAGGTAAAGATGTACGCAGTGACAGAAAACTGTATAAAGTATAGATTTAAGCTGTTACAGAACACTGTACAAAGGTATAGATGTAAGATGTGACAGAACACTGTATAAAGGTATAGATGTAAGCTGTGACAGAACACTGTATAAAGGTATAGATGTAAGCTGTGACAGAAAACTGTATAAAGGTATAGATGTAAGCTGTGACGGAACACTGTATAAAGGTATAGATGTAAGCTATGACAGAAGACTGTATAAAGGTACAGATGTAAGCTGTCACAGAATACTGTATAAAGACACCGATGTACGCTATGACAGAAGACTGCATAAAGGTACAGATATAAGCTGTGACAGAAAACTGTATAAAGGTACTGATGTAAGCTCTGACAGAACACTGTATAAAGGTACTCATGTAAGCTGTGACAAAAGACTGTATAAAGTACAGATTTAAGCTGTGCCAGACGACTGTATAAAGGTTTTCATGTAAGCTGTGACAGAAAACTGTATAAAGGTATAGATGTAAGCTGTGACAGAAAACTGTATAAAGGTATAGATGTAAGCTGTGACAGAAAACTGTATAAAGGTATAGATGTACGCTGTGACATAACACTGTATAAAGGTACAGATGTAAGCTGTGACAGAAAACTGTATAAAGACACTCGTGTAAGCTGTGACAGAAAACTGTACAAAGGTAAAGCTGTGAGCTGTGACAGAACACTGTACAAAGGTAAAGATGTAAGCTGTGACAGAACACTGTATAAAGGTATAGATGTAAGCTGTGACAGAACACTGTATTAAGGTATAGATGTAAGCTGTGACAGAAAACTGTATAAAGGTATAGATGTAAGCTGTGACAGAAAACTGTATAAAGGTATAGATGTAAGCTGTGACAGAAAACTGTATAAAGGTATAGATGTACGCAGTGACAGAAAACTGTATAAAGTATAGATTTAAGCTGTGACAGAACACTGTACAAAGGTATAGATGTAAGCTGTGACAGAAAACTATATAAAGGTATAGATGTAAGCTATGACAGAAAACTGTATAAAGGTATAGATGTAAGCTGTGACAGAACACTGTATAAAGACACTGATGTAAGCTATGACAGAATACTGTATAAGGGTATAGATGTAAGCTGTGACAGAAAACTGTATAAAGGTATAGATGTAAGCTGTGACAGAACACTGTATAAAGGTATAGATGTAAGCTGTGACAGAAAACTATATAAAGGTATAGATGTAAGCTGTGACAGAAAACTGTATAAAGGTATAGATGTAAGCTGTGACAGAAAACTGTATAAAGGTATAGATGTACGCTGTGACATAACACTGTATAAAGGTACAGATGTAAGCTGTGACAGAAAACTGTATAAAGACACTGATGTAAGCTGTGACAGAAAACTGTACAAAGGTAAAGCTGTGAGCTGTGACAGAACACTGTACAAAGGTAAAGATGTAAGCTGTGACAGAACACTGTATAAAGGTATAGATGTAAGCTGTGACAGAACACTGTATAAAGGTATAGATGTAAGCTGTGACAGAAAACTGTATAAAGGTATAGATGTAAGCTGTGACAGAACACTGTATAAAGGTATAGATGTAAGCTGTGACAGAAAACTGTATAAAGGTATAGATGTACGCAGTGACAGAAAACTGTATAAAGTATAGATTTAAGCTGTGACAGAAAACTGTATAAAGACACTGATGTAAGCTGTGACAGAAAACTGTACAAAGGTAAAGCTGTGAGCTGTGACAGAAAACTATATAAAGGTATAGATGTAAGCTGTGACAGAAAACTGTATAAAGGTATAGATGTACGCAGTGACAGAAAACTGTACAAAGGTATAGATGTAAGCTGTGACAGAAAACTATATAAAGGTATAGATGTAAGCTATGACAGAAAACTGTATAAAGGTATAGATGTAAGCTGTGACAGAACACTGTATAAAGACACTGATGTAAGCTATGACAGAATACTGTATAAGGGTATAGATGTAAGCTGTGACAGAAAACTGTATAAAGGTATAGATGTAAGCTGTGACAGAACACTGTATAAAGGTATAGATGTAAGCTGTGACAGAAAACTATATAAAGGTATAGATGTAAGCTGTGACAGAAAACTGTATAAGGGTATAGATGTAAGCTGTGACAGAAAACTGTATAAAGGTATAGATGTACGCTGTGACATAACACTGTATAAAGGTACAGATGTAAGCTGTGACAGAAAACTGTATAAAGACACTGATGTAAGCTGTGACAGAAAACTGTACAAAGGTAAAGCTGTGAGCTGTGACAGAACACTGTACAAAGGTAAAGATGTAAGCTGTGACAGAACACTGTATAAAGCTATAGATGTAAGCTGTGACAGAACACTGTATAAAGGTATAGATGTAAGCTGTGACAGAAAACTGTATAATGGTATAGATGTAAGCTGTGACAGAAAACTGTATAAAGGTATAGATGTAAGCTGTGACAGAAAACTGTATAAAGGTATAGATGTACGCAGTGACAGAAAACTGTATAAAGTATAGATGTAAGCTGTGACAGAACACTGTACAAAGGTATAGATGTAAGCTGTGACAGAAAACTGTATAAAGGTATAGATGTTAGCTGTGACGGAACACTGTATAAAGGTATAGATGTAAGCTGTTACAGAATACTGTATAAGGGTATAGATGTACGCTGTAACAGAACAATGTATAAAGGTACAGATGTAAGGTGTGACAGAAGACTGTATAAAGGTACAGATGTACGCTATGACAGAAGACTGCATAAAGGTATAGATGTAAGCTGTGACAGAAAACTGTATATAGATGTAAGCTGTGACAGTAAACTGTATAAAGGTATGGATGCAAGCTGTGACAGAAAACTGTATAAAGGTATAGGTGTAAGCTGTGACAGAAAACTGTATAAAGGTATAGATGTACGCTGTGACATAACACTGTATAAAGAGAAAAATGTAAGCTGTGACAGAAAACTGTATAAAGACACTGATGTAAGCTGTGACAGAAAACTGTACAAAGGTAAAGCTGTGAGCTGTGACAGAACACTGTACAAAGGTAAAGATGTAAGCTGTGACAGAACACTGTATAAAGGTATAGATGTAAGCTGTGACAGAACACTGTATAAAGGTATAGATGTAAGCTGTGACAGAAAACTGTATAAAGGTATAGATGTAAGCTGTGACAGAAAACTGTATAAAGGTATAGATGTAAGCTGTGACAGAAAACTGTATAAAGGTATAGATGTACGCAGTGACAGAAAACTGTATAAAGTATAGATTTAAGCTGTGACAGAACACTGTACAAAGGTAAAGATGTAAGATGTGACAGAAGACTGTATAAAGGTATAGATGTAAGCTGTGACAGAACACTGTATAAAGGTATAGATGTAAGCTGTGACAGAAAACTGTATAAAGGTATAGATGTAAGCTGTGACGGAACACTGTATAAAGGTATAGATGTAAGCTGTGACAGAATACTGTATAAGGGTATAGATGTACGCTGTGACAGAACAATGTATAAAGGTACAGATGTAAGGTGTGACAGAAGACTGTATAAAGGTACATATGTACACTATGACAGAAGACTGCATAAAGGTATAGATGTAAGCTGTGACCGAACACTGTATATGGATGTAAGCTGTGACAGAAAACTGTATAAAGGTATAGATGCAAGCTGTGACAGAAAACTGTATAAAGGTATAGATGTAAGCTGTGACAGAAAACTATATAAAGGTATAGATGTAAGCTGTGACAGAAAACTGTATAAAGGTATAGATGTAAGCTGTGACAGAAAATTGTATAAAGGTATAGATGTACGCTGTGACATAACACTGTATAAAGGTACAGATGTAAGCTGTGACAGAAAACTGTATAAAGACACTGATGTAAGCTGTGACAGAAAACTGTACAAAGGTAAAGCTGTGAGCTGTGACAGAACACTGTACAAAGGTAAAGATGTAAGCTGTGACAGAACACTGTATAAAGCTATAGATGTAAGCTGTGACAGAACACTCTATGAAGGTATAGATGTAAGCTGTGACAGAAAACTGTATAATGGTATAGATGTAAGCTGTGACAGAAAACTGTATAAAGGTATAGATGTAAGCTGTGACAGAAAACTGTATAAAGGTATAGATGTACGCAGTGACAGAAAACTGTATAAAGTATAGATGTAAGCTGTGACAGAACACTGTACAAAGGTATAGATGTAAGCTGTGACAGAAAACTGTATAAAGGTATAGATGTAAGCTGTGACAGAAAACTGTATAAAGGTATAGATGTAAGCTGTGACAGAAAACTGTATAAAGGTATAGATGTACGCTGTGACATAACACTGTATAAAGGTACAGATGTAAGCTGTGACAGAAAACTGTATAAAGACACTCGTGTAAGCTGTGACAGAAAACTGTACAAAGGTAAAGCTGTGAGCTGTGACAGAACACTGTACAAAGGTAAAGATGTAAGCTGTGACAGAACACTGTATAAAGGTATAGATGTAAGCTGTGACAGAACACTGTATAAAGGTATAGATGTAAGCTGTGACAGAAAACTGTATAAAGGTATAGATGTAAGCTGTGACAGAAAACTGTATAAAGGTATAGATGTAAGCTGTGACCGAACACTGTATATGGATGTAAGCTGTGACAGAAAACTGTATAAAGGTATAGATGCAAGCTGTGACAGAAAACTGTATAAAGGTATAGATGTAAGCTGTGACAGAAAACTATATAAAGGTATAGATGTAAGCTGTGACAGAAAACTGTATAAAGGTATAGATGTAAGCTGTGACAGAAAATTGTATAAAGGTATAGATGTACGCTGTGACATAACACTGTATAAAGGTACAGATGTAAGCTGTGACAGAAAACTGTATAAAGACACTGATGTAAGCTGTGACAGAAAACTGTACAAAGGTAAAGCTGTGAGCTGTGACAGAACACTGTACAAAGGTAAAGATGTAAGCTGTGACAGAACACTGTATAAAGCTATAGATGCAAGCTGTTACAGAAAACTGTATAAAGGTATAGATGTAAGCTGTGACAGAAAACTATATAAAGGTATAGATGTAAGCTGTGACAGAAAACTGTATAAAGGTATAGATGTAAGCTGTGACAGAAAATTGTATAAAGGTATAGATGTACGCTGTGACATAACACTGTATAAAGGTACAGATGTAAGCTGTGACAGAAAACTGTATAAAGACACTGATGTAAGCTGTGACAGAAAACTGTACAAAGGTAAAGCTGTGAGCTGTGACAGAACACTGTACAAAGGTAAAGATGTAAGCTGTGACAGAACACTGTATAAAGCTATAGATGTAAGCTGTGACAGAACACTCTATAAAGGTATAGATGTAAGCTGTGACAGAAAACTGTATAATGGTATAGATGTAAGCTGTGACAGAAAACTGTATAAAGGTATAGATGTAAGCTGTGACAGAAAACTGTATAAAGGTATAGATGTACGCAGTGACAGAAAACTGTATAAAGTATAGATGTAAGCTGTGACAGAACACTGTACAAAGGTATAGATGTAAGCTGTGACAGAAAACTGTATAAAGGTATAGATGTAAGCTGTGACAGAAAACTGTATAAAGGTATAGATGTACGCAGTGACAGAAAACTGTATAAAGTATAGATGTACGCTGTGACAGAACACTGTACAAAGGTATAGATGTAAGCTGTGACAGAAAACTGTATAAAGGTATAGATGTTAGCTGTGACGGAACACTGTATAAAGGTATAGATGTAAGCTGTGACAGAAGACTGCATAAAGGTACAGATGTAAGCTGTGACAGAAAACTGTATAAAGGTACTTATGAAAGCTGTGACAGAAGACTGCATAAAGGTATAGATGTAAGCTGTGACAGAAAACTGTATATAGATGTAAGCTGTGACAGTAAACTGTATAAAGGTATAGATGCAAGCTGTGACAGAAAACTGTATAAAGGTATAGGTGTAAGCTGTGACAGAAAACTGTATAAAGGTATAGATGTACGCTGTGACATAACACTGTATAAAGGTAAAGATGTAAGCTGTGACAGAAAACTGTATAAAGACACTGATGTAAGCTGTGACAGAAAACTGTACAAAGGTAAAGCTGTGAGCTGTGACAGAACACTGTACAAAGGTAAAGATGTAAGCTGTGACAGAACACTGTATAAAGGTATAGATGTAAGCTGTGACAGAACACTGTATAAAGGTATAGATGTAAGCTGTGACAGAAAACTGTATAAAGGTATAGATGTAAGCTGTGACAGAAAACTGTATAAAGGTATAGATGTAAGCTGTGACAGAAAACTGTATAAAGGTATAGATGTAAGCTGTGACGGAACACTGTATAAAGGTATAGATGTAAGCTGTGACAGAATACTGTATAAAGGTATAGATGTACGCTGTGACAGAACAATGTATAAAGGTACAGATGTAAGGTGTGACAGAAGACTGTATAAAGGTACAGATGTACACTATGACAGAAGACTGCATAAAGGTATAGATGTAAGCTGTGACCGAACACTGTATATGGATGTAAGCTGTGACAGAAAACTGTATAAAGGTATAGATGCAAGCTGTGACAGAAAACTGTATAAAGGTATAGATGTAAGCTGTGACAGAAAACTATATAAAGGTATAGATGTAAGCTGTGACAGAAAACTGTATAAAGGTATAGATGTAAGCTGTGACAGAAAATTGTATAAAGGTATAGATGTACGCTGTGACATAACACTGTATAAAGGTACAGATGTAAGCTGTGACAGAAAACTGTATAAAGACACTGATGTAAGCTGTGACAGAAAACTGTACAAAGGTAAAGCTGTGAGCTGTGACAGAACACTGTACAAAGGTAAAGATGTAAGCTGTGACAGAACACTGTATAAAGCTATAGATGTAAGCTGTGACAGAACACTCTATAAAGGTATAGATGTAAGCTGTGACAGAAAACTGTATAAAGGTATAGATGTACGCTGTGACATAACACTGTATAAAGGTAAAGATGTAAGCTGTGACAGAAAACTGTATAAAGACACTGATGTAAGCTGTGACAGAAAACTGTACAAAGGTAAAGCTGTGAGCTGTGACAGAACACTGTACAAAGGTAAAGATGTAAGCTGTGACAGAACACTGTATAAAGGTATAGATGTAAGCTGTGACAGAACACTGTATAAAGGTATAGATGTAAGCTGTGACAGAAAACTGTATAAAGGTATAGATGTAAGCTGTGACAGAAAACTGTATAAAGGTATAGATGTAAGCTGTGACAGAAAACTGTATAAAGGTATAGATGTAAGCTGTGACGGAACACTGTATAAAGGTATAGATGTAAGCTGTGACAGAATACTGTATAAGGGTATAGATGTACGCTGTGACAGAACAATGTATAAAGGTACAGATGTAAGGTGTGACAGAAGACTGTATAAAGGTACAGATGTACACTATGACAGAAGACTGCATAAAGGTATAGATGTAAGCTGTGACCGAACACTGTATATGGATGTAAGCTGTGACAGAAAACTGTATAAAGGTATAGATGCAAGCTGTGACAGAAAACTGTATAAAGGTATAGATGTAAGCTGTGACAGAAAACTATATAAAGGTATAGATGTAAGCTGTGACAGAAAACTGTATAAAGGTATAGATGTAAGCTGTGACAGAAAATTGTATAAAGGTATAGATGTACGCTGTGACATAACACTGTATAAAGGTACAGATGTAAGCTGTGACAGAAAACTGTATAAAGACACTGATGTAAGCTGTGACAGAAAACTGTACAAAGGTAAAGCTGTGAGCTGTGACAGAACACTGTACAAAGGTAAAGATGTAAGCTGTGACAGAACACTGTATAAAGCTATAGATGTAAGCTGTGACAGAACACTCTATAAAGGTATAGATGTAAGCTGTGACAGAAAACTGTATAATGGTATAGATGTAAGCTGTGACAGAAAACTGTATAAAGGTATAGATGTAAGCTGTGACAGAAAACTGTATAAAGGTATAGATGTACGCAGTGACAGAAAACTGTATAAAGTATAGATGTAAGCTGTGACAGAACACTGTACAAAGGTATAGATGTAAGCTGTGACAGAAAACTGTATAAAGGTATAGATGTAAGCTGTGACAGAAAACTGTATAAAGGTATAGATGTACGCAGTGACAGAAAACTGTATAAAGTATAGATGTACGCTGTGACAGAACACTGTACAAAGGTATAGATGTAAGCTGTGACAGAAAACTGTATAAAGGTATAGATGTTAGCTGTGACGGAACACTGTATAAAGGTATAGATGTAAGCTGTGACAGAAAACTGTATAAAGGTATAGATGTTAGCTGTGACGGAACACTGTATAAAGGTATAGATGTAAGCTGTGACAGAAGACTGCATAAAGGTATAGATGTAAGCTGTGACAGAAAACTGTATATAGATGTAAGCTGTGACAGTAAACTGTATAAAGGTATAGATGCAAGCTGTGACAGAAAACTGTATAAAGGTATAGGTGTAAGCTGTGACAGAAAACTGTATAAAGGTATAGATGTACGCTGTGACATAACACTGTATAAAGGTAAAGATGTAAGCTGTGACAGAAAACTGTATAAAGACACTGATGTAAGCTGTGACAGAAAACTGTACAAAGGTAAAGCTGTGAGCTGTGACAGAACACTGTACAAAGGTAAAGATGTAAGCTGTGACAGAACACTGTATAAAGGTATAGATGTAAGCTGTGACAGAACACTGTATAAAGGTATAGATGTAAGCTGTGACCGAAAACTGTATAAAGGTATAGATGTAAGCTGTGACAGAAAACTGTATAAAGGTATAGATGTAAGCTGTGACAGAAAACTGTATAAAGGTATAGATGTACGCAGTGACAGAAAACTGTATAAAGTATAGATTTAAGCTGTGACAGAACACTGTACAAAGGTAAAGATGTAAGATGTGACAGAAGACTGTATAAAGGTATAGATGTAAGCTGTGACAGAACACTGTATAAAGGTATAGATGTAAGCTGTGACAGAAAACTGTATAAAGGTATAGATGTAAGCTGTGACGGAACACTGTATAAAGGTATAGATGTAAGCTGTGACAGAATACTGTATAAGGGTATAGATGTACGCTGTGACAGAACAATGTATAAAGGTACAGATGTAAGGTGTGACAGAAGACTGTATAAAGGTACAGATGTACACTATGACAGAAGACTGCATAAAGGTATAGATGTAAGCTGTGACAGAACACTGTATATGGATGTAAGCTGTGACAGAAAACTGTATAAAGGTATAGATGCAAGCTGTGACAGAAAACTGTATAAAGGTATAGATGTAAGCTGTGACAGAAAATTGTATAAAGATTTAGATGTAAGCTAAGACAGAACACTGTATAAAGGTATAGATGTAAGCTATGACAGAAGACTGTATAAAGGTACAGATGTAAGCTGTCACAGAACACTGTATAAAGACACCGATGTTCGCTATGACAGAAGACTGCATAAAGGTAAAGATGTAAGCTGTGACAGAACATTGTATAAAGATACTAATGTAAGCTCTGACAGAAGACTGTATAAAGGTACAGATGTAAGCTGTGACAGAACACTATATAAATATACTGATGTAAGCTGTGACAGAAGACTGTATAAAGGTATAGATGTAAGCTGTGACAGAAAACTGTATAAAGGTATAGATGTAAGCTGTGACAGAAGACTGTATAAAGGTATAGATGTAAGCTGTGACAGAAAACTGTCTAATCGTATAGATGTAAGCTGTGACAGAAAACTGTATAAAGGTATAGATGTAAGCTGTGACAGAAAATTGTATAAAGGTATAGATGAAAGCTATGACACAACACTGTATAAAGGTATAGATGTAAGCTATGACAGAAGACTGTATAAAGGTACAGATGTAAGCTGTCACAGAATACTGTATAAAGACACCGATGTACGCTATGACAGAAGACTGCATAAAGGTACAGATGTAAGCTGTGAAAGTAAACCGTATAAAGCTACTCATCTAAGCTGTGACAGAACACTGTATAAAGGTACTCATGTAAGCTGTGACAGAAGACTGTATAAAGTACAGATTTAAGCTGTGCCAGACGACTGTATAAAGGTTCTCATGTAAGCTGTGACAGAAAACTGTATAAAGGTATAGATGTAAGCTGTGACAGAAAACTGTATAAAGGTATAGATGTAAGCTGTGACAGAAAACTGTATAAAGACACTGATGTAAGCTATGACAGAATACTGTATAAGGGTATAGATGTAAGCTGTGACAGAACACTGTATAAAGGTATAGATGTACGCAGTTACAGAGAACTGTATAAAGGTATAGATGTAAGCTGTGACAGAACACTGTATAAAGGTATAGATGTAAGCTGTGACAGAAAACTATATAAAGGTATAGATGTAAGCTGTGACAGAAAACTGTATAAAGGTATAGATGTAAACTGTGACAGAAAACTGTATAAAGGTATAGATGTACGCTGTTACAGAACACTGTATAAAGGAACAGATGTAAGCTGTGACAGAAAATTTTATAAAGACACTGATGTAAGCTGTGACAGAAAACTGTACAAAGGTGAAGTTGTGAGCTGTGACAGAACACTGTACAAAGGTAAAGATGTAACCTGTGACAGAACACTGTATAAAGGTATAGATGTAAGCTATGACAGAACACTGTATAAAGGTATAGATGTAAGCTGTGACAGAAAACTGTATAAAGGTATAGATGTAAGCTGTGACAGAAAACTGTATAAAGGTATAGATGTAAGCTGTGACAGAAAACTGTATAAAGGTAAAGATGTACGCTGTGACAGAAAACTGTATAACGTATAGATTTAAGCTGTGGCAGAACACTGTACAAAGGTATAGATGTAAGATGTGACAGAACACTGTATAAAGGTATAGATGTAAGCTGTGACAGAACACTGTATAAAGGTATAGATGTAAGCTGTGACAGAAAACTGTATAAAGGTATAGATGTAAGCTGTGACGGAACACTGTATAAAGGTATAGATGTAAGCTATGACAGAAGACTGTATAAAGGTACAGATGTAAGCTGTCACAGAATACTGTATAAAGACACCGATGTACGCTATGACAGAAGACTGCATAAAGGTACAGATGTAAGCTGTGACAGAAAACTGTATAAAGGTACTGATGTAAGCTGTGACAGAACACTGTATAAAGGTACTCATGTAAGCTGTGACAGGAGACTGTATAAAGTACAGATTTAAGCTGTGCCAGACGACTGTATAAAGGTTCTCATGTAAGCTGTGACAGACAACTGTATAAAGGTATAGATGTAAGCTGTGACAGAAAACTGTATAAAGGTATAGATGTAAGCTGTGACAGAAAACTGTATAAAGGTATAGATGTAAGCTGTGACAGAAAACTGTATAACGGTATAGATGTAAGCTGTGACAGAACACTGTATAAAGACACTGATGTAAGCTATGACAGAATACTGTATAAGGGTATAGATGTAAGCTGTGACAGAAAACTGTATAATGGTATAGATGTAAGCTGTGACTGAACACTGTAAAAAGGTATAGATGTAAGCTGTGACAGAAAACTATATAAAGGTATAGATGTAAGCTGTGACAGAAAACTGTATAACGGTATAGATGTAAGCTGTGACAGAAAACTGTATAAAGGTATAGATGTACGCTGTGACATAACACTGTATAAAGGTACAGATGTAAGCTGTGACAGAAAACTGTATTAAGACACTGATGTAAGCTGTGACAGAAAACTGTACAAAGGTAAAGCTGTGAGATGTGACAGAACACTGTACAAAGGTAAAGATGTAAGCTGTGACAGAACACTGTATAAAGGTATAGATGTAAGTTGTGACAGAACACTGTATAAAGGTATAGATGTAAGCTGTGACAGAAAACTGTATAAAGGTATAGATGTAAGCTGTGACAGAAAACTGTATAAAGATATAGATGTAAGCTGCGATAGAAAACTGTATAAAGGTGTAGATGTACGCAGTGACAGAAAAATGTATAAAGTAAAGATTTAAGCTGTGACAGAACACTGTACAAAGGTAAAGATGTAAGATGTGACAGAAGACTGTATAAAGATATAGATGTAAGCAGTGACAGAACACTGTATAAAGGTATAGATGTAAGCTGTGACAGAAAACTGTATAAAGGTATAGATGTAAGCTGTGACGGAACACTGTATAAAGGTAAAGATGTAAGCTGTGACAGAATACTGTATAAGGGTATAGATGTACGCTGTGACAGAACAATGTATAAAGGTACAGATGTAAGGTGTGACAGAAGACTGTATAAAGGTACAGATGTACGCTATGACAGAAGACTGCATAAAGGTATAGATGTAAGCTGTGACAGAACACTGTATATAGATGTAAGCTGTGACAGAAAACTGTATAAAGGTATAGATGCAAGCTGTGACAGAACACTGTATATAGATGTAAGCTGTGACAGAAAACTGTATAAAGACACCGATGTGACAGAACACTGTATAAAGGTATAGATGTAAGCTGTGACAGAAAACTGTATAAAGGTATAGATGTAAGCTGTGACAGAAAACTGTATAAAAATATAGATGTAAGCTGTGACAGAAAACTGTATAAAGGGATAGATGTACGCAGTGACAGAAAACTGTATAAAGTATAGATTTAAGCTGTGACAGAATACTGTATAAGGGTATAGATGTAAGCAGTGACAGAACACTGTATAAAGGTATAGATGTAAGCTGTGACAGAAAACTGTATAAAGGTATAGATGTAAGCTGTGACGGAACACTGTATAAAGGTATAGATGTAAGCTGTGACAGAATACTGTATAAGGGTATAGATGTACGCTGTGACAGAACAATGTATAAAGGTACAGATGTAAGGTGTGACAGAAGACTGTATAAAGGTACAGATGTACGCTATGACAGAAGACTGCATAAAGGTATAGATGTAAGCTGTGACAGAAGACTGTATATAGATGTAAGCTGTGACAGAAAACTGTATAAAGGTATAGATGCAAGCTGTGACAGAAAACTGTATAAAGGTATAGATGTAAGCTGTGACAGAAAATTGTATTAAGGTATAGATGTAAGCTAAGACAGAACACTTTATAAAGGTATAGATGTAAGCTATGACAGAAGACTGTATAAAGGTACAGATGTAAGCTGTCACAGAATACTGTATAAAGACACCGATGTACGCTATGACAGAAGACTGCATAAAGGTACAGATGTAAGCTGTGACAGAACATTGTATAAAGATACTAATGTAAGCTCTGACAGAAGACTGTACAAAGGTATAGATGTAAGCTGTGACAGAAAACTGTATAAAGGTATAGATGTAAGCTGTGACGGAACACTGTATAAAGGTATAGATGTAAGCTGTGACAGAATACTGTATAAGGGTATAGATGTACGCTGTGACAGAACAATGTATAAAGGTACAGATGTAAGGTGTGACAGAAGACTGTATAAAGGTACAGATGTACGCTATGACAGAAGACTGCATAAAGGTATAGATGTAAGCTGTGACAGAACACTGTATATAGATGTAAGCTGTGACAGAAAACTGTATAAAGACACCGATGTGACAGAACACTGTATAAAGGTATAGATGTAAGCTGTGACAGAAAACTGTATAAAGGTATAGATGTAAGCTGTGACAGAAAACTGTATAAAAATATAGATGTAAGCTGTGACAGAAAACTGTATAAAGGTATAGATGTACGCAGTGACAGAAAACTGTATAAAGTATAGATTTAAGCTGTGACAGAACACTGTACAAAGGTAAAGATGTAAGATGTGACAGAAGACTGTATAAAGGTATAGATGTAAGCTAAGACAGAACACTTTGTAAAGGTATAGATGTAAGCTATGACAGAAAACTGTATAAAGGTATAGATGTAAGCAGTGACAGAACACTGTATAAAGGTATAGATGTAAGCTGTGACAGAAAACTGTATAAAGGTATAGATGTAAGCTGTGACGGAACACTGTATAAAGGTATAGATGTAAGCTGTGACAGAATACTGTATAAGGGTATAGATGTACGCTGTGACAGAACAATGTATAAAGGTACAGATGTAAGGTGTGACAGAAGACTGTATAAAGGTACAGATGTACGCTATGACAGAAGACTGCATAAAGGTATAGATGTAAGCTGTGACAGAAGACTGTATATAGATGTAAGCTGTGACAGAAAACTGTATAAAGGTATAGACGAAGCTGTGACAGAAAACTGTATAAAGGTATAGATGTAAGCTGTGACAGAAAATTGTATTAAGGTATAGATGTAAGCTAAGACAGAACACTGTATAAAGGTATAGATGTAAGCTATGACAGAAGACTGTATAAAGGTACAGATGTAAGCTGTCACAGAATACTGTATAAAGACACCGATGAACGCTATGACAGAAGACTGCATAAAGGTACAGATGTAAGCTGTGACAGAACATTGTATAAAGATACTAATGTAAGCTCGGACAGAAGACTGTATAAAGGTACAGATGTAAGCTGTGACAGAACACTATATAAATATACTGATGTAAGCTGTGACAGAAGACTGTATAAAGGTATAGATTTTAGCTGTGACAGAAAACTGTATAAAGGTATAGATGTAAGCTGTGACGGAACACTGTATAAAGGTATAGATGTAAGCTGTGACAGAATACTGTATAAGGGTATAGATGTACGCTGTGACAGAACAATGTATAAAGGTACAGATGTAAGGTGTGACAGAAGACTGTATAAAGGTACAGATGTACGCTATGACAGAAGACTGCATAAAGGTATAGATGTAAGCTGTGACAAAACAGTGTATATAGATGTAAGCTGTGACAGAAAACTGTATAAAGGTATAGATGCAAGCTGTGACAGAAAACTGTATAAAGGTATAGATGTAAGCTGTGACAGAAAATTGTATAAAGGTATAGATGTAAGCTAAGACAGAACACTGTATAAAGGTATAGATGTAAGCTATTACAGAAGACTGTATAAAGGTACAGATGTAAGCTGTCACAGAATACTTTTTAAAGACACTGATGTACGCTATGGCAGAAGACTGCATAAAGGTACAGATGTAAGCTGTGACAGAACATTGTATAAAGATACTAATGTAAGCTCTGACAGAAGACTGTATAAAGGTACAGATGTAAGCTGTGACAGAACACTATATAAATATACTGATGTAAGCTGTGACAGAAGACTGTATAAAGGTAAAGATGTAAACTGTGACAGAAAACTGTATAAAGGTATAGATGTAAGCTGTGACAGAAGACTGTATAAAGGTATAGATGTAAGCTGTGACAGAAAACTGTCTAAAGGTATAGATGTAAGCTGTGACAGAAAACTGTATAAAGGTATAGATGTAAGCTGTGACAGAAAATTGTATAAAGGTATAGATGAAAGCTATGACAGAACACTGTATAAAGGTATAGATGTAAGCTATGACAGAAGACTGATAAAGGTACAGATGTAAGCTGTCACAGAATACTGTATAAAGACACCGATATACGCTATGACAGAAGACTGCATAAAGGTACAGATGTAAGCTGTGAAAGAAAACTGTATAAAGGTACTGATGTAAGCTGTGACAGAACACTGTATAAAGGTACTCATGTAAGCTGTGACAGAACACTGTATAAAGTGCAGATTTAAGCTGTGCCAGACGACTGTATAAAGGTTCTCATGTAAGCTGTGACAGAAAACTGTATAAAGGTATAGATGTAAGCTGTGACAGAAAAATGTATAAAGGTATAAATGTAAGCTGTGACAGAAAACTGTATAAAGGTATAGATGTAAGCTGTGACAGAAAACTGTATAAAAGTATAGATGTTAGCTGTGACAGAACACTGTATAAAGGTATAGATGAAAGCTATGACAGAAAACTGTACAAAGGTACAGATGTAAGCTGTGACAGAACACTGCATAAAGGTACAGATGTAAGCTGTGACAGAAGACTGTATAAAGGTACAGATGTAAGCTGTGACAGAAGACTGCATAAAGGTACAGATGTAAGCTGTCACAGAATACTGTATAAAGGTACAGATGTAAGCTATGACAGAAGACTGCATAAAGGTAAAGATGTAAGCTGTGACAGAACACTGTATATAGATGTAAGCTGTGACAGAAAACTGTATAAAGGTATAGATGTAAGCTGTGACAGAAAACTGTATAAAGGTATAGATGTAAGCTGTGACAGAAAACTGTGTAAAGGTATAGATGTAAGCTGTGACAGAAAACTGTATAAAGGTATAGATGTAAGCTGTGACAGAAAACTGTATAAAGGTATAGATGTAAGCTGTGACAGAAAACTGTATAAAGGTATAGATGTAAGCTGTGACAGAACACTGTATAAAGACACTGATGTAAGCTGTGACAGAATACTGTATAAGGGTATAGATGTAAGCTGTGACAGAACACTGTATAAAGATACTGATGTAAGCTGTGACAGAAAACTGTATAAAGGTATAGATGTAAGCTGTGACAGAAAACTGTATAAAGGTATAGATGTAAGCTGTGACAGAAAACTGTATAAAGGTATAGATGTAAGCTGTGACAGAAAACTGTATAAAGGTATAGATGTACGCTGTGACAGAACACTGTATAAAGGTACAGATGTAAGCTGTGACAGAAAACTGTATAAAGACACTGATGTAAGCTGTGACAGAAAACTGTACAAAGGTAAAGATGTAAGCTGTGACAGAACACTGTACAAAGGTAAAGATGTAAGCTGTGACAGAAAACTGTATAAAGGTATAGATGTAAGCTGTGACAGAAAATTGTATAAAGGTATAGATGTAAGCTGTGACAGAAAACTGTATGAAGGTATAGATGTACGCAGTGACAGAAAACTGTATAAAGGTATAGATGTAAGCTGTGACAGAACACTCTACAAAGGTAAAGATGTAAGATGTGACAGAACACTGTATAAAGGTATAGATGTAAGCTGTGACAGAACACTGTATAAAGGTATAGATGTAAGCTGTGACAGAACACTGTATAAAGGTATAGATGTAAGCTGTGACAGAATACTGTATAAGGGTATAGATGTACGCTGTGACAGAACAATGTATAAAGGTACAGATGTAAGGTGTGACAGAACACTGTATAAAGGTACAGATGTAAGCTATGACAGAAGACTGCATAAAGGTATAGATGTAATCTGTGAAAAAACACTGTATATAGATGTAAGCTGTACAGAAAACTGTATAAAGGTATAGATGTAAGCTGTGACAGAAAACTGTATAAAGCTATAGATGCAAGCTGTGACAGAACACTGTATAAAGGTATAGATGTAAGCTATGACAGAAAACTGTACAAAGGTATAGATGTTTGCTGTGACAGAACACTGTTTAAAGGTACAGATGTAAGCTGTGGCAGAATACTGTATAAGGGTAAAGATGTACGCTGTGACAGAACACTGTATAAAGGTATAGATGTAAGCTGTGACAGAAAACTGTATAAAGGTATAGATGTAAGCTGTGACAGAAAACTATATAAAGGTACAGATGTAAGCTGTCACAGAATACTGTATAAAGGTACAGATGTAAGCTATGACAGAAGACTGCATGAAGGTATAGATTTAAGCTGTGACAGAACACTGTATATAGAAGCAAGCTGTGACAGAAAACTTTATAAAGGTACAGATTTAAGCTGTGACAGAAGACTGTATAAAGGTATAGATGTAAGCTGTGACAGAAAACTGTATAAATGTATAGATGTAAGCTGTGACAGAAAACTGTATAAGGACACTGATGTAAGCTGTGACAGAACACTGTATAAAGGTACAGATGTAAGCTGTGACAGAACACTGTATAAAGGTATAGATGTAAGCTGTGACAGAAAACTGTATAAAGATACTGATGTAAACTGTGACAGAACACTGTATAAAGATACTGATGTACGCTGTGACAGAACACTGTATAAAGGTATAGATGTAAGCTGTGACAGGAGACTGTATAAAGGTATAGATGTAAGCTGTGACAGAACACTGTATAAAGGTACAGATGTTAGCTGTGACAGAACACTGTATAAAGGTATAGATGTAAGCTGTGACAGAAAACTGTATAAAGATACTGATGTAAACTGTGACAGAACACTGTATAAAGATACTGATGTAAACTGTGACAGAACACTGTATAAAGATACTGATGTACGCTGTGACAGAACACTGTATAAAGGTATAGATGTAAGCTGTGACAGGAGACTGTATAAAGGTATAGATGTAAGCTGTGACAGAACACTGTATAAAGATACTGATGTAAGCTGTGACAGAAACTGTATAAAGACACTCATGTAGGCTGTGACAGAAGACTGTATAAAGACACTGATGTAAACTGTGACAGAAGACTGTATAAAGACACTGATGTAAGCTGTGATAGAACACTGTATAAAGACACCGATGTAAGCTGTGACAGAACACTGTATAAAGGTACAGATGTAAGCTGTGACAGAACACTGTATAGAGGTATAGATGTAAGCTGTGACAGAAAACTGTATAAAGGTATAGATGCAAGCTGTGATAGAAAACTGTATAAAGGTACAGATGTAAGCTGTGTAGGAAAACTGTTTAAAGGTATAGATGTAAGCTGTGATAGAAGACTGCATAAAGGTACAGATGTAAGCTGTGACAGAAAAATGTATAAAGATACTGATGTAAACTGTGACAGAACACTGTATAAATATACTGATGTAAGCTGTGACAGAGAACTGTATAAAGGTATAGATGTAAGCTGTGACAGAAAATTGTATAAAGGTATAGATGTAAGCTATGACAGAACACTGTATAAAGGTATAGATGTAAGCTATGACAGAAGACTGTATAAAGGTACAGATGTAAGCTGTCACAGAATACTGCATAAAGACACCGATGTACGCTATGACAGAAGACTGCATAAAGGTACAGATGTAAGCTGTGACAGAACACTGTATAAAGATACTAATGTAAGCTCTGACAGAAGACTGTATAAAGGTACAGATGTAAGATGTGACAGAATACTATATAAATATACTGATGTAAGCTGTGACAGAAAACTGTATAAAGGTATAGATGTAAGCTGTAACAGAAAACTGTATAAGGGTATAGATGTAAGCTGTGACAGAAAATTGTATAAATATACAGATGTAAGCTGTGACAGAAAATTGTATAAATATACTGATGTAAGCTGTGACAGAAAACTGTATAAAGGTATAGATGTAAGCTGTAACAGAAAACTGTATAAGGGTATAGATGTAAGCTGTGACAGAAAATTGTATAAATATACAGATGTAAGCTGTGACAGACAATTGTATAAATATACTGATGTAAGCTGTGACAGAAAAATGTATAAAGGCACTGATGTAAGCTGTGACAGAACACTTTATAAAGGTACTCATGTAAGCTGTGACAGAAGACTATATAAATTACAGATTTAAGTTGTGCCAGAAGACTGTATAAAGTACAGATTTAAGCTGTGCCAGAAAACTGTATAAAGGTATAGATGTAAGCTGTGACAGAAAACTGTATAAAGGTATAGATGTAAGCTATGATAGAAAACTGTATAAAGGTATAGATGTAAGTTGTGACAGAAAACTGTATAAGATATAGATGTAAGCTGTGACAGAACACTGTATAAAGATATAGATGTAAGCTATGACAGAACACTGTATAAAGGTATAGATGTAATCTATGACAGAAAACTGTACAAAGGTACATATGTAAGCTGTGACAGAACACTGCAAAAAGGTACATATGTAAGCTGTGACAGAACACTGCATAAAGGTACAGATGTAAGCTGTGACAGAATAATGTATAAAGGTACATATGTGACAAAACTGTAAAAAGGTATAGATGTAAGCTGTGACAGAACACTGTATAAATGTATAGATGTAAGCTGTGACAGAAAACTGTATAAGGGCATAGATGTAAGCTGTGACAGAACACTGGATAAAGGTACTGATGTAAGCTGTGACAGAAGACTGTATAAAGGTACAGATGTAAGCTGTGACAGAAGACTGTATAAAGTACAGATTTAAGCTGTGCCAGACGACTGTATAAAGGTTCTCATGTAAGCTGTGACAGAAAACTGTATAAAGGTATAGATGTAAGCTGTCACAGAATACTGTATAAAGACACCGATGTACGCTATGACAGAAGACTGTATAAAGGTATAGATGTAAGCTATGACAGAAAACTGTACAAAGGTACAGATGTAAGCTGTGACAGAACACTGCATAAAGGTACAGATGTTAGCTGTGACAGAATACTGTAAAAAGGTATAGATGTAAGCTGTGACAGAACACTGTATAACGGTATAGATGTAAGCTGTGACAGAACACTCTATAAATGTATAGATGTTAGCTGTGACAGAAAACTGTATAAGGGTTTAGATGTAAGCTGTGACAGAAAACTGTATAAAGGTATAAATGTAAGCTGTGACAGAAGACTGCATAAAGGTACAGATGTAAGCTGTGACAGAACAATGGATAAAGGTACTGATGTAAGCTGTGACAGAACACTGTATAAAGGTACTCATGTAAGCTGTGACAGAAGACTGTATAAAGTACAGATTTAAGCTGTGCCAGACGACTGTATAAAGGTTCTCATGTAAGCTGTGACAGAAAACTGTATAAAGGTATAGATGTAAGCTGTGACAGAAAACTGGATAAAGGTATAGATGTAAGCTGTGACAGAAAACTGTATAAAGGTATAGATGTATGCTGTGACAGAACACTGTATAAAGGTATAGATGTAAGCTATGACAGAAAACTGTAAAAAGGTACAGATGTAAGCTGTGACAGAACACTGCATAAAGGTATAGATGTAAGCTGTGCCAGAACACTGTATAAAGGTATAGATGTGACAACACTGTAAAAAGGTATAGATGTAAGCTGTGACAGAACACTGTATAAAGGTATAGATGTAAGCTGTGACAGAACACTGGATAAAGGTACTGATGTAAGCTGTGACAGAAGACTGTATAAAGGTACAGATGTAAGCTGTGACAGAAGACTGTATAAAGTACAGATTTAAGCTGTGCCAGACGACTGTATAAAGGTTCTCATGTAAGCTGTGACAGAAAACTGTATAAAGGTATAGATGTAAGCTGTCACAGAATACTGTATAAAGACACCGATGTACGCCATGACAGAAGACTGTATAAAGGTATAGATGTAAGCTGTGACAGAAAACTGTATAAAGGTATAGATGTAAGCTGTGACAGAACACTGTATAAAGGTATAGATGTAAGCTATGACAGAAAACTGTACAAAGGTACAGATGTAAGCTGTGACAGAACACTGCATAAAGGTACAGATGTAAGCTGTGACAGAAAACTGTATAAAGGTAGAGATCTAAGATGTGACAGAAAACTGTATAAGGGTATAGATGTAAGCTGTGACAGAAAACTGTGTAAAGGTATAGATGTAAGCTGTGGCAGAAGACTGCATAAAGGTACAGATGTAAGCTGTGACAGAACACTGGATAAAGGTACTGATGTAAGCTGTGACAGAAGACTGTATAAAGGTACAGATGTAAGCTGTGACAGAAGACTGTATAAAGTACAGATTTAAGCTGTGCCAGACGACTGTATAAAGGTTCTCATGTAAGCTGTGACAGAAAACTGTATAAAGGTATAGATGTAAGCTGTCACAGAATACTGTATAAAGACACCGATGTACGCTATGACAGAAGACTGCATAAAGGTACAGATGTAAGCTGTGACAGAACACTTTATAAAGGTACTCATGTAAGCTGTGACAGAAGACTGTATTAAGTACAGATTTAAGCTGTGCCAGACGACTGTATAAAGGTTGTCATTTAAGCTGTGACAGAAAACTGTATAAAGGTATAGATGTAAGCTGTGACAGAAAACTGTATAAAGGTATAGATGTTAGCTGTGACAGAACACTGTATAAAGGTAAAGATGTAAGCTATGACAGAAAACTGTACAAAGGTACAGATGTAAGCTGTGACAGAACACTGCATAAAGGTACAGATGTAAGCTGTGACAGAAATCTGTATAAAGGTAGAGATCTAAGATGTGACAGAAAACTGTATAAGGGTATAGATGTAAGCTGTGACAGAAAACTGTATAAAGGTATAGATGTAAGCTGTGACAGAAGACTGCATAAAGGTACAGATGTAAGCTGTGACAGAACACTGCATAAAGGTACAGATGTAAGCTGTGACAGAAGACTGTATAAAGTACAGATTTAAGCTGTGCCAGACGACTGTATAAAGGTTCTCATGTAAGCTGTGACAGAACACTGCATAAAGGTACAGATGTAAGCTGTCACAGAATACTGTATAAAGACACCGATGTACGTATGACAGAAAACTGTATAAAGGTACTGATGTAAGCTGTGACAGAACACTTTATAAAGGTACTCATGTAAGCTGTGACAGAAGATTGTATTTAGTACAGATTTAAGCTGTGCCAGACGACTGTTTAAAGGTTGTCATGTAAGCTGTGACAGAAAACTGTATAAAGGTATAGATGTCAGCTGTGACAGAAAACTGTATAAAGGTATAGATGTAAGCTATGACAGAAAACTGTATAAAGGTATAGATGTAAGCTGTGACAGAAAACTGTATAAAGGTATAGATGTAAGCTGTGACAGAACACTGTATAAAGGTATAGATGTAAGCTATGACAGAAAACTGTACAAAGGTACAGATGTAAGCTGTGACAGAACACTGCATAAAGGTACAGATGTTAGCTGTGACAGAATTCTGTAAAAAGGTATAGATGTAAGCTGTGACAGAACACTGTATAACGGTATAGATGTAAGCTGTGACAGAACACTCTATAAATGTATAGATGTTAGCTGTGACAGAAAACTGTATAAGGGTTTAGATGTAAGCTGTGACAGAAAACTGTATAAAGGTATAGATGTAAGCTATGACAGAAAACTGTATAAAGGTATAGATGTAAGCTGTGACAGAAAACTGTATAAAGGTATAGATGTAAGCTGTGACAGAACACTGTATAAAGGTATAGATGTAAGCTATGACAGAAAACTGTACAAAGGTACAGATGTAAGCTGTGACAGAACACTGCATAAAGGTACAGATGTTAGCTGTGACAGAATACTGTAAAAAGGTATAGATGTAAGCTGTGACAGAACACTGTATAACGGTATAGATGTAAGCTGTGACAGAACACTCTATAAATGTATAGATGTTAGCTGTGACAGAAAACTGTATAAGGGTTTAGATGTAAGCTGTGACAGAAAACTGTATAAAGGTATAAATGTAAGCTGTGACAGAAGACTGCATAAAGGTACAGATGTAAGCTGTGACAGAACAATGGATAAAGGTACTGATGTAAGCTGTGACAGAATACTGTATAAAGGTACTCATGTAAGCTGTGACAGAAGACTGTATAAAGTACAGATTTAAGCTGTGCCAGACGACTGTATAAAGGTTCTCATGTAAGCTGTGACAGAAAACTGTATAAAGGTATAGATGTAAGCTGTGACAGAAAACTGTATAAAGGTATAGATGTAAGCTGTGACAGAAAACTGTATAAAGGTATAGATGTATGCTGTGACAGAACACTGTATAAAGGTATATATGTAAGCTATGACAGAAAACTGTAAAAAGGTACAGATGTAAGCTGTGACAGAACACTGCATAAAGGTATAGATGTAAGCTGTGCCAGAACACTGTATAAAGGTATAGATGTGACAACACTGTAAAAAGGTATAGATGTAAGCTGTGACAGAACACTGTATAAAGGTATAGATGTAAGCTGTGACAGAAGACTGCATAAAGGTACAGATGTAAGCTGTGACAGAACACTGGATAAAGGTACTGATGTAAGCTGTGACAGAAGACTGTATAAAGGTACAGATGTAAGCTGTGACAGAAGACTGTATAAAGTACAGATTTAAGCTGTGCCAGACGACTGTATAAAAGTTCTCATGTAAGCTGTGACAGAAAACTGTATAAAGGTATAGATGTAAGCTGTCACAGAATACTGTATAAAGACACCGATGTACGCTATGACAGAAGACTGTATAAAGGTATAGATGTAAGCTGTGACAGAAAACTGTATAAAGGTATAGATGTTAGCTGTGACAGAACACTGTATAAAGGTATAGATGTAAGCTATGACAGAAAACTGTACAAAGGTACAGATGTAAGCTGTGACAGAACACTGCATAAAGGTACAGATGTAAGCTGTGACAGAAAACTGTATAAAGGTAGAGATCTAAGATGTGACAGAAAACTGTATAAGGGTATAGATGTAAGCTGTGACAGAAAACTGTATAAAGGTATAGATGTAAGCTGTGACAGAAGACTGCATAAAGGTACAGATGTAAGCTGTGACAGAACACTGGATAAAGGTACAGATGTAAGCTGTGACAGAAGACTGTATAAAGTACAGATTTAAGCT
The DNA here is from genome assembly GCA_916613615.1 of Steromphala cineraria. NCBI lineage: Eukaryota > Metazoa > Mollusca > Gastropoda > Trochida > Trochidae > Steromphala > Steromphala cineraria. Next base: position 33,219,588 of record OU744728.1, read on the forward strand.
GTGCCAGACGACTGTATAAAGGTTCTCATGTAAGCTGTGACAGAAAACTGTATAAAGGTATAGATGTCAGCTGTGACAGAAAACTGTATAAAGGTATAGATGTAAGCTATGACAGAAAACTGTATAAAGGTATAGATGTAAGCTGTGACAGAAAACTGTATAAAGGTATAGATGTAAGCTGTGACAGAACACTGTATAAAGGTATAGATGTAAGCTATGACAGAAAACTGTACAAAGGTACAGATGTAAGCTGTGACAGAACACTGCATAAAGGTACAGATGTTAGCTGTGACAGAATACTGTAAAAAGGTATAGATGTAAGCTGTGACAGAACACTGTATAACGGTATAGATGTAAGCTGTGACAGAACACTCTATAAATGTATAGATGTTAGCTGTGACAGAAAACTGTATAAGGGTTTAGATGTAAGCTGTGACAGAAAACTGTATAAAGGTATAGATGTAAGCTATGACAGAAAACAGTATAAAGGTATAGATGTAAGCTGTGACAGAAAACTGTATAAAGGTATAAATGTAAGCTGTGACAGAACACTGTATAAAGGTATAGATGTAAGCTATGACAGAAAACTGTACAAAGGTACAGATGTAAGCTGTGACAGAACACTGCATAAAGGTACAGATGTTAGCTGTGACAGAATACTGTAAAAAGGTATAGATGTAAGCTGTGACAGAACACTGTATAACGGTATAGATGTAAGCTGTGACAGAACACTCTATAAATGTATAGATGTTAGCTGTGACAGAAAACTGTATAAGGGTTTAGATGTAAGCTGTGACAGAAAACTGTATAAAGGTATAGATGTAAGCTGTGACAGAAGACTGCATAAAGGTACAGATGTAAGCTGTGACAGAACAATGGATAAAGGTACTGATGTAAGCTGTGACAGAACACTGTATAAAGGTACTCATGTAAGCTGTGACAGAAGACTGTATAAAGTACAGATTTAAGCTGTGCCAGACGACTGTATAAAGGTTCTCATGTAAGCTGTGACAGAAAACTGTATAAAGGTATAGATGTAAGCTGTGACAGAAAACTGTATAAAGGTATAGATGTAAGCTGTGACAGAAAACTGTATAAAGGTATAGATGTATGCTGTGACAGAACACTGTATAAAGGTATAGATGTAAGCTATGACAGAAAACTGTAAAAAGGTACAGATGTAAGCTGTGACAGAACACTGCATAAAGGTATAGATGTAAGCTGTGACAGAACACTGTATAAAGGTATAGATGTGACAACACTGTAAAAAGGTATAGATGTAAGCTGTGATAGAACACTGTATAAAGGTATAGATGTAAGCTGTGACAGAACACTCTATAAAGGTATAGATGTTAGCTGTGACAGAAAACTGTATAAGGGTATAGATGTTAGCTGTGACAGAAAACTGTATAAAGGTATAGATGTAAACTGTGACAGAAGACTGTATAAAGGTACAGATGTAAGCTGTCACAGAATACTGTATAAAGACACCGATGTACGCTATGACAGAAGACTGCATAAAGGTACAGATGAAAGCTGTGACAGACAACTGTATAAAGATACTTATGTAAGCTGTGACAGAACACTGTATAAAGGTACAGATGTAAGCTGTGACAGAACACTGTATAAAGGTACAGATGTAAGCTGTGACAGAACACTATATAAAGAAACTGATGTAAGCTGTGACAGGAGACTGTATAAATACAGATGTAAACTATGACAGAAGAATGCATAAAGGTTCAGATGTAAGCTGTGACAGAAGACTGTATAAAGGTATAGATGTTAGCTGTGACATAAAACTGTATAAAAGTACAGATGTAAGCTATGACAGAAAACTGTACAAAGGTACAGATGTTAGCTGTGACAGAACACTGTATAAAGGTATAGATGTTAGCTGTGACAGAAAACTGTATAAAGACACTGATGTAAACTATGACAGAAGACTGCATAAAGGTATAGATGCAAGCTGTGACAGAAGACTGTATAAAGGTATAGATGTAAGCTGTGACAGAAAACTGTATAAAGGTATAGATGTCAGCTGTGATAGAAAACTGTATAAAGGTACAGATGTAAGCTGTGACAGAAAACTTTATAAATATAGATGTAAGCTGTGACAGAACACTGTACAAAGGTAAAGATGTAAGCTGTGACAGAAAACTGTATAAAGACACTGATGTAAGCTATGACCGAACACTGTATAAAGGTACAGATGTAAGCTGTGACAGAAAATTGTATAAATACACAGATGTAAGCTGTGACAGAAAATTGTATAAATATACTGATGTAAGCTGTGACAGAAAACTGTATAAAGGTATAGATGTAAGCTGTGACAGAAAACTGTATAAAGGTACAGATGTAAGCTGTGACAGAAGACTGTATAAAGACACTGATGTCAGCTGTGACAGAACACTGTATAAAGACACTGATGTAAGCTGTGACAGAACACTGTACAAAGACACTGATGTAAGCTCTGACAGAACACTGTACAAAGGTAAAGATGTATGCTGTGACAGAACACTGATTAAAGGTATAGATGCAAGCTGTGTCAGAAGACTGCATGAAGGTACAGATGTAAGCTGTGACAGAAGACTGCATGAAGGTACAGATGTAAGCTGTGACAGAAAACTGTACAAATACACTGATGTAAGCTATGACAGAAGACTGCATAAAGGTACAGATGAAAGCTGTGACAGACAACTGTATAAAGATACTTATGTAAGCTGTGACAGAACACTGTATAAAGGTACATATGTAAGCTGTGACAGAACACTGTATAAAGGTACAGATGTAAGCTGTGACAGAACACTATATAAAGATACTGATGTAAGCTGTGACAGAAGACTGTATAAATATAGATGTAAGCTGTGACAGAAAACTGTATAAAGGTATAGATGTAAGCTGTGACAGAAAACTGTATAAATGTATAGATGTAAGCTGTGACAGAAAACTGTATAAAGGTATAGATGTAAGCTGTGACAGAAAACTGTATAAAGGTATAGATGTAAGCTGTGACAGAACACTGTGGAGTGCAGCTCACTCCTGTAATTTAAAAGGACAACATAAATTGATAAATTTCATCAAATACCATTTAACTTTCCCTCAGTTTAATATTTACAATATATACAATAATGGTCAAATTCCCACAATAATTTGGGTAAATAATTGCATTTGTTCACCAAGTGTGAACTAGAGGCTTTCAATATAAACCCAAGCTTAAAAAGTCATTTCAAGCAATTCAAAATCACACATGTTGCCCCGACGGCCAACAGCGTGAGTGTGACACAAAAATCACCAAGTCCCAGTCAAAGTCAAAGATGTTTATTGTATGAAAGGCCTCTGGCCCATATACAAAAGATTTACAGTATGGTACATGAAAGTTAACTAATACATAGTTACGTAAAACAACATTCTACTACAATACCTAAGGTTTTACTAATTGCTTTATGAGAAGATCTCTCTTTCTAATGCATGTTTTATATATAATGCTAATTGAACAATAATAACTTCGTTATTAGTTTGCAATAAAGAAGTATAAGCATCCCTTGGTTGTTTATCTAAAAAGTGGACTAGTATATATTTCAGTCTTAATTCAAAATAACAAGGGCATGAACATGTAAAATGCATTTCATTTTCTACTCCTTGGTTGCATAAAGGACAAACTCTTTTTTCTTTATCGATAGCTGTTTTCCTCCCCTCATTGATCATTAAACTTAGCAAACCCAAGCGATATTTTACAAATATTTTTCTTAAATGATATGAAGTTATTATTGATAAGTATTTTTTCTGGCTGAAGTAAGGTTTTGAAGGTCCTGTAATATTCATATCGTGAACTTGAATCTAAAGTGGAATGCCAATCTTGACTGAACATATTTATTGCTCGAAGTCGAAACTCATTAATAAATTTGTTAACGTCCCCGATTGTCTCGCACAACCATATGAAACCAAAACCATGAGAAAATAATAAATTCCTAATATCGCTTGCCCAAGTATGTTTTCCCAAATTATTAAGAAATAAAAGCATGTTATAAGCTAATCTAGGTAGACGTTTTTCGTGCATAGTTAAAATCTTGAACCAAAACCTTAAACATCGTATTTGAGAATTAATGTACAATGGAAACCTGCCACATTCGCCATACAGCATGCAATTAGGTGTCTGTGAGCTAACACCAAGGAACTTTTTGCAGGCTAACAGATGCACTCTCTCTATACAAACGAAACGCTGAAAATCCCATATTTCAGAGCCATATAATAAAATGGGTTGTATCTGAGAGTTAAATATCTTAAAGAATGTATTTGGAGACATGGTTCCAACTTTGCTGAAAACTGATACAACTTGTACTAAAGCTTTTTTACCGCGTAAAGCTATATTCTGTGCGCAATTGTTTATATTCAGTCCGTGTGAAAACAAAAATCCTAAATAAGAATAATGATTAGAAATATTTATCAAATTGCCATCGTAAAACCAACGCTCTCTTGCCGCTCCAGGGCCACCCTTTCTAAATATTACAATTTCTGTTTTACTTAAGTTAACTGACAATTTCCATTCTTTAGTGTACTTCTCTAAGTCAGTTGGCACGTGCAACAAGATGCACGAGCTGCAATTGACATTCTGGCCTACAACAACAACTTGCTGCGTTTGTGAGATTGTTTATTGTTCGGGAACAGCTCTTTAGCTCACACTGTATAAAGGTATAGATGTAAGCTGTGACAGAAAACTGTATAAAAGACACTGATGTAAGCAATGACAGAAGACTGCATAAAGGTACAGATGCAAGCTTGGACAGAAAACTGTTTAAAGATACTGATGTAAACTGTGACAGAAGACTGTATAAAGACACTGATGCAAGCTGTGACAGAAGACTGCATGAAGGTACAGATGTAAGCTGTGACAGAACACTGTATAAAAGACACTGATGTAAGCAATGACAGAAGACTGCATAAAGGTACAGATGCAAGCTTGGACAGAAAACTGTTTAAAGATACTGATGTAAACTGTGAGAGAAGACTGTATAAAGATACTGATGTAAGCTGTGAAAGAAACTGTATAAAGACACTGATGTAAGCTGTGACAGAAACTGTATAAAGACACTGATGTAAGCTGTGACAGAAGACTGCATAAAGGTACAGATGTAAGCTGTGACAGAATACTGTATAAAGATACTGATGTAAGCTGTGACAGATGACTGTATAAAGGTAGATATGTAAGCTGTGACACAAGACTGCATAAAGGTATAGATGAAAGCTGTGACAGAACACTGTATAAAGATACTGATGTAACCTGTGACAGAAGACTGTATAAAGGTACAGATGTAAGCTGTCACAGAATACTGTATAAAGACACCGATGTAAGCTGTGACAGAAACTGTATAAAGACACTGATGTAAGCTGTGACAGAAACTGTATAAAGACACTGATGTAAGCTATGACAGAAGACTGCATAAAGGTACAGATGTAAGCTGTGACAGAAAATTGTATAAAGATACTGATGAAAAATGTGACAGAAGACTGTATAAAGGTACTCATGTAAGCTGTGACAGAAGACTGTATAAAGTACAGATCTAAGCTGTGCCAGACGACTGTATAAAGGTACAGATGTAAGCTGTGACAGAACACTGTATAAAGGTATAGATGTAAGTTGTGACAGAAAACTGTATAAAGGTACAGATGTAAGCTGTGACAGAAGACTGTATAAAGACACTGATGCAAGCTGTGACAGAAGACTGCATGAAGGTACAGATGTAAGCTGTGACTGCTATTTCCCATGGCCCTGTTCAGTTGATGCAGTTAGTGTTCAAAATGCGAATACAAGTGTGAAGCCACGAAGAACCTTTGTCTTTCTAGTGCAATTAAAACGTTACATGCCCGCTCTAGTTCAAGATGGCGAACCTTGATAAAATGAGAATTGTTTGTTAACACATATTGTAACGTTCTGGAGTGTTTGACCAAGACTTTAATTGACTGTTTTGCTTGCCACTCCTTTAGAGCACAAAATAATGCAACGTTGCTGTCTTCTCAAGATGTAATTGTTATGACCTGATCATGAGGGGCTTCTAGGAAAACACTTGGAAAGAGTTATTTATGTCTTCACTTTTAATGTTGTCCAAGAGAATATGTGAAGATTTGAGCAGGAGAAGTTATGAGCTAGGGCTTATCCTTGTTCAGTGGCATTGAACAGAAGCAGGCCTGGCTGATTGCGTTTGCCGTCAACATTTACGAGTCTCCACTGACTGCCGACTGGCGTGTGCTCTCTTCCTCCGTCATTACCGCCAGATACAGCCGCACCGGGAGCACACTATCTAATTTGTCAGTTTCAAGTTTGAACTTTGACTACTGTTGTATGAAACTTAAGATAACTGTAAGTTTGCTACTGCTGTGCGTCAAATTGAGAGTGAGCAAGGCAAGGCAAGGCAAGTCGCGATCGACTGGCGTCCTCTTGTCAGAAATAACGGAGTTAATCAAGGTCGTGCCATGTAAACTGAGAATCGAAAGAAAGTACACACTTCAGTTTGATTTATCATATGTAAGTTTTTCAATTACACATATATCAAATTTTGGATGTCGTATAATGTACACACTGATAAGAACAAGGGTTAAATTATCGTTCAAATGATTCTTTAAAGTGTTTTGTTTGTTTGTTTGTTTTTTTTTCAAAAAAAAAATTTTATGTTTTGATATTTGGTTTAACACAAATGTTCATCAACAAAAAGACATATTTTTCTGGGGAAAATATATACGCGAAACACAAAAAAACTGTATTTTTTTCAAATACTCTGTATTGGCAACATTTTAAAGCAGATATGGTCATGATAAGGTTATATCTATTTCTTACCCCTGTCTAAATAAAACAAAGGTATTTTAACAAAACATTAACCAGATACTAATCCTTTAATTCAAATTACTGCAAATATGTCTTTTTGTTGACGTGCCATAACTAATTACATGATATGTCTCTTAAATATTAAGTAAATCTAAACAAACTGCGGTATGTGGTTTCTTTTGTCATGTAGTTTAAATAACTCCCTGTGAGTTCGACAGTCACTGACTACTCTCATATGGGACAACGGCTCGAAAAATAATATCCGGAAAATCGATATCATCGATACAAAAGTGTAGACACTTTTAGAGCACATACTACATTTATCGTAAAGCGATATGGTTCATTCATATGCAAAGCGAGCAACCAGCAAACGATATAATGTTCACAGTATGTTCAAGTCGTATTGGTCTCGCTGGGTAAACTATGATGATAAAAAGATTAGGTGAGTAAGTTAAGTATTGCGATAACATACGCGAAAATCGAGGTGAAAAATAAACGAAAACTGATTTAGCAAATAATCAATGAATACATAAATTCACTGTCAAAACAAAAGTAGGCAATAAGGTGGAATTGTAATTCTTGGTGATGTTACTAAAGTTCACACATTAAAGAGCCACTCCGTGATTTTTCAACACATATTGTTTTGCTTTGCATAATTAATTATATTAATTCAAAACATTTCACATATTCATCCCCTAATAGCATTAAACGATAAATTCTTGTTTTCAATGATAATCTTATTACAGTGAGTCATATATATTCACGGAAGCCAATTCACACGACGTGCGGTTGACATGAATAATAGTTACTCATTGTGTGAGCGTATCTTTCCGAGAATCCAATTGGTCGAGAACCGGTCACGTGACGGTCGACATAGAGTTGTTTCATGACGTCACTACCCCTTCCCGTCTTTCAATCGAGCTGAAATGTCGTTCGTTACTGGATATTATGTTCGTTTTTGTTTTGAAACCGACACATAATAAAACAATTATTATGATGAATTCGGCCAATACCTGCTGTTATAGATAGTGTTGCGGGCTTTGTCCCTTCAATAATACTAGCAACCGTGATATAAGTGAAACAGTAATTAAAGCGTTGTTAAACCCAAATCAACAAAACTCACCTTCACGGTTACAAGATAATGATAAATGCCCAACTATACAAACAATAAACACAGATCATGGTAACGTCACCACTTGCGGCAACTCGTTTCTTTCGGCAATACAAACTCGCATGCGTAGAACTTATCGTAGATGTTTGACACTTTTTATGTCACTTAACAAAACACATGTTTTACCCAGAAGCAGCAAGAGAAAGTCATATGTTTGGCCAATATGAGTGTCAGGTAGGTCAATATTGCATGACCGTTCGGCTCCGCACTCCTTTTTTTTAGATTAATTTAGCGGTACCATACGATCTGGCGGACATCAGACAGGCCATGAAGTTGCAAACAACGTGTTATAAATGAAAGAGAGGACCGCTACATCCGTATCGCTTTCTGACTTCAACAACAACGACTGAAACACTGATTTTGTAGATGCATTAGCATAAACCGTGTTGACAAGATTATGAGTAGCGAGTATGAGAGCTCGTCGCCCCCTTCCGGGGTGACCTTGACCCTTCATTGTCGCTAGAACCGGTAACGGTTTGGGTGAAAAATTATACTCGGCTATCCGATGATGACAAGGATTACGTATATACTTAAGTGGGGTAGTTTTCGAGATGACTGAGAAAGGATGGTAAGCCTTATATAACGTTTAGAGTATTCATTATGCCTTGAGAAAAGATTCGGCGTCTTCTGACAAGGTAATTGGGGCGACCTACTGTAAAAAGATGTGACGAAAATGACAAATTCTGGCCCTAGACGTGTTTGGCGTAGTATTGTTTTCAAACATCATTAGTCAAGTGTACATTTTGAGATGTGATTGGCACATTGATAATATCATGGAAGCAATTGTTTTAGATCTTTTTTCAAATTTGAAAAGGACATATACTTCCATTTACAAGTAAGTTTGTATATTCTAGAATTCTAATTACGTACCCTCACTCGATTATCATGTAGTATAATATTCTGCTCTTGTAACATGGAGCAGCAACCTGAAGTCCAGAGGCAGCTGGTAGATTATAAGATTTTTCACGTTATCAATGTCAGGTAGATTATAAGATTGATGATCAAGCTTGCAAGGAAGCTTGTTAAACCTACCTAAGAGTGTATGTATAATGCTCAACCTTTGTTAAGAACCACATACTTCCTTTTATATTCCATCAAAGCAGGTTAATTTTTAATTCACATGTGAAAATGTAATAGGGCATATGTGACGAACACACATAGTAATTCAATGATGTCTGATTCAGTCAGGCACACCATTAATAGACATGCATCAGAACACTTCACGTAAGGGTTTTCATTGCAATCTGTATTGTAAGACTATTGCTACGTTGCCGTAGAGGTTTGCAACACACCATGTCTTTCATTTTGCCGTTATGGTCAATCCACGACGTCGTAGATGCCATTTGACCATTGAAGAAGTGTACACCGGAATCGGAATGTTACAAAGAGGGGCGACACAACGTCGGCCAATAACTCGGTGTAAGTAAAAGTTTCATCGATAGGGCAATCGTTTCCAAACTTCTAGTACATACTGCTGATAGACGACTAACTGAAGATCGTGAGAGATCAACAGTGCCACTTGATGATCGTTTCTTCTACTTCTTACTCTGCCAGCCAGCTGAGATCTGATCTTCGTACCTCTCGTAGGGTGTACGTTTGTACACAGGGAGGGTTGGCATGCAAGACGGATACCTACTGCTCCTGCTTAACGATAGCGATAGATGGGCGAGAGTTTGATATTGATAAGGGCTACGTTTGCCAGATATTAATATTACTGAGCATGACAGGAATGAGGGTGGTTCGGTTATGGTTACGGTTATGGGGTGGAATCAGAAGTGATAGAAGAGTAATCTGCATGTTCTGGAGATTGAAACTATGGCACAGGGAAAGAATACAACTTCAGTCTTGTCTCGATTATACTTAATCAACAATGTTTACCCCATACATTTAATTTACACAAATTGGACAGATCCCACATACAGACGATACGGCATGTACCTGTTTCAGTATGCCATGTAAAGAGTATATAATTAGCGCCTTGAATGCTGAGCTTTTCGAAAAATAATTTTAAAAGTTTTAATGAGTTTCCCTATTAAGTAAGCAATTCCTCGAGAAAAAGCAATGAATTACTTACATAAATCATTAAATTTATTGAATGTTTATTTGAAGTCTTGTCTTGTCCGAATACATCGGACGAAATTAAACAAATACGTGAAGACAATCATATCATTTTTATATCATATTCATATTGATGAGTTAATCAATCTGCACTTACTGGGAAACCATCAACGGAGGTACAAGGTCAAAAATAGAAATATTTATATGTAATTGTCTCATATAATTCTGTAAATATTATAATATCAATTTCTCAGTTCTCTCTGGGCTGGTGTTAATAAACTCAGTTTTGATCAAGGTGATGATCTGGAGTTATGAGTCAAGATACTAGCGTGACTGTAAAACATTGGCAGGGCTTAAAAACTTCACCTAATTTGATTTGGTTTGACAGAGCTAGAATAAAATGTAGCCATTAACATTCGCTTAAACACTATTGGCTTTCTGTCAAAATCTGGTTATACATATTTTTTTATACTTTTCCGTACAAGATAAAGTAACTTTAAAAATAATTACATTATCTTGAATTTTTTAGCTCATATGGCCTGTAAGGCCCGATGGGCTTATGGCATGGCATGTTGTCCGGCGTCCGTCCGTCCGTCCATCCGTCCGTCCGTCCGTCCATCCGTCCGTCTGTCCGTAAACTTTATGGAATTTCGACTTCTTCTCCAGAACCATAAGGCCTGGAAAGCTGAAACTTTGCGTACATACTCCTTGGCTAGTGAGGATTATAAATTGTAGCTTTGGTGGCCCTGTGACCCCTAATAAGGGCCACAGGGGCCACGCCCTAAAAACCTATGTTCATCTTCTTCTCCAGAACCATGAGGCCTAGAAAGCTGAAACTTTGTGTACAGACTACTTGACTAGTGAGGACTATAAATTGTAGCTTTAGTGGCCCTGTGACCCCTTATAAGGGCCACAGGGGCAACACCCTAAGAACCTATTTTCATCTTCTTCTCCAGAAGCATAAGGCCTAGAAAACTGATACTTGTCACCTATATACTTAATTTATGATTGGTGACCCTGTTGCACCTACAAAGGTGAATCACATTGGCCACACTCTACAGCATAATTGATTATGAAGCCTGATGAGCTACAGAGCCAATGGCTCTATTTTTTATACATGTTATGTTTGAAGATAATCTTGAATCAAGTTTAAAATATTAATTTCAATAATTGAAGTTAGAAGGATTATTGCTGCTCGTTTGATTTTGTAGAATTATCGTAATCATTCAGCCAATCAGGACGTGGAATGAATGAGTTTGTTGAATCGTCATACTATCAATAGTTTGAATAATATTTACAATCAACAAATACAATCAACCCCTTCACCTCTCGAGCAGCCACATATTCAAGGCAAATGTTCGACCTGCCAAACAACAAGACAGGAAAGAGGAGATAAGTATTGTGCACAGAAAGCAGTATCAGTGGAGGGTATATATGAGCGAACTCGTCATCATTGCGTGGTATAACTATAACATAATCATGTTCACAAATGAAATTCAATTACAATTCGTTGCTTATCCATACTCTACTACACGATGACTTTTCGAATAGTGTTTTCACTTGCTTCATGTAACTTCTAGAATATACAGCGTCAATTCTTAGGATTTATTGATGTATTGATGTATAGGATGATTCCTACATAAAACCCTGTGTAGTAAGTCTTCCTGGATTTGTGACTGGGAAATTGCTATCAAAGCGTTGGTCATGATAACCACCTAATTCTACATAAAATATATATATAATTCAGTATCTGAAAGTTTTCCTTGTTCGGTAGGAGTGCGTCAAGGTTGTGTCCTCAGTCCATTGCTATTTTCTATATTTATCAATGAATTGGCTATTGAGATTGAACAAAACTCTGGTCCAGGTATACAACTTCACCCAGATATTACGCAATTGTTTCTTTTGCTTTTCGCAGATGATATAATATTATTTTCAGACAGTGTTATTGGCCTCCAGCGGCGTATTAATGCACTTGAGCGATTTTGCATTGAATATGGTATGGATGTGAATTTAGTTAAAACTAAAATTGTTGTTTTCAAAAGAGGAGGGTCTTTATCTCGAAAGGAAAGGTGGTTTTATGATGGGAAAAGGTTAGAATGTGTTAACTCATATAAATATCTCGGTGTTACATTTACTAGAGGTCTGTCTTGGACTAGTCATTTTATGAATGCTTCAATCCAAGGTAAGAAGGCTTTGTTTGCAATCTTTCAAGCCCTAAGACATATTAACGGTTTACCTTTCAAACTCTTATTCAAAGTTTTTGATCTGAAAATTGCTCCTATTCTTCTTTATGGTGCTGAGGTATGGGGTCTCCGTCAAAATGATTATATCGAGTCTGTTCATTTGTTAGCATGTAAAAGATTCTTAGGAGTAAAGTCATGAACTTCTAATAATGTAGTTCGTGGCGAATGTGGTCTCTTCCCTATATATATTCTGGCTTTTAAAAGAGTAATTAAAATTAGTATCTATGCCTTACTATCGTAATCCTAAAAAATGTTATGATATGTTGGTACAGGCTTCCAATGCAGGTAAAGAGAACTGGGCTAGTAAGTGTAAACGTTTGTTGTTTAGAGTAGGTTTTGGGTATATTTTGGAGCAGCAAGTCTTTCACTTTCCAGGGGTTTTTTTGATTGAATTTGTTGCACGTCTAAGATTAATACACGAGCAAGAATGGCGAGGTTCTTTGGAAAATGGCAGTAAAACTTTCTTGTATTCTTGTTTTAAAATTTCACTTGTTAAAGAGTCATATATTGACTCTATCAGTATTAAAAAGTTTAGATATGCATTAGCTCAGTTCAGGTGCTCTTCCCATCAACTTCACATTGAAACTGGTCGGTATCTAAATATTAGCAGAAGCGAAAGGTTCTGTAATTTGTGTAACACTGGATACATTGAGGATGAGTTTCATTTTCTACTAGTTTGTAATACATATAAGAAGCTTAGACAAACGTATATACCTATCAAATATAATATCAATTTCCAATAATGTCAAAGTTAAATATTTTACTGTCAACTTTAAATTGTAACTTAATAAAAAAACTCATCTATGTATATTTATAATGCTATTAATACAAGGCAATCATATCGAGGTTCATAATTTTCATATCTTGCCCTAGGGCAAAATATCACTTTCGCATAGTGACGTCACGTTATAAACAATGCTTTGACGTCACGGTTCATCTGTGACGTCGCAATCTATACGGGCCGCCAGCGGCTAGCCCGCATATGTTGAGAAGTAGGTTTTGAGTATTTTCTTTAATTTTAAGACTAATAAACAGAATATTATATTCGTGTCCATGACATACTATGACACTCTATAATATAAAACGATGTGATATGATATGATATGATATGGTATGATATGGTATGATATGAAATGATATGATATGATAGGAGATAATATAATATAATATAATATAAATATAATATAATATAATATAATATAATATAATATAATATAATATAATATAATATAATATAATATAATATAATATAATATTATATAATATAATATAATATAATATAATATAATATAATATAATATAATATAATGATGGTGCAGGGTAAGAAAGTACGATGCCGAGTAATATAATAATAATAATAATAATAATAATAATAATAATAATAATAATAATAATAATAATAATAATATACAACTAGGACTGCCGCGGCAGTACTTAGGTCTTCAAGATTCCTGTTTGACCTTCACATACTGTTTGACCTTCACATGCATGTTTTGTAAAGAGGTTTAAACCATACCGACCAAAACATCACTTTTTAATATGCAAAGTTTGACCCTTCCTCCTGACCGGAAGTGACTGTTCGCGAGCGATTTTATTCTTTTATCTTGAAGACCTTGCTCATGTCTAACTCTCTGGTCTGGTTTTTGAGTTATCCGCCCTTGAAGTTGGCGATTTTTAGATTTTGGTCAACTTTGAAAGGTCACAGCACAAAAAGTATTAATGTAAGCACCATTAAACGACATAGCTTTTATGTACAATACTTCAGCTACATTCAGTATGAATTTCAGCTCTGTAGTGCAAGTATCTTCATAGGAGAAGATTGTCAAAGGCGGGTGGGGTCCGAAACGGTCGAAAATGCACTAAAAGCAAGATGGCGGCCAAACCACGTGACCTACGAATTTGTCCTGATTTCCTTTTTTTCATTATTTTTCATTGCGCTTCTTTTAAAAAAAAATTCAAGTCTCTTAGTGCATTTTGAAAAAAAAATCAATGTTAAATTTTCGATTTTGGATTCGACCTGGACCTTTAACGTACTGGTCGATTTGACCCAAAAGCTTAGCATGTCGATTCCAGGGAAAGGGCTGTCAGCATGTCCAGTTTCGTCACAAAAAAAGTACAAATAATAATTAAAAAAAAGAACTTGAAGAAATCGGATAAAAACAATAGGTCTTCCAGACTTTGTCTTGAAGACCTAATTATTGACTTCAGTTGAGGTGAATCTAATGGTTTATTGACCTCGGAACAGTTATGTTCACCGCCGAGGCGACAGCCGAGGTGAACATACGTTTCCGAGGTCAATAAACCATTGGATTCACCGATAACTGAAGTCAACAACTGTTTTATTATATGATTTATGAAAGTTTCAGTTATTTTGAAAACAATTTCTTTTTGCTAATTTGTTTTTGAAGCAACTCTTTACAGCGCAATTATTATATAAACAATTATCATATATATGTTATATAAACAATTATTTTTTTGGAAGCAACTCTTAGTAGTGGCGATCTATTTTTAGCTCCAGGTCATCGGATTGTTATGTTAACCTCGCGTGACGTTTCCCGCGGTCAACATAAGGTTTGATAATTGTCGATGACCACCTCCTCGAACAATCAGAAGACAGATTACTCATCAATCATATGATAATCATTTATGATGGTGCGTGAGATAAACACATCAATGGTGGTGTCCTTTAAACATTCATATATGATGGTGCATGGGATCAACACATCAATGGTGGTGTCCAGTAAACATTCAAATATGATGGTGCATTGGATAAACACATCACCGGTGGTGTCCAGTAAACATTCACATATGATTGTGCATGGGATAAACACATCAATGGTGGTTTCCATTTCATATTCATATATGATGGTGCATGGGATAAACTCATCAATGATGGTGTCCAGTAAACATTCATATATGATGGCGCATGGGATAAACACATCAATGGTGATGTCCAGTACATATTAATATATGATGGTGCATGAGATAAACACATTGATGGTTGTGTCCAGTACATATTCACATATGATGGTGCATGAGATAAACACATCACCGGTGGTGTCCAGTAAGCATTCATTTATGATGGTGCATGGGATCAACACATCAATGGTGGTGTCCAGTAAACATTTATATATGATGGTGTATGGGATAAACACATCAATGGTGATGTCCAGTACATATTCATATATGATGGTGCATGGGATAAACACATCAATTGTGGTGTCCAGTAACTATTCATATACGATGGTGCATGGGATCAACACATCAATGGTGGTGTCCAGTAAACATCCATATATGATAGTGCATGGGATAAACACATAATTGGTGGTGTCAAGTAAACATTCATATGTGATGGTGCATGGGATAAACACATCAATGGTGGTGTCCAGTAACTATTCATATATGATGGTGCATGGGATAAACACATCAACGGCGGTGTCCAGTTAACATTCATATATGATGGTGCATGGGATAAACACATCAATGCAGTTAACATTATACAATTATTGACTTCAATTGAGGTGAATCCTATGGTTTATTGACCTCGGAACAGTTATGTTCACCGAGGCGATAGCCGAGATGAACATAAGTTTCCGAGGTCAATAAACCATTGGATTTACCGATAACTGAAGTCAACAACTGTTTTATTATATGATTTATGAACGTTTCAGTTATTTTGTAAACTATTCAATTATTTTAAGTTTTTTAGGAAGCAACTCTTTACGGCGGTCCTCGTAGTGGCGATCTATTTTTAGCTCCAGGTCATTGGATTGTTATGTTGACCTCGCGTGACGTTTCCCGCGGTCAACATAAGGTTTGATCATTGTCGGTGACAACCTTCCTCGACCAACCAGAAGACAGATCACTCGTCCATCATATAATATTCAAATATGATGGTGCATGGGATAAACACATCAATGGTGGTGTCCAGTAAACATTCATATATGATGGTGCATTGGATAAACACATCAATGGTGGTGTCCAGTAAACTTTCATATATGATGGTGCATGGGATAAACACATCAATGATGGTTTCCAGTAAACTTTCATATATGATGGTGCATGGGATAAACACATCAATGGTGGTGTCCAGCAAACTTTCATATATGATGGTGCATGGGATAAACACATCAATGGTGGTGTCCAGTAAATATTCATATATGATGGTGTATGGGATCAACACATCAATGGTGGTGTCCTGTAAACTTTCGTATATGATTGTGGATTGGATAAACATATCAATGGTGGTGTCCAGTAAACTTTCATATATGATGGTGCATGGGATCAACACATCAATGGTGGTGTCCAGTAAATATTCATATATGATGGTGCATGGGATAAACACATCAATGGTGGTGTCCAGTACATATTCATATATGATGGTGCATGGGATACACACATCAATGGTTGTCCAGTAAACATTCATATATGATGATGCATGGGATAAACACATCAATGGTGGTTTCCAGTAAACATATGTATATGATGGTACATGGGATAAACACATCAATGATGGTGTCCAGTACATATTCATATATGATGGTGCATGGGATAAACACATCACTGGTTGTGTCCAGTAAACATTCATATATGATGATGCATGGGATAAACACATCAATGGTGGTGTCCAGTACATATTCATATATGATGGTGCATGGGATACACACATCAATGGTTGTCCAGTAAACATTCATATATGATGATGCATGGGATAAACACATCAATGGTGGTTTCCAGTACATATTCATATATGATGGTACATGGGATAAACACATCAATGGTGGTGTCAAGTAAACATTCATACATGATGGCGCATGGGATAAACACATCAATGGTGGTGTCGAGTACATTTTCACAAATGATGGTGCATGAGATAAACACATCAATGATGGTGTCCAATTAACATTCATATAAGATGGTGCATTGGATAAACACATCAATGGTGGTGTCCAGTAAGCATTCATATATGATGGTGCATGGGATCAACACATCAATGGTGGTGTCCAGTACATATTCATATATGATGGTGCATGGGATCAACACATCAATGGTTGTGTCCAGTACATATTCATATATGATGGTGCATGGGATCAACACATCAATGGTTGTGTCCAGTAAACATTTATGTCTGATGGTGCATGGGATAAACACATCAATGGTGGTGTCCAGTAAGCATTCATATATGATGGTGCATGAGATAAACACATCAATGGTTGTGTCCAGTACATATTCACATATGATGGTGCATGAGATAAACACATCAATGATGGTGTCCAGTTAGCATTCATATAAGATGGTTCATGGGATAAACACATCAATGGTGGTGTCCAGTAAGCATTCATATATGATGGTGCATGGGATCAACACATCAATGGTGGTGTCCAGTACATATTCATATATGATGGTGCATGGGATAAACACATCAATGGTTGTGTCCAGTAAACATTCATATATGATGATGCATGGGATAAACACATCAATGGTGGTTTCCAGTACATATTCATATATGATGGTGCATGGGATAAACACATCAATGATGGTGTCCAGTTAACATTCATATATGATGGCGCATGGGATAAACACATAAATGGTGGTGTCCAGTACATATTAATATATGATGGTGCATGAGATAAACACATCAATGGTTGTGTCCAGTACATATTCACATATGATGGTGCATGAGATAAACACATCAATGATGGTGTCCAGTTAACATTCATAGAAGATGGTGCATGGGATAAACACATCAATGGTGGTGTCCAGTAAGCATTCATATATGATGGTGCATGGGATCAGCACATCAATGGTGGTGTCTAGTAAACATTCATATATGATGGTGCATGGGATAAAACCACCAATGGTGGTGTCCAGTAAACTTTCATATATGATGGTGCATGGGATAAACACATCAATGGTGGTGTCCAGTACATATTCATATATGATGGTGCATGGGATCAACACATCAATGGTGGTTTCCAGTAAACATTCATATATGATGGTGCATGGGATCAACACATCAATGGTGGTGTCCAGTAAACATTCATATATGATGGTGCATGGGATCAACACATCAATGGTGGTGTCCAGTAAACATTCATATATGATGGTGCATGGGATAAACACATCAATGGTGGTGTCCAGCAAGCATTCATATATGATGGTGCATGGGATAAACACATCAATGGTGGTGTCCAGTAAACTTTCATATATGATGGTGCATGGGATAAACACATCAATGATGGCTTCCAGTAAACTTTCATATATGATGGTGCATGGGATATACACATCAATGGTGGTGTCCAGCAAATATTCATATATGATGGTGCATGGGATAAACACATCAATGGTGGTTTCCAGTAAACATTTATATCTGATGGTGCACGGGATCAACACATCAATGGTGGTGTCCAGGACATATTCATATATGATGGTGCATGGGATAAACACATCAATGGTGGTGTCCAGTACATATTCATATATGATGGTGCATGGGATCAACACATCAATGGTTGTGTCCAGTAAACATTCATATATGATGATGCATGGGATAAACACATCAATGGTGGTTTCCAGTACATATTCATATATGATGGCGCATGGGATAAACACATCAATGGTGGTGTCCAGTACACATTCATATATGAAGGCGCATGGGATAAACACATCAATGGTGGTGTCCAGTACATATTCATATATGATGGTGCATGAGATAAACACATCAAAAGTTGTGTCCAGCACATATTTACATCTGATGGTGCATGAGATAAACACATCAATGATGGTGTCCAGTTAACATTCATATAAGATGGTGCATGGGATCAACACATCAATGGTGGTGTCTAGTAAACATTCATATATGATGGTGCATGGGATAAAACCACCAATGGTGGTGTCCAGTAAACTTTCATATATGATGGTGCATGGGATAAACACATCAATGGTGGTGTCCAGTACATATTCATATATGATGGTGCATGGGATCAACACATCAATGGTGGTTTCCAGTAAACATTCATATATGATGGTGCATGGGATCAACACATCAATGGTGGTGTCCAGTAAACATTCATATATGATGGTGCATGGGATAAACACATCAATGGTGGTGTCCAGTAAACATTCATATATGATGGTGCATGGGATCAACACATCAATGGTGGTGTCCAGTAAACATTCATATATGATGGTGCATGGGATAAACACATCAATGGTGGTGTCCAGCAAGCATTCATATATGATGGTGCATGGGATAAACACATCAATGGTGGTGTCCAGTAAACTTTCATATATGATGGTGCATGGGATAAACACATCAATGATGGCTTCCAGTAAACTTTCATATATGATGGTGCATGGGATATACACATCAATGGTGGTGTCCAGCAAATATTCATATATGATGGTGCATGGGATAAACACATCAATGGTGGTTTCCAGTAAACATTTATATCTGATGGTGCACGGGATCAACACATCAATGGTGGTGTCCAGGACATATTCATATATGATGGTGCATGGGATAAACACATCAATGGTGGTGTCCAGTACATATTCATATATGATGGTGCATGGGATCAACACATCAATGGTTGTGTCCAGTAAACATTCATATATGATGATGCATGGGATAAACACATCAATGGTGGTTTCCAGTACATATTCATATATGATGGCGCATGGGATAAACACATCAATGGTGGTGTCCAGTACACATTCATATATGAAGGCGCATGGGATAAACACATCAATGGTGGTGTCCAGTACATATTCATATATGATGGTGCATGAGATAAACACATCAAAAGTTGTGTCCAGCACATATTTACATCTGATGGTGCATGAGATAAACACATCAATGATGGTGTCCAGTTAACATTCATATAAGATGGTGCATGGGATCAACACATCAATGGTGGTGTCCAGTAAACATTCATATATGATGGTGCATGGGATAAACACATCAATGGTGGTGTCCAGTAAACATTCATATATGATGGTGCATGGGATCAACACATCAATGGTGGTGTCCAGTAAACATTCATATATGATGGTGCATAGGATAAACACATCAATGGTGGTGTCCAGCAAGCATTCATATATGATGGTGCATGGGATAAACACATCAATGGTGGTGTCCAGTAAACTTTCATATATGATGGTGCATGGGATAAACACATCAATGATGGCTTCCAGTAAACTTTCATATATGATGGTGCATGGGATATACACATCAATGGTGGTGTCCAGCAAATATTCATATATGATGGTGCATGGGATAAACACATCAATGGTGGTTTCCAGTAAACATTTATATCTGATGGTGCACGGGATCAACACATCAATGGTGGTGTCCAGGACATATTCATATATGATGGTGCATGGGATAAACACATCAATGGTGGTGTCCAGTACATATTCATATATGATGGTGCATGGGATCAACACATCAATGGTTGTGTCCAGTAAACATTCATATATGATGATGCATGGGATAAACACATCAATGGTGGTTTCCAGTACATATTCATATATGATGGCGCATGGGATAAACACATCAATGGTGGTGTCCAGTAAACATTCATATATGATGGCGCATGGGATAAACACATCAATGGTGGTGTCCAGTACATATTCATATATGATGGTGCATGAGATAAACACATCAAAAGTTGTGTCCAGCACATATTTACATCTGATGGTGCATGAGATAAACACATCAATGATGGTGTCCAGTTAACATTCATATAAGATGGTGCATGGGATAAACACATCAATGGTGGTGTCCAGTAAGCATTCATGTATGATGGTGCATGAGATAAACACATCAATGGTGGTGTCCAGTACATATTCATATATGATGGTGCATGGGATAAACACATCAATGGTGGTGTCTAGTAAACATTCATATATGATGGTGCATGGGATAAACACATCAATGGTGGTGTCCAGTAAATATTCATATATGATCGTGCATTGGATACACATCATCGGTGGTGTCCAGTAAACATTCATATATGATCGTGCATTGGATAAACACATCAATGCTCTTGTCCAGTAAACATTCATATATGATGGCGCATGGGATAAACACATCAATGGTGGTGTCCAGTAAATATTCATATATGATCGTGCATTGGATAAACACATCATCGGTGGTGTCCAGTAAACATTCATATATGATCGTGCATTGGATAAACACATCAATGCTCTTGTCCAGTAAACATTCATATATGATGGCGCATGGGATAAACACATCAAGGGTGGTGTCCAGTAAACATTCATATATGATGGTGCATTGGATAAACACATCAATTGTGGTGTCAATTAAACATCCATTTATGATGGTGCATGAGATAAACACATCAATGGTGGTGTCCAGTACATATTCATATATGATGGTGCATGGGATAAACACATCAATGGTTGTGTCCAGTAAACATTCATATATGATGATGCATGGGATAAACACATCAATGGTGGTTTCCAGTACATATTCATATATGATGGTGCATGAGATAAACACATCAATGGTGGTGTCCAGTACATATTCATATATGATGGTGCATGGGATAAACACATCAATGGTTGTGTCCAGTAAACATTCATATATGATGATGCATGGGATAAACACATCAATGGTGGTTTCCAGTACATATTCATATATGATGGTGCATTGGATAAACACATCAATGGTGGTGTCTAGTAAACATTCATATATGATGGCGCATGGGATAAACACATCAATGATGGTGTCCAGTAAACATTCATATATGATGGAGCATGGGATAAACATAAAACTGACGATGAAGGGTAAATTTTCATATATTATGTTTCAGGGTAAATATCTTACTATGACGATGTGGGTAAATATTCAGATATGCTGGTGCAGTGTAAATACACAGCAATGATGGTGCATGGGATAAACACATCAATGGTGGTGTCCAATAACTATTTTTACATGATGCTGCAGGGGATAAACACATCAATGGTGGTGTCCAGTAAACATTCATATATGATGGTGCATGGGATAAAAACATCAATCGTGGTGTCCAGTAAACATTCATATACATGTATGACGGTGCATTGGATAAACCCATCAATAGTGGTGTCCAGATAACATTCATATATTATGGTGCTAAGATAAACACATCAATGGTGGTGTCCAGTAAGCATTCATTTATGATGGTGCACGGGATAAACACATCAATGGTGGTGTCCAGTAAACATTCACATATGATCGTGCATTGGATAAACACATCAATGGTGGTGTCCAGTAAACATTCACATATGATCGTGCATTGGATAAACACATCATCGGTGGTGTCCAGTAAACATTCAGATATGATCGTGCATGGGATAAACACATCAACGGTGGTGTCCAATAAACATTCATATATGATGGTGCATTGGATAAACACATCATCGGTGGTGTCCAGTAATCATTCATATATGATCGTGCTTTGGATAAACACATCAATGCTGGTGTCCAGTAAACATTCATATATGATGGCGCATGGGATAAACACATCAATGGTGGTGTCCAGTAAGCATTCATTTATGATGGTGCAAGGGATAAACACATCAATGGTGGTGTCCAGTAAACATTCATATATGATCGTGCATTGGATAAACACATCATCGGTGGTGTCCAGTAAACATTCACATATGATTGTGCATGGGATATACACATCAATGGTGGTGTCCAGTAAATATTCATATATGATGGTGCATGGGATATACACATCAATGGTGGTGTCCAGTAAATATTCATTTATGATGGTGCATGGGATAAACACATGAAAATTGCTGGTGTCCAGTAAACATTCATATATGATGGCGCATGTGATAAACACATCAATGGTGGTGTCCAGTAAACATTCATATATGATCGTGCATTGGATAAACAAATCATCGGTGGTGTCCAGTAAACATTCACATATGATTGTGCATGGGATATACACATCAATGGTGGTGTCCAGTAAACATTCACATATGATTGTGCATGGGATATACACATCAATGGTGGTGTCCAGTAAATATTCATATATGATGGTGCATGGGATAAACACATCAACGGTGGTGTCAAGTAAACATTCACATATGATCGTGCTTTGGATAAACACATCATCGGTGGTGTCCAGTAAACATTCAGATATGATCGTGCATTGGATAAACACATCAATGGTGGTGTCCAGTAAACATTCATATATGATGGTGCATGGGGTCAACACATCAATGATGGTGTCCAGTAAACTTTCATATATGATGGTGCATGGGATATGCCCAATAACTATTTTTACATGATGGTGCAGGGGATAAACACATCAATGGTGGTGTCCAGTAAACATTCATATATGATGGTGAATGGGATAAAACATCAATCGTGGTGTCCAGTAAACCTTCATATACATGTATCACGGTGCATGGGATAAACACATCAATGGTGGTGTCCAGTAAGCATTCATATATGATGGTGCATGGGATAAACACATCAACGGTGGTGTCCAATAAACATTCATATATGATGGTGCATTGGATAAACACATCATCGGTGGTGTCCAGTAATCATTCATATATGATCGTGCATTGGATAAACACATCAATGCTGGTGTCCAGTAAACATTCATATATGATGGCGCATGGGATAAACACATCAATGGTGGTGTCCAGTAAGCATTCATATATGATGGTGCAAGGGATCAACACATCAATGGTGGTGTCCAGTAAACATTCATATATGATCGTGCATTGGATAAACACATCACCGGTGGTGTCCAGTTAACATTCACATATGATTGTGCATGGGATAAACACATCAATGGTGGTTTCCATTTCATATTCATATATGATGGTGCATGGGATAAACACATCAATGATGGTGTCCAGTAAACATTCATATATGATGGCGCATGGGATAAACACATCAATGGTGATGTCCAGTACATATTAATATATGATGGTGCATGAGATAAACACATTGATGGTTGTGTCCAGTACATATTCACATATGATGGTGCATGAGATAAACACATCACCGGTGGTGTCAAGTAAGCATTCATTTATGATGGTGCATGGGATCAACACATCAATGGTGGTGTCCAGTAAACATTTATATATGATGGTGTATGGGATAAACACATCAATGGTGATGTCCAGTACATATTCATATATGATGGTGCATGGGATAAACACATCAATTGTGGTGTCCAGTAACTATTCATATACGATGGTGCATGGGATCAACACATCAATGGTGGTGTCCAGTAAACATCCATATATGATAGTGCATGGGATAAACACATAATTGGTGGTGTCAAGTAAACATTCATATGTGATGGTGCATGGGATAAACACATCAATGGTGGTGTCCAGTAACTATTCATATATGATGGTGCATGGGATAAACACATCAACGGTGGTGTCCAATAAACATTCATATATGATGGTGCATTGGATAAACACATCATCGGTGGTGTCCAGTAATCATTCATATATGATCGTGCATTGGATAAACACATCAATGCTGGTGTCCAGTAAACATTCATATATGATGGCGCATGGGATAAACACATCAATGGTGGTGTCCAGTAAGCATTCATATATGATGGTGCAAGGGATCAACACATCAATGGTGGTGTCCAGTAAACATTCATATATGATCGTGCATTGGATAAACACATCACCGGTGGTGTCCAGTTAACATTCACATATGATTGTGCATGGGATAAACACATCAATGGTGGTTTCCATTTCATATTCATATATGATGGTGCATGGGATAAACACATCAATGATGGTGTCCAGTAAACATTCATATATGATGGCGCATGGGATAAACACATCAATGGTGATGTCAAGTACATATTAATATATGATGGTGCATGAGATAAACACATTGATGGTTGTGTCCAGTACATATTCACATATGATGGTGCATGAGATAAACACATCACCGGTGGTGTCAAGTAAGCATTCATTTATGATGGTGCATGGGATCAACACATCAATGGTGGTGTCCAGTAAACATTTATATATGATGGTGTATGGGAAAAACACATCAATGGTGATGTCCAGTACATATTCATATATGATGGTGCATGGGATAAACACATCAATTGTGGTGTCCAGTAACTATTCATATACGATGGTGCATGGGATCAACACATCAATGGTGGTGTCCAGTAAACATCCATATATGATAGTGCATGGGATAAACACATAATTGGTGGTGTCAAGTAAACATTCATATGTGATGGTGCATGGGATAAACACATCAATGGTGGTGTCCAGTAACTATTCATATATGATGGTGCATGGGATAAACACATCAACGGCGGTGTCCAGTTAACATTCATATATGATGGTGCATGGGATAAACACATCAATGCAGTTAACATTATACAATTATTGACTTCAATTGAGGTGAATCCTATGGTTTATTGACCTCGGAACAGTTATGTTCACCGAGGCGATAGCCGAGATGAACATAAGTTTCCGAGGTCAATAAACCATTGGATTTACCGATAACTGAAGTCAACAACTGTTTTATTATATGATTTATGAACGTTTCAGTTATTTTGTAAACTATTCAATTAGTTTAAGTTTTTTAGGAAGCAACTCTTTACGGCGGTCCTCGTAGTGGCGATCTATTTTTAGCTCCAGGTCATTGGATTGTTATGTTGACCTCGCGTGACGTTTCCCGCGGTCAACATAAGGTTTGATCATTGTCGGTGACAACCTTCCTCGACCAACCAGAAGACAGATCACTCGTTCATCATATAATATTCAAATATGATGGTGCATGGGATAAACACATCAATGGTGGTGTCCAGTAAACATTCATATATGATGGTGCATTGGATAAACACATCAATGGTGGTGTCCAGTAAACTTTCATATATGATGGTGCATGGGATAAACACATCAATGATGGTTTCCAGTAAACTTTCATATATGATGGTGCATGGGATAAACACATCAATGGTGGTGTCCAGCAAACTTTCATATATGATGGTGCATGGGATAAACACATCAATGGTGGTGTCCAGTAAATATTCATATATGATGGTGTATGGGATCAACACATCAATGGTGGTGTCCTGTAAACTTTCGTATATGATTGTGTATTGGATAAACATATCAATGGTGGTGTCCAGTAAACTTTCATATATGATGGTGCATGGGATCAACACATCAATGGTGGTGTCCAGTAAATATTCATATATGATGGTGCATGGGATAAACACATCAATGGTGGTTTCCAGTAAACATATATATCTGATGGTGCACGGGATCAACACATCAATGGTGGTGTCCAGTACATATTCATATATGATGGTGCATGGGATAAACACATCACTGGTTGTGTCCAATAAACATTCATATATGATGATGCATGGGATAAACACATCAATGGTGGTGTCCAGTACATATTCATATATGATGGTGCATGGGATACACACATCAATGGTTGTCCAGTAAACATTCATATATGATGATGCATGGGATAAACACATCAATGGTGGTTTCCAGTACATATTCATATATGATGGTACATGGGATAAACACATCAATGGTGGTGTCCAGTAAACATTCATACATGATGGCGCATGGGATAAACACATCAATGGTGGTGTCGAGTACATTTTCACAAATGATGGTGCATGAGATAAACACATCAATGATGGTGTCCAATTAACATTCATATAAGATGGTGCATGGGATAAACACATCAATGGTGGTGTCCAGTAAGCATTCATATATGATGGTGCATGGGATCAACACATCAATGGTGGTGTCCAGTACATATTCATATATGATGGTGCATGGGATCAACACATCAATGGTTGTGTCCAGTACATATTCATATATGATGGTGCATGGGATCAACACATCAATGGTTGTGTCCAGTAAACATTTATATCTGATGGTGCATGGGATAAACACACCAATGGTGGTGTCCAGTACATATTCATATATGATGGTGCATGAGATCAATACATCAATGGTTGTGTCTGGTACATATTCACATATGATGGTGCATGGGATGAACACATCAATGGTTGTGTCCAGTAAACATTCATATATGATGATGCATGGGATAAACACATCAATGGTGGTTTCCAGTACATATTCATATATGATGGTTCATGGGATAAACACATCAATGGTGGTGTCCAGTAAACATTCATATATGATGGCGCATGGGATAAACACATCAATGGTGGTGTCGAGTGCATATTCATATATGATGTTGCATGAGATAAACACATCAATGGTTGTGTCCAGTACATATTCACATATGATGGTGCATGAGATAAACACATCAATGATGGTGTCCAGTTAGCATTCATATAAGATGGTTCATGGGATAAACACATCAATGGTGGTGTCCAGTAAGCATTCATATATGATGGTGCATGGGATCAACACATCAATGGTGGTGTCCAGTACATATTCATATATGATGATGCATGGGATAAACACATCAATGGTTGTGTCCAGTAAACATTCATATATGATGATGCATGGGATAAACACATCAATGGTGGTTTCCAGTACATATTCATGTATGATGGTGCATGGGATAAACACATCAATGATGGTGTCCAGTAAACATTCATATATGATGGCGCATGGGATAAACACATAAATGGTGGTGTCCAGTACATATTAATATATGATGGTGCATGAGATAAACACATCAATGGTTGTGTCCAGTACATATTCACATATGATGGTGCATGAGATAAACACATCAATGATGGTGTCCAGTTAACATTCATAGAAGATGGTGCATGGGATAAACACATCAATGGTGGTGTCAAGTAAGCATTCATATATGATGGTGCATGGGATCAGCACATCAATGGTGGTGTCTAGTAAACATTCATATATGATGGTGCATGGGATAAAACCACCAATGGTGGTGTCCAGTAAACTTTTATATATGATGGTGCATGGGATAAACACATCAATGGTGGTGTCCAGTACATATTCATATATGATGGTGCATGGGATCAACACATCAATGGTGGTGTCCAGTAAACATTCATATATGATGGTGCATGGGATCAACACATCAATGGTGGTGTCCAGTAAACATTCATATATGATGGTGCATGGGATAAACACATCAATGGTTGTGTGCAGTAAACATTCATATATGATGGTCCATGGGATCAACACATCAATGGTGGTGTCCAGCAAGCATTCATATATGATGGTGCATGGGATAAACACATCAATGGTGGTGTCCAGTAAACTTTCATATATGATGGTGCATGGGATAAACACATCAATGATGGCTTCCAGTAAACTTTCATATATGATGGTGCATGGGATATACACATCAATGGTGGTGTCCAGCAAATATTCATATATGATGGTGCATGGGATAAACACATCAATGGTGGTTTCCAGTAAACATTTATATCTGATGGTGCACGGGATCAACACATCAATGGTGGTGTCCAGGACATATTCATATATGATGGTGCATGGGATAAACACATCAATGGTGGTGTCCAGTACATATTCATATATGATGGTGCATGGGATCAACACATCAATGGTTGTGTCCAGTAAACATTCATATATGATGATGCATGGGATAAACACATCAATGGTGGTTTCCAGTACATATTCATATATGATGGCGCATGGGATAAACACATCAATGGTGGTGTCCAGTAAACATTCATATATGATGGCGCATGGGATAAACACATCAATGTAGGTGTCCAGTACATATTCATATATGATGGTGCATGAGATAAACACATCAAAAGTTGTGTCCAGCACATATTTACATCTGATGGTGCATGAGATAAACACATCAATGATGGTGTCCAGTTAACATTCATATAAGATGGTGCATGGGATAAACACATCAATGGTGGTGTCCAGTAAGCATTCATGTATGATGGTGCATGAGATAAACACATCAATGGTGGTGTCCAGTACATATTCATATATGATTGTGCATGGGATAAACACATCAATGGTGGTGTCTAGTAAACATTCATATATGATGGTGCATGAGATAAACACATCAATGGTGGTGTCCAGTAAACATTCAGATATGATGGCGCATGGGATAAACACATCAATGGTGTTGTCCAGTAAGCATTCATATATGATGGTGCATGGGATAAACACATCAATGGTGGTGTCCAGTAAACTTTCATATATGATGGTGCATGGGATAAACACATCATCGGTTGTGTCCAGTAAACATTCATATATGATGGTGCATGGGATAAACACATCAAGGGTGGTGTCCAGTAAACTTTCATATATGATGGTGCATGGGATAAACACATCAAGGGTGGTGTCCAGTAAACTTTCATATATGATGGTGCATGGGATAAACACATCAATGGTGGTGTCCAGTAAATATTCATATATGATGGTGCATGGGATAAACACATCAATGGTGGTTTCCAGTAAACATTTATATCTGATGGTGCACGGGATCAACACATCAATGGTGGTGTCCAGTACATATTCATATATGATGGTGCATGGGATGAACACATCAATGGTTGTGTCCAGTAAACATTCATATATGATGATGCATGGGATAAACACATCAATGATGGTGTCCAGTAAACATTCATATATGATGGCCATGGGATAAACACATCAATGGTGGTGTCCAGTACATATTAATATATGATGGTGCATGAGATAAACACATCAATGGTGGTTTCAAGTACATATTCATATATGATGGTGCATGGGATAAACACATCAATGGTTGTGTCCAGTAAACATTCATATATGATGGTGCATGGGATAAACACATCAAGGGTGGTGTCCAGTAAACTTTCATATATGATGGTGCATGGGATAAACACATCAAGGGTGGTGTCCAGTAGACTTTCATATATGATGGTGCATGGGATCAACACATCAATGGTGGTGTCCAGTAAACATTCATATATGATGATGCATGGGATAAACACATCAATGGTGGTTTCAAGTACATATTCATATATGATGGTGCATGGGATCAACACATCAATGGTGGTGTCCAGTAAAAATTCATATATGATGGTGCATGGGATAAACACATCAATGGTGGTTTCCAGTACATATTCATATATGATGGTGCATGGGGTCAACACATCAATGATAGTGTCCAGTACATATTCATATCTGATGGTGCATGGGATAAACACATCAATGATGGTTTCCAGTAAACTTTCATATATGATGGTGCATGGGATAAACACATCAATGGTGGTGTCCAGCAAACTTTCATATATGATGGTGCATGGGATAAACACATCAATGGTGGTGTCCAGTAAATATTCATATATGATGGTGTATGGGATCAACACATCAATGGTGGTGTCCTGTAAACTTTCGTATATGATGATGCATGGGATAAACACATCAATGGTGGATTCCAGCACATATTCATATATGATGGTGCATGGGATAAACACATCAATGGTGGTGTCCAGTAAACTTTCATATATGATGGTGCATGGGATCAACACATCAATGGTGGATTCCAGTACATATTCATATATGATGGTGCATGGGATAAACACATCAATGGTGGTGTCCAGTACATATTCATGTATGATGGTGCATGGGATAAACACATCAATGGTGGTGTCCAGTACATATTCATGTATGATGGTGCATGGGATAAACACATCAATGGTGGTGTCCAGTAAATATTCATATATGATGGTGCATGGGATAAACACATCAATGGTGGTTTCCAGTAAACATTTATATCTGATGGTGCACGGGATCAACACATCAATGGTGGTGTCCAGTACATATTCATATATGATGGTGCATGGGATGAACACATCAATGGTTGTGTCCAGTAAACATTCATATATGATGATGGATGGGATAAACACATCAATGGTGCTTTCCAGTACATATTCATATATGATGGTGCATGGGATAAACACATCAATGGTGGTGTCCAGTAAACATTCATATATGATGGCGCATGGGATAAACACATCAATGGTGGTTTCCAGTACATATTCATATATGATGGTGCATGGGATCAACACATCAATGATGGTGTCCAGTACATATTCATATCTGATGGTGCTCGGGATCACCACATCAATGGTGGTGTCCAGTAAACTTTCATATATGATGGTGCATGGGATCAACACATCAATGGTGGTGTCCAGTAAACATTCATATATGATGGTGCATGGGATAAACACATCAATGGTGGTTTCCAGTACATATTCATATATGATAGTGCATGGGATAAACACATCGATCAACGGCGGTGTCCAGTTAACATTCACATATGATGGTGCATGGGATAAACACATCAATGGTGGTTTCCAGTACATATGCATATATGATGGTGCATGGGATAAACACATCAATGGTTGTGTCCAGTAAACATTCATATATGATGATGCATGGGATAAACACATCAATGGTGGTGTCCAGTAAACATTCATATATGATGGTGCATGGGATCAACACATCAATGGTGGTGTCCAGTAAGCATTCATATCTGATGGTGCACGGGATAAACACATCAATGGTGGTTTCCAGTACATATTAATATATGATGGTGCATGGGATAAACACATCAATGGTTGTGTCCAGTAAACATTCATATATGATGATGCATGGGAGAAACACATCAATGGTGGTTTCCAGTACATATTCATATATGATGGTGCATGGGATAAACACATCAATGATGGTGTCC
The DNA here is from genome assembly GCA_916613615.1 of Steromphala cineraria. Taxonomy (NCBI): domain Eukaryota; kingdom Metazoa; phylum Mollusca; class Gastropoda; order Trochida; family Trochidae; genus Steromphala; species Steromphala cineraria. The sequence goes on from OU744728.1 coordinate 33,251,594, forward strand.
AGTAAACATTCATATATGATGGCGCATGGGATAAACACATCAATGGTGGTGTCCAGTACTTATTAATATATGATGGTGCATGAGATAAACACATCAATGGTGGTTTCCAGTACATATTCATATATGATGGTGCATGAGATAAACACATCAATGGTTGTGTCCAGTAAACATTCATATATGATGATGCATGAGATAAACACATCAATGGTGGTTTCCAGTACATATTCATATATGATGGTGCATGGGATAAACACATCAATGATTGTGTCCAGTATACATTCATATATGATGGCGCATGGGATAAACACATCAATGGTTGTGTCCAGTACATATTCACATATGATGGTGCATGAGATAAACACATCAATGATGGTGTCCAGTAAACATTCATATATGATGGTGCATGGGATCAACACATCAATGGTGGTGTCCAGTAAACATTCATATATGATGGTGCATGGGATCAACACATCAATGGTGGTGTCCAGTAAACATTCATTTATGATGGCGCATGGGATAAACACATCAATGGTGGTGTCCAGTACATATTCATATATGATGGTGCATGTGATAAACACATCAATGGTTTTGTCCAGTAAACATTCATATATGATGATGCATGGGATAAACACATCAATGGTGGTTTCCAGTACATATTCATATATGATGGTGCATGGGATAAACACATCAATGGTGGTGTCCAGTAAACATTCATATATGATGGCGCATGGGATAAACACATCAATGGTGGAGTCCAGTACATATTCATATATGATGATGCATGAGATAAACACATCAATGGTTGTGTCCAGTACATATTCACATATGATGGTGCATGAGATAAACACATCAATGATGGTGTCAAGTTAACATTGATTTAAGATGGTGCAAGGGATCAACACATCAATGGTGGTGTCCAGTACATATTCATATATGATGGTGCATGGGATAAACACATCAATGGTTGTGTCCAGTAAACATTCATATATGATGATGCATGGGAGAAACACATCAATGGTGGTTTCCAGTACATATTCATATATGATTGTGCATGGGATAAACACATCAATGATGGTGTCCAGTAAACATTCATATATGATGGCGCATGGGATAAACACATCAATGGTGGTGTCCAGTACTTATTAATATATGATGGTGCATGAGATAAACACATCAATGGTGGTTTCCAGTACATATTCATATATGATGGTGCATGGGATAAACACATCAATGGTTGTGTCCAGTAAACATTCATATTTGATGATGCATGGGATAAACACATCAATGGTGGTGTCCAGTACATATTCATATTTGATGGTGCATGGGATAAACATATCAATGATGGTGTCCAGTATACATTCATATATGATGGCGCATGGGATAAACACATCAATGGTTGTGTCCAGTACATATTCACATATGATGGTGCATGAGATAAACACATCAATGATGGTGTCCACTTAACATTCATATAAGATGATGCATGGGATAAACACATCAATGGTGGTGTCCAGTAAGCATTCATATATGATCGTGCATGGGATAAACACACCAATGGTGGTGTCCAGTAAGCTTTCATATATGATGGTGCATGGGATCAACACATCAAAGGTGGTGTCCAAAAAACATTCATATATGATGGTGCATGGGATCAACACATCAATGGTGGTGTCCAGTAAACATTCATATATGATGGTGCATGGGATAAACACATCAATGGTGGTTTCCAGTACATATTCATATATGATGGTGCATGGGATCAACACATCAATGAAGGCGTCCAGTACATATTCATATATGATGGTGCATGAGCTAAATACATCAAAGGTGGTGTCCAGTAAACATTCATATATGATGGTGCATGGGATCAACACATCAATGGTGGTGTCCTGTAAACTTTCATATATGATGGTGCATGGGATAAACACATCAATGGTGGTGTCCAGTACATATTCATATATGATGGTGCATGGGATAAACACGACAATGGTGGTGTCCAGTACATATTCATATATGATGGTGCATGGGATAAACACATCAATGGTGGTGTCCTGTAAACTTTCATATGTGATGGTGCATGGGATAAACACATCAATGGTGGTTTCCAGTACATATTCATATATGATGGTGCATGGGATAAACACATCAATGGTGGTGTCCAGTAAGCATTCATATATGATGGTGCATGGGATAAACACACCAATGGTGGTGTCCAGTAAACATTCATATATGATGGTGCATGGGATCAACACATCAATGGTGGTGTCCAGTAAACATTCATATATGATGGTGCATGGGATAAACACATCAATGGTGGTTTCCAGTACATATTCATATATGATGGTGCATGGGATCAACACATCAATGAAGGTGTCCAGTACATATTCATATATGATGGTGCATGAGATAAACACATCAAAGGTGGTGTCCAGTAAACATACATATATGATGGTGCATTGGATCAACACATCAATGGTGGTGTCCTGTAAACTTTCATATATGATGGTACATGGGATAAACACATCAATGGTGGTGTCCAGTACATATTCATATATGATGGTGCATGGGATAAACACATCAATGGTGGTGTCCAGTACATATTCATATATAATGGTGCATGGGATAAACACATCAATGGTGGTGTCCAGTACATATTCATATATGATGGTGCATGGGATCAACACATCAATAGTGTTGTCCTGTAAACTTTCATATATGATGGTGCATGAGATAAACACATCAATGGTGGTGTCCAGTACATATTCATATATGATGGTGCATGGGATAAACACATCAATGGTTGTGTCCAGTAAACATTCATATATGATGATGCATGGGATAAACACATCAATGGTGGTTTCCAGTACATATTCATATATGATGGTGCATGAGATAAACACATCAATGGTGGTGTCCAGTACATATTCATATATGATGTTGCATGGGATAAACACATCAATGGTTGTGTCCAGTAAACATTCATATATGATGATGCATGGGATAAACACATCAATGGTGGTTTCCAGTATATATTCATATATGATGGTGCATGGGATGAACACATCAATGGTGGTTTCCAGTAAACATTCATATATGATGGCCCATGGGATAAACACATCAATGATGGTGTCCAGTACATATTCATATATGATGGTGCATGGGATAAACACATCAATGGTGGTTTCCAGTACATATTCATATATGATGGTGCATGGGATAAACACATCAATGGTGGTGTCCAGTAAACATTCAGATATGATGGCGCATGGGATAAACACATCAATGGTGGTGTCCAGTAATCATTCATATATGATGGTGCATGAGATAAACACATCAATGGTGGTGTCCAGTAAACATTCAGATATGATGGCGCATGGGATAAACACATCAATGGTGGTGTCCAGTAATCATTCATATATGATGGTGCATGAGATAAACACATCAATGGTGGTGTCCAGTAAACATTCAGATATGATGGCGCATGGGATAAACACATCAATGGTGGTGTCCAGTAAACATTCAGATATGATGGCGCATGGGATAAACACATCTATGGTGGTGTCCAGTAATCATTCAAATATGATCGTGCATTGGATAAACACATCAATGGTTGTGTCCAGTAAACATTCATATGATGGTGCATGAGATAAACATATCAATGGTGGTGTCCAGTAAACATTCATATGATGATGCATGGGATAAACACATCAATGGTGGTTTCCAGTTCATATTCATATATGATGGTGCATGAGATAAACACATCAATAATGGTGTCAAGTTAACATTGATATAAGATGGTGCATGGGATCAACACATCAATGGTGGTGTCCAGTACATATTCATATATGATGGTGCATGGGATAAACACATTAATGGTTGTGTCCAGTAAACATTCATATATGATGATGCATGGGAGAAACACATCAATGGTGGTTTCCAGTACATATTCATATATGATGGTGCATGGGATAAACACATCAATGATGGTGTCCAGTAAACATTCATATATGATGGCCATGGGATAAACACATCAATGGTGGTGTCCAGTACATATTAATATATGATGGTGCATGAGATAAACACATCAATGGTGGTTTCAAGTACATATTCATATATGATGGTGCATGGGATAAACACATCAATGGTTGTGTCCAGTAAACATTCATATATGATGATGCATGGGATAAACACATCAATGGTGGTTTCCAGTACATATTCATATATGATGGTGCATGGGATAAACACATCAATGATGGTGTCCAGTATACATTCATATATGATGGCGCATGGGATAAACACATCAATGGTTGTGTCCAGTACATATTCACATATGATGGTGCATGAGATAAACACATTAATGATGGTGTCCAGTTAACATTCATATAAGATGATGCATGGGATAAACACATCAATGGTGGTGTCCAGTAAGCATTCATATATGATGGTGCATGGGATAAACACACCAATGGTGGTGTCCAGTAAGCTTTCATATATGATGGTGCATGGGATCAACACATCAATGGTGGTGTCCAGTAAACATTCATATATGATGGTGCATGGGATCAACACATCAATGGTGGTGTCCAGTAAACATTCATATATGATGGTGCATGGGATAAACACATCAATGGTGGTTTCCAGTACATATTCATATATGATGGTGCATGGGATCAACACATCAATGGTGGTTTCCAGTACATATTCATATATGATGGTGCATGGGATCAACACATCAATGAAGGTGTCCAGTACATATTCATATATGATGGTGCATGAGATAACACATCAAAGGTGGTGTCCAGTAAACATTCATATATGATGGTGCATGGGATCAACACATCAATGGTGGTGTCCTGTAAACTTTCATATATGATTGTGCATGGGATCAACACATCAATGGTGGTGTCCAGTACATATTCATATATGATGGTGCATGGGATAAACACATCAATGGTGGTGTCCAGTACATATTCATATATGATGGTGCATGGGATAAACACATCAATGGTGGTGTCCAGTACATATTCATATATGATGGTGCATGGGATAAACACATCAACGGTGGTGTCCAGTACATATTCATATATGATGGTGCATGGGATAAACACATCAATGGTGGTGTCCTGTAAACTTTCATATATGATGGTGCATGGGATAAACACATCAATGGTGGTTTCCAGAACATATTCATATATGATGGTGCATGGGATAAACACATCAATGGTGGTGTCCAGTAAGCATTCATGTATGATGGCGCATGGGATAAACACATCAATGGTGGTGTCCAGTAAACATTCATATATGATGGTGCATTGGATCAACACATCAATGGTGGTGTCCAGTAAACATTCATATATGATGGTGCATGGGATCAACACATCAATGGTGGTGTCCAGTAAACATTCATATATGATGGTGCATGGGATAAACACATCAATGGTGGTTTCCAGTACATATTCATATATGATGGTGCATGGGATCAACACATCAATGAAGGTGTCCAGTACATATTCATATATGATGGTGCATGAGATAAACACATCAAAGGTGGTGTCCAGTAAACATTCATATATGATGGTGCATGGGATCAACACATCAATGGTGGTGTCCTGTAAACTTTCATATATGATGGTGCATGGGATAAACACATCAATGATGGTGTCCAGTATACATTCATATATGATGGCGCATGGGATAAACACATCAATGGTTGTGTCCAGTACATATTCACATATGATGGTGCATGAGATAAACACATTAATGATGGTGTCCAGTTAACATTCATATAAGATGATGCATGGGATAAACACATCAATGGTGGTGTCCAGTAAGCATTCATATATGATGGTGCATGGGATAAACACACCAATGGTGGTGTCCAGTAAGCTTTCATATATGATGGTGCATGGGATCAACACATCAATGGTGGTGTCCAATAAACATTCATATATGATGATGCATCGGATAAACACATCAATGGTGGTTTCCAGTACATATTCATATATGATGGTGCATGAGATAAACACATCAATGGTGGTGTCCAGTACATATTCATATATGATGGTGCATGGGATAAACACATCAATGGTTGTGTCCAGTAAACATTCATATATGATGATGCATGGGATAAACACATCAATGATGGTGTCCAGTACATATTCATATATGATGGTGCATGGGATAAACACATCAATGGTGGTGTCCAGTAAACATTCATATATGATGGTGTATGGGATCAACACATCAATTGTGGTGTCCAGTAAACATTCATATATGATGGTGCATTGGATAAACACATCAATTGTGATATCCATTAAACACTCATTTATGATGGTGCATGGGATAAACACATCAATGGTGGTGTCCAGTACATATTCATATATGATGGTGCATGAGATAAACACATCAATAGTTGTGTCCAGTACATATTCACATATGATGGTGCATGAGATAAACACATCAATGATGGTGTCCAGTCAACATTCATATAAGATGGTGCATGGGATAAACACATCAATGGTGGTGTCCAGTAAGCATTCATGTATGATGGTGCATGGGATCAACACATCAATGGTGGTGTCCAGTACATATTCATATATGATGGTGCATGGGATCAACACATCAATGGTGCTGTCTAGTAAACATTCATATATGATGGTGCATGGGATAAACACATCAATGGTGGTGTCCAGTAAACTTTCATATATGATGGTGCATGGGATCAACACATCAATGGTGGTGTCCAGTAAACATTCATATATGACTGTGCATGGGATAAACACATCAATGGTGGTTTCCAGTACATATTCATATATGATGGTGCACGGGCTCACCACATCAATGGTGGTGTCCAGTAAACTTTCATACATGATGGTGCATGGGATAAACACATCAATGGTGGTGTCCAGTAAACTTTCATATATGATGGTGCATGGGATCAACACATCAATGGTGGTGTCCAGTAAACATTCATATATGATGGTGCATGTGATTAACACATCAATGGTGGTTTCCAGTACATATTCATATATGATGGTGCATGGGATAAACACATCAATGGTGGTGTCCAGTAAACATTCAGATATGATGGCGCATGGGATAAATACATCAATGGTGGTGTCCAGTAATCATTCATATATGATGGTGCATGAGATAAACACATCAATGGTGGTGTCCAGTAAACATTCATATATGATGGTGCATGGGATAAACACATCAATGGTGGTGTCCAGTAATCATTCATATATGATGGTGCATGAGATAAACACATCAATGATGGTGTCCAGTAAACATTCAGATATGATGGCGCATGGGATAAACACATCAATGGTGGTGTCCAGTAAACATTCAGATATGATGGCGCATGGGATAAACACATCAATGGTGGTGTCCAGTAATCATTCATATATGATGGTGCATGAGATAAACACATCAATGGTGGTGTCCAGTAATCATTCATATATGATGGTGCATGGGACAAACATATCAATGGTTGTGTCCAGTAAACATTCATATATGATGGTGCATGGGATAAACACATCAATGGTGGTGTCCAGTCATCATTCATATATGATGGTGCATTGGATCAACACATCAATGGTGGTGTCCAGTACATATTCATGTATGATGGTGCATGGGATAAACACATCAATGGTGGTGTCCAGTAAACATTCATATATGATGATGCATGAGATAAACACATCAATGGTGGTTTCCAGTACATATTCATATATGATGGTGCATAGGATCAACACATCAATGGTGGTGTCCAGTAAAAATTCATATATGATGGTGCATGGGATCAACACATCAATGGTGGTGTCCAGTAAACATTCATATATGATGGTGCATGAGATCAACACATCAATGGTGGTGTCCAGTAAATATTCATATATGATGGTGCATGGGATAAACACATTAATGGTTGTGTCCAGTAAACATTCATATATGATGGTGCATGGGATAAACACATCAATGGTGGTGTCCAGTAAATATTCATATATGATGGTGCATGGGATAAACACATCAATGATGGTTTCCAGTAAACATTCATATATGATGATGCATGGGATCAACACATCAATGGTGGTGTCCAGTAATCATTCATATATGATGGTGCATGAGATAAACACATCAATGGTGGTGTCCAGTAAACATTCATATATGATGGTGCATGGGATAAACACATCAATGGTGGTGTCCAGTAATCATTCATATATGATGGTGCATGAGATAAACACATCAATGATGGTGTCCAGTAAACATTCAAATATGATGGCGCATGGGATAAACACATCAATGGTGGTGTCCAGTAAACATTCAGATATGATGGCGCATGGGATAAACACATCAATGGTGGTGTCCAGTAATCATTCATATATGATGGTGCATGAGATAAACACATCAATGGTGGTGTCCAGTAATCATTCATATATGATGGTGCATGGGACAAACATATCAATGGTTGTGTCCAGTAAACATTCATATATGATGGTGCATGGGATAAACACATCAATGGTGGTGTCCAGTAATCATTCATATATGATGGTGCATGGGATCAACACATCAATGGTGGTGTCCAGTACATATTCATGTATGATGGTGCATGGGATAAACACATCAATGGTGGTGTCCAGTAAACATTCATATATGATGATGCATGAGATAAACACATCAATGGTGGTTTCCAGTACATATTCATATATGATGGTGCATAGGATCAACACATCAATGGTGGTGTCCAGTAAAAATTCATATATGATGGTGCATGGGATCAACACATCAATGGTGGTGTCCAGTAAACATTCATATATGATGGTGCATGAGATCAACACATCAATGGTGGTGTCCAGGAAATATTCATATGTGATGGTGCATGGGATAAACACATTAATGGTTGTGTCCAGTAAACATTCATATATGATGGTGCATGGGATAAACACATCAATGGTGGTGTCCAGTAAATATTCATATATGATGGTGCATGGGATAAACACATCAATGATGGTTTCCAGTAAACATTCATATATGATGATGCATGGGATAAACACATCAATGGTGGTTTCCAGTACATATTCATATATGATGGTGCATGGGATCAACACATCAATGGTGGTGTCCAGTAAACATTCATATATGATGGTGCATGAGATAAACACATCAAAGGTGGTGTCCAGTAAACATTCATATATGATGGTGCATGAGATAAACACATCAATGGTGGTGTCCAGTACATATTCATATATGATGGTGCATGGGATAAACACATCAATGGTTGTGTCCAGTAAACATTCATATATGATGATGCATGGGATAAACACATCAATGGTGCTTTCCAGTACATATTCATATATGATGGTGCATGGGATAAACACATCAATGGTGGTGTCCAGTAAACATTCATATATGATGGCGCATGGGATAAACACATCAATGGTGGTGTCCAGTACATATTCATATATGATGGTGCATGAGATAAACACATCAATGGTTGTGTCAAGTACATATTCACATATGATGGTGCATGAGATAAACACATCAATGATGGTGTCCAGTTAACATTCATATAAGATGGTGCATGGGATAAACACATCAATGGTGGTGTCCAGTAAACTTTCATATATGATGGTGCATGGGATCAACACATCAATGGTGGTGTCCAGTAAACATTCATATATGATGGTGCATGGGATAAACACATCAATGGTTGTTCCAGTACATATTCATATATGATGGTGCATGGGATAAACACATCAATGGTGGTGTCCAGTAAACATTCAGATATGATGGCGCATGGGATAAACACATCAATGGTGGTGTCCAGTAAGCATTCATGTATGATGGTGCATGGGATCAACACATCAATGGTGGTGTCCAGTACATATTCATATATGATGGTGCATGGGATCAACACATCAACGGTTGTGTCCAGTAAACATTCATATATGATGGTGCATGGGATCAACACATCAATGGTGGTGTCCAGTAAATATTCATATATGATGGTGCATGGGATAAACACATCAATGGTGGTTTCCAGTACATATTCATATATGATGGTGCATGGGATCAACACATCAATGATAGTGTCCAGTAAATATTCATATATGATGGTGCATGGGATAAACACATCAATGGTGGTTTCCAGTAAACTTTCATATCTGATGGTGCACGGGATCAACACATCAATGGTGGTGTCCAGTAAATATTCATATATGATAGTGCTCGGGATCAACACATCAATGGTGGTGTCCAGTAAACTTTCATATATGATGGTGCATGGGATAAACACATCAATGGTGGTGTCCAGTAAACTTTCATATATGATGGTGCATGGGATCAACACATCAATGGTGGTGTCCAGTAAACATTCATATATGATGGTGCATGGGATAAACACATCAATGGTTGTTCCAGTACATATTCATATATGATGGTGCATGGGATAAACACATCAATGGTGGTGTCCAGTAAACATTCAGATATGATGGCGCATGGGATAAACACATCAATGGTGGTGTCCAGTACATATTCATATATGATGGTGCATGGGATAAACACATCAATGGTGGTGTCCAGTAAACATTCATATATGATGGTGCATGGGATAAACACATCAATGGTGGTGTCCAGTAAACATTCAGATATGATGGCGCATGGGATAAACACATCAATGGTGGTGTCCAGTACATATTCATATATGATGGTGCATGAGATAAACACATCAATGGTTGTGTCCAGTACATATTCACATATGATGGTGCATGAGATAAACACATCAATGATGGTGTCCATTTAACATTCATATAAGATGGTGCATGGGATAAACACATTAATGGTGGTGTCCAGTAAGCATTCCTATATGATGGTGCATGGGATCAACACATCAATGGTGGTGTACAGTAAGCATTCATATATGATGGTGCATGGGATAAACACATTAATGGTGGTGTCCAGTAAACATTCATATATGATGGTGCATGGGGTCAATACATCTATGGTGGTGTCCAGGAAGCATTCATATATGATGGTGCATGGGATCAACACATCAATGGTGGCGTCCAGTAAACATTTATATATGATGGTGCATGGGATAAACACATCATTGGTGGTATCCAGTAAACCTTCATATATGATGGTGCATAGGATTAACACATCAATGGTGGTGTCCAGTAAGCATTCATATATGATGGAGCATGGGATAAACACATTAATGGTGGTGTCCAGTAAACATTCATATATGATTGTGCATGGGGTCAACACATCAATGGTGGTGTCCAGTAAACATTTATATATGATGGTGCATGGGATAAACACATCAATGGTTGTGTCCAGTAAACATTTATATATGATGGTGCATGGGATAAACACATCATTGGTGGTATCCAGTAAACATTCATGTATGATGGTGCATGGGATCAACACATCAAAGGCGGTTTCCAGTACATATTCATATATGATGGCGCATGGGATAAACACATCAATGGTGGTGTCCAGTAAGCATTCATATATGATGGTGCATGGGATCAACACATCAATGGTGGTTTCCAGTAAACTTTCATATCAGATGGTGCACGGGATCAACACATCAATGGTGGTGTCCAGTAAATATTCATATATGATAGTGCTCGGGATCAGCACATCAATGGTGGTGTCCAGTAAACTTTCATATATGATGGTGCATGGGATAAACACATCAATGGTGGTTTCCAGTACATATTCATATATGATGGTGCATGGGATCAACACATCAATGAAGGTGTCCAGTAAATATTCATATATGATGGTGCATGGGATAATCACATCAATGGTGGTTTCCAGTAAACTTTCATATCTGATGGTGCACGGGATCAACACATCAATGGTGGTGTCCAGTAAATATTCATATATGATAGTGCTCGGGATCAACACATCAATGGTGGTGTCCAGTAAACTTTCATATATGATGGTGCATGGGATAAACACATCAATGGTGGTGTCCAGTAAACTTTCATATATGATGGTGCATGGGATCAACACATCAATGGTGGTGTCCAGTAAACATTTATATATGATGGTGCATGGGATAAACACATCAATGGTTGTTCCAGTACATATTCATATATGATGGTGCATGGGATAAACACATCAATGGTGGTGTCCAGTAAACATTCAGATATGATGGCGCATGGGATAAACACATCAATGGTGGTGTCCAGTACATATTCATATATGATGGTGCATGGGATAAACACATCAATGGTGGTGTCCAGTAAACATTCATATATGATGGTGCATGGGATAAACACATCAATGGTGGTCTCCAGTAAACATTCAGATATGATGGTGCATGGGATCAACACATCAATGAAGGTGTCCAGTACATATTCATATATGATGGTGCATGGGATAAACACATCAAAGGTGGTGTCCAGTAAACATTCATATATGATGGTGCATGGGATCAACACATCAATAGTGTTGTCCTGTAAACTTTCATATATGATGGTGCATGAGATAAACACATCAATGGTGGTGTCCAGTACATATTCATATATGATGGTGCATGGGATAAACACATCAATGGTTGTGTCCAGTAAACATTCATATATGATGATGCATGGGATAAACACATCAATGGTGGTTTCCAGTACATATTCATATATGATGGTGCATGAGATAAACACATCAATGGTGGTGTCCAGTACATATTCATATATGATGGTGCATGGGATAAACACATCAATGGTTGTGTCCAGTAAACATTCATATATGATGATGCATGGGATAAACACATCAATGGTGGTTTCCAGTACATATTCATATATGATGGTGCATTGGATAAACACATCAATGGTGGTGTCTAGTAAACATTCATATATGATGGCGCATGGGATAAACACATCAATGATGGTGTCCAGTACATATTCATATATGATGGTGCATGGGATAAACACATCAATGGTGGTGTCCAGTAAACATTCATATATGATGGTGTATGGGATCAACACATCAATTGTGGTGTCCAGTAAACATTCATATATGATGGTGCATTGGATAAACACATCAATTGTGATATCCATTAAACACTCATTTATGATGGTGCATGGGATAAACACATCAATGGTGGTGTCCAGTACATATTCATATATGATGGTGCATGAGATAAACACATCAATGGTTGTGTCCAGTACATATTCACATATGATGGTGCATGAGATAAACACATCAATGATGGTGTCCAGTCAACATTCATATAAGATGGTGCATGGGATAAACACATCAATGGTGGTGTCCAGTAAGCATTCATGTATGATGGTGCATGGGATCAACACATCAATGGTGGTGTCCAGTACATATTCATATATGATGGTGCATTGGAGCAACACATCAATGGTGGTGTCTAGTAAACATTCATATATGATGGTGCATGGGATAAACACATCAATGGTGGTGTCCAGTAAATATTCATATATGATAGTGCTCGGGATCAACACATCAATGGTGGTGTCCAGTAAACTTTCATATATGATGGTGCATGGGATAAACACATCAATGGTGGTGTCCAGTAAACTTTCATATATGATGGTGCATGGGATCAATACATCAATGGTGGTGTCCAGTAAACATTCATATATGATGGTGCATGGGATAAACACATCAATGGTTGTTCCAGTACATATTCATATATGATGGTGCATGGGATAAACACATCAATGGTGGTGTCCAGTAAACATTCAGATATGATGGCGCATGGGATAAACACATCAATGGTGGTGTCCAGTACATATTCATATATGATGGTGCATGGGATAAACACATCAATGGTGGTGTCCAGTAAACATTCATATATGATGGTGCATGGGATAAACACATCAATGGTGGTCTCCAGTAAACATTCAGATATGATGGTGCATGGGATCAACACATCAATGAAGGTGTCCAGTACATATTCATATATGATGGTGCATGAGATAAACACATCAAAGGTGGTGTCCAGTAAAATTTCATATATGATGGTGCATGGGATCAACACATCAATAGTGGTGTCCAGTAAGCATTCATGTATGATGGTGCATGGGATCAACACATCAATGGTGGTGTCCAGTACATATTCATATATGATGGTGCATGGGAGCAACACATCAATGGTGGTGTCTAGTAAACATTCATATATGATGGTGCATGGGATAAACACATCAATGGTGGTGTCCAGTAAATATTCATATATGATAGTGCTCGGGATCAACACATCAATGGTGGTGTCCAGTAAACATTCATATATGATGGTGTATGGGATCAACACATCAATTGTGGTGTCCAGTAAACATTCATATATGATGGTGCATTGGATAAACACATCAATTGTGATATCCATTAAACACTCATTTATGATGGTGCATGGGATAAACACATCAATGGTGGTGTCCAGTACATATTCATATATGATGGTGCATGAGATAAACACATCAATGGTTGTGTCCAGTACATATTCACATATGATGGTGCATGAGATAAACACATCAATGATGGTGTCCAGTCAACATTCATATAAGATGGTGCATGGGATAAACACATCAATGGTGGTGTCCAGTAAGCATTCATGTATGATGGTGCATGGGATCAACACATCAATGGTGGTGTCCAGTACATATTCATATATGATGGTGCATGGGAGCAACACATCAATGGTGGTGTCTAGTAAACATTCATATGTGATGGTGCATGGGATAAACACATCAATGGTGGTGTCCAGTAAATATTCATATATGATAGTGCTCGGGATCAACACATCAATGGTGGTGTCCAGTAAACTTTCATATATGATGGTGCATGGGATAAACACATCAATGGTGGTGTCCAGTAAACTTTCATATATGATGGTGCATGGGATCAATACATCAATGGTGGTGTCCAGTAAAGATTCATATATGATGGTGCATGGGATAAACACATCAATGGTTGTTCCAGTACATATTCATATATGATGGTGCATGGGATAAACACATCAATGATGGTGTCCAGTCAACATTCATATAAGATGGTGCATGGGATAAACACATCAATGGTGGTGTCCAGTAAGCATTCATGTATGATGGTGCATGGGATCAACACATCAATGGTGGTGTCCAGTACATATTCATATATGATGGTGCATGGGAGCAACACATCAATGGTGGTGTCTAGTAAACATTCATATGTGATGGTGCATGGGATAAACACATCAATGGTGGTGTCCAGTAAATATTCATATATGATAGTGCTCGGGATCAACACATCAATGGTGGTGTCCAGTAAACTTTCATATATGATGGTGCATGGGATAAACACATCAATGGTGGTGTCCAGTAAACTTTCATATATGATGGTGCATGGGATCAATACATCAATGGTGGTGTCCAGTAAACATTCATATATGATGGTGCATGGGATAAACACATCAATGGTTGTTCCAGTACATATTCATATATGATGGTGCATGGGATAAACACATCAATGGTGGTGTCCAGTAAACATTCAGATATGATGGCGCATGGGATAAACACATCAATGGTGGTGTCCAGTACATATTCAAATATGATGGTGCATGGGATAAACACATCAATGGTGGTGTCCAGTAAACATTCATATATGATGGTGCATGGGATAAACACATCAATGGTGGTGTCCAGTAAACATTCAGATATGATGGTGCATGGGATCAACACATCAATGAAGGTGTCCAGTACATATTCATATATGATGGTGCATGAGATAAACACATCAAAGGTGGTGTCCAGTAAAATTTCATATATGATGGTGCATGGGATCAACACATCAATAGTGTTGTCCTGTAAACTTTCATATATGATGATGCATGAGATAAACACATCAATGGTGGTGTCCAGTACATATTCATATATGATGGTGCACGGGATAAACACATCAATGGTTGTGTCCAGTAAACATTCATATATGATGATGCATGGGATAAACACATCAATGGTGGTTTCCAGTACATATTCATATATGATGGTGCATGAGATAAACACATCAATGGTGGTGTCCAGTACATATTCATATATGATGGTGCATGGGATAAACACATCAATGGTTGTGTCCAGTAAACATTCATATATGATGATGCATGGGATAAACACATCAATGGTGGTTTCCAGTACATATTCATATATGATGGTGCATTGGATAAACACATCAATGGTGGTGTCCAGTAAACATTCATATATGATGGCGCATGGGATAAACACATCAATGATGGTGTCCAGTACATATTCATATATGATGGTGCATGGGATAAACACATCAATGGTGGTGTCCAGTAAACATTCATATATGATGGTGTATGGGATCAACACATCAATTGTGGTGTCCAGTAAACATTCATATATGATGGTGCATTGGATAAACACATCAATTGTGATATCCATTAAACACTCATTTATGATGGTGCATGGGATAAACACATCAATGATGGTGTCCAGTACATATTCATATATGATGGTGCATGAGATAAACACATCAATGGTTGTGTCCAGTACATATTCACATATGATGGTGCATGAGATAAACACATCAATGATGGTGTCCAGTCAACATTCATATAAGATGGTGCATGGGATAAACACATCAATGGTGGTGTCCAGTAAGCATTCATGTATGATGGTGCATGGGATCAACACATCAATGGTGGTGTCCAGTACATATTCATATATGATGGTGCATGGGATCAACACATCAATGGTGGTGTCCAGTAAACATTCATATATGATGGTGCATGGGATAAACACATCAATGGTGGTTTCAAGTACATATTCATATATGATGGTGCACGGGATCACCACATCAATGGTGGTGTCCAGTAAACTTTCATACATGATGGTGCATGGGATAAACACATCAATGGTGGTGTCCAGTAAACTTTCATATATGATGGTGCATGGGATCAACACATCAATGGTGGTGTCCAGTAAACATTCATATATGATGGTGCATGTGATAAACACATCAATGGTGGTTTCCAGTACATATTCATATATGATGGTGCATGGGATAAACACATCAATGGTGGTGTCCAGTAAACATTCATATATGATGGTGCATGAGATAAACACATCAATGGTGGTGTCCAGTAAACATTCAGATATGATGGGCGCATGGGATAAACACATCAATGGTGGTGTCCAGTAATCATTCATATATGATGGTGCATGAGATAAACACATCAATGGTGGTGTCCAGTAAACATTCAGATATGATGGCGCATGGGATAAACACATCAATGGTGGTGTCCAGTAAACATTCATATATGATGGTGCATGGGATCAACACATCAATGGTGGTGTCCAGTAAACATTCATATATGATGGTGCATGTGATAAACACATCAATGGTGGTTTCCAGTACATATTCATATATGATGGTGCATGGGATAAACACATCAATGGTGGTGTCCAGTAAACATTCATATATGATGGTGCATGAGATAAACACATCAATGGTGGTGTCCAGTAAACATTCAGATATGATGGGCGCATGGGATAAACACATCAATGGTGGTGTCCAGTAATCATTCATATATGATGGTGCATGAGATAAACACATCAATGGTGGTGTCCAGTAAACATTCAGATATGATGGCGCATGGGATAAACACATCAATGGTGGTGTCCAGCAAACATTCAGATATGATGGCGCATGGGATAAACACATCAATGTTGGTGTCCAGTTATCATTCATATATGATAGTGCATGAGATAAACACATCAATGGTGGTGTCCAGTAAACATTCATATATGATGGTGCATGGGATAAACACATCAATGGTGGTGTCCAGTTATCAGTCATATATGCTGGTGCATGGGACAAACATATCAATGGTTGTGTCCAGTAAACATTCATATATGATGGTGCATGGGATAAACACATCAATGGTGGTGTCCAGTAATCATTCATATATGATGGTGCATGGGATCAACACATCAATGGTGGTGTCCAGTACATATTCATGTATGATGGTGCATGGGATAAACACATCAATGGTGGTGTCCAGTAAACATTCAAATATGATGATGCATGAGATAAACACATCAATGGTGGTTTCCAGTACATATTCATATATGATGGTGCATGGGATCAACACATCAATGGTGGTGTCCAGTAAAAATTCATATATGATGGTGCATGGGATCAACACATCAATGGTGGTGTCCAGTAAACATTCATATATGATGGTGCATGAGATCAACACATCAATGGTGGTGTCCAGTAAATATTCATATATGATGGTGCATGGGATAAACACATTAATGGTTGTGTCCAGTAAACATTCATATATGATGGTGCATGGGATAAACACATCAATGGTGGTGTCCAGTACATATTCATATATGATGGTGCATGGGATAAACACATCAATGGTGGTGTCCAGTACATATTCATATATGATGGTGCATGGGATAAACACATCAATGGTGGTGTCCAGTACATATTCATATATGATGGTGCATGGGATAAACACATCAATGGTGGTGTCCAGTACATATTCATATATGATGGTGCATGGGATCAACACATCAATAGTGTTGTCCTGTAAACTTTCATATATGATGGTGCATGAGATAAACACATCAATGGTGGTGTCCAGTACATATTCATATATGATGGTGCATGGGATAAACACATCAATGGTTGTGTCCAGTAAACATTCATATATGATGGTGCATGAGATAAACACATCAATGGTGGTGTCCAGGACATATTCATATATGATGGTGCATGGGATAAACACATCAATGGTTGGGTCCAGTAAACATTCATATATGATGATGCATGGGATAAACACATCAATGGTGCTTTCCAGTACATATTCATATATGATGGTGCATGGGATAAACACATCAATGGTGGTGTCCAGTAAACATTCATATATGATGGCGCATGGGATAAACACATCAATGGTGGTGTCCAGTACATATTCATATATGATGGTGCATGAGATAAACACATCAATGATGGTGTCCAGTTAACATTCATATAAGATGGTGCATGGGATAAACACATCACTGGTGGTGTCCAGTAAGCATTCATGTATGATGGTGCATGGAATCAACATTAAGGGTGGTGTCCAGTACATATTCATATATGATGGTGCATGGGATCAACACATCAACGGTTGTGTCCAGTAAACATTCATATATGATGGTGCATGGGATCAACACATCAATGGTGGTGTCCAGTAAATATTCATATATGATGGTGCATGGGATAAACACATCAATGGTGGTTTCCAGTACATATTCATATATGATGGTGCATGGGATCAACACATCAATGATAGTGTCCAGTAAATATTCATATATGATGGTGCATGGGATAAACACATCAATGGTGGTTTCCAGTAAACTTTCATATCTGATGGTGCACGGGATCAACACATCAATTGTGGTGTCCAGTAAATATTCATATATGATAGTGCTCGGGATCAACACATCAATGGTGGTGTCCAGTAAACTTTCATATATGATGGTGCATGGGATAAACACATCAATGGTGGTGTCCAGTAAACTTTCAAATATGATGGTGCATGGGATCAACACATCAATGGTGGTGTCCAGTAAACATTCATATATGATGGTGCATGGGATAAACACATCAATGGTTGTTCCAGTACATATTCATATATGATGGTGCATGGGATAAACACATCAATGGTGGTGTCCAGTAAACATTCAGATATGATGGCGCATGGGATAAACACATCAATGGTGGTGTCCAGTACATATTCATATATGATGGTGCATGGGATAAACACATCAATGGTGGTGTCCAGTAAACATTCATATATGATGGTGCATGGGATGAACACATCAATGGTGGTGTCCAGTAAACATTCATATATGATGGTGCATGGGGTCAACACATCAATGGTGGTGTCTAGTAAACATTCATATATGATGGTGCATGAGATCAACACATCAATAGTGGTGTCCAGTAAATATTCATATATGATGGTGCATGGGATAAACACATTAATGGTTGTGTCCAGTAAACATTCATATATGATGGTGCATGGGATAAACACATCAATGGTGGTGTCCAGTAAACATTCATATATGATGGTGCATGAGATCAACACATCAATGGTGGTGTCCAGTAAATATTCATATATGATGGTGCATGGGATAAACACATTAATGGTTGTGTCCAGTAAACATTCATATATGATGGTGCATGGGATAAACACATCAATGGTGGTGTCCAGTAAATATTCATATATGATGGTGCATGGGATAAACACATCAATGATGGTTTCCAGTAAACATTCATATATGATGGTGCATGGGATAAACACATCAATGGTGGTGTCCAGTAAATATTCATATATGATGATGCATGGGATCAACACATCAATGGTGGTGTCCAGTAAAAATTCATATATGATGGTGCATGAGATAAACACATCAATGGTGGTGTCCAGTACATATTCATATATGATGGTGCATGGGATCAACACATCAATGGTGGTGTCCAGTACACATTCATATATGATGGTGCATGAGATAAACACATCAAAGGTGGTGTCCAGTAAACATTCATATATGATGGTGCATGAGATAAACACATCAATGGTGGTGTCCAGTACATATTCATATATGATGGTGCATGGGATAAACACATCAATGGTTGTGTCCAGTAAACATTCATATATGATGGTGCATGGGATAAACACATCAATGGTGGTGTCCAGTAAACATTCATATATGATGGCGCATGGGATAAACACATCAATGGTGGTGTCCAGTACATATTCATATATGATGGTGCATGAGATAAACACATCAATGGTTGTGTCAAGTACATATTCACATATGATGGTGCATGAGATAAACACATCAATGATGGTGTCCAGTTAACATTCATATAAGATGGTGCATGGGATAAACACATCAATGGTGGTGTCCAGTAAGCATTAATGTATGATGGTGCATGGAATCAACACATCAATGGTGGTGTCCAGTACATATTCATATATGATGGTGCATGGGATCAACACATCAACGGTTGTGTCCAGTAAACATTCATATATGATGTTGCATGGGATCAACACATCAATGGTGGTGTCCAGTAAATATTCATATATGATTGTGCATGGGATAAACACATTAATGGTGGTGTCCAGTAAACATTCATATATGATGGTGCATGAGATCAACACATCAATGGTGGTGTCCAGTAAATATTCATATATGATGGTGCATGGGATAAACACATTAATGGTTGTGTCCAGTAAACATTAATATATGATGGTGCATGGGATAAACACATCAATGGTGGTGTCAAGTAAACATTCATATATGATGGTGCATGAGATCAACACATCAATGGTGGTGTCCAGTAAATATTCATATATGATGGTGCATGGGATAAACACATTAATGGTTGTGTCCAGTAAACATTCATATATGATGGTGCATGGGATAAACACATCAATGGTGGTGTCCAGTAAATATTCATATATGATGGTGCATGGGATAAAAACATCAATGATGGTTTCCAGTAAACATTCATATATGATGGTGCATGGGATAAACACATCAATGGTGGTGTCCAGTAAATATTCATATATGATGATGCATGGGATAAACACATCAATGGTGGTTTCCAGTACATATTCATATATGATGGTGCATGGGATCAACACATCAATGGTGGTGTCCAGTAAAAATTCATATATGATGGTGCATGAGATAAACACATCAATGGTGGTGTCCAGTACATATTCATATATGATGGTGCATGGGATCAACACATCAATGGTGGTGTCCAGTAAACATTCATATATGATGGTGCATGAGATAAACACATCAAAGGTGGTGTCCAGTAAACATTCATATATGATGGTGCATGGGATCAACACATCAATGGTGGTGTCCAGTAAAAATTCATATATGATGGTGCATGAGATAAACACATCAATGGTGGTGTCCAGTACATATTCATATATGATGGTGCATGGGATAAACACATCAATGGTTGTGTCCAGTAAACATTCATATATGATGGTGCATGGGATAAACACATCAATGGTGGTGTCCAGTAAACATTCATATATGATGGCGCATGGGATAAACACATCAATGGTGGTGTCCAGTACATATTCATATATGATGGTGCATGAGATAAACACATCAATGGTTGTGTCAAGTACATATTCACATATGATGGTGCATGAGATAAACACATCAATGATGGTGTCCAGTTAACATTCATATAAGATGGTGCATGGGATAAACACATCAATGGTGGTGTCCAGTAAGCATTAATGTATGATGGTGCATGGAATCAACACATCAATGGTGGTGTCCAGTACATATTCATATATGATGGTGCATGGGATCAACACATCAACGGTTGTGTCCAGTAAACATTCAAATATGATGTTGCATGGGATCAACACATCAATGGTGGTGTCCAGTAAATATTCATATATGATGGTGCATGGGATAAACACATCAATGGTGGTTTCCAGTACATATTCATATATGATGGTGCATGGGATCAACACATCAATGATAGTGTCCAGTAAATATTCATATATGATAGTGCTCGGGATCAACACATCAATGGTGGTGTCCAGTAAACTTTCATATATGATGGTGCATGGGATAAACACATCAATGGTGGTGTCCAGTAAACTTTCATATATGATGGTGCATGGGATCAACACATCAATGGTGGTGTCCAGTAAACATTCATATATGATGGTGCATGGGATAAACACATCAATGGTTGTTCCATTACATATTCATATATGATGGTGCATGGGATAAACACATCAATGGTGGTGTCCAGTAAACATTCAGATATGATGGTGCATGGGATAAACACATCAATGGTGGTGTCCAGTAAACATTCAGATATGATGGTGCATGAGATAAACACATCAAAGGTGGTGTCCAGTAAACATTCATATATCATGGTGCATGAGATAAACACATCAATGGTGGTGTCCAGTACATATTCATATATGATGGTGCATGGGATAAACACATCAATGGTTGTGTCCAGCAAACATTCATATATGATGGTGCATGGGATAAACACATCAATGGTGGTGTCCAGTAAACATTCATATATGATGGCGCATGGGATAAACACATCAATGGTGGTGTCCAGTACATATTCATATATGATGGTGCATGAGATAAACACATCAATGGTTGTGTCAAGTACATATTCACATATGATGGTGCATGAGATAAACACATCAATGATGGTGTCCAGTTAACATTCATATAAGATGGTGCATGGGATAAACACATCAATGGTGGTGTCCAGTAAGCATTAATGTATGATGGTGCATGGAATCAACACATCAATGGTGGTGTCCAGTACATATTCATATATGATGGTGCATGGGATCAACACATCAACGGTTGTGTCCAGTAAACATTCATATATGATGTTGCATGGGATCAACACATCAATGGTGGTGTCCAGTAAATATTCATATATGATGGTGCATGGGATAAACACATCAATGGTGGTTTCCAGTACATATTCATATATGATGGTGCATGGGATCAACACATCAATGATAGTGTCCAGTAAATATTCATATATGATGGTGCATGGGATAAACACATCAATGGTGGTTTCCAGTAAACTTTCATATCTGATGGTGCACGGGATCAACACATCAATGGTGGTGTCCAGTAAATATTCATATATGATAGTGCTCGGGATCAACACATCAATGGTGGTGTCCAGTAAACTTTCATATATGATGGTGCATGGGATAAACATATCAATGGTGGTGTCCAGTAAATATTCATATATGATGGTGCATGGGATCAACACATCAATGGTGGTGTCCAGTAAACATTCATATATGATGGTGCATGGGATAAACACATCAATGGTTGTTCCATTACATATTCATATATGATGGTGCATGGGATAAACACATCAATGGTGGTGTCCAGTAAACATTCAGATATGATGGCGCATGGGATAAACACATCAATGGCGGTGTCCAGTACATATTCATATATGATGGTGCATGGGATAAACACATCAATGGTGGTGTCCAGTTAACATTCATATATGATGGTGCATGGGATAAACACATCAATGGTGGTGTCCAGTAAACATTCAGATATGATGGCGCATGGGATAAACACATCAATGGTGGTGTCCAGTACATATTCATATATGATGGTGCATGAGATAAACACATCAATGGTTGTGTCCAGTACATATTCACATATGATGGTGCATGAGATAAACACATCAATGATGGTGTCCAGTGAACATTCATATAAGATGGTGCATGGGATAAACACATTAATGGTGGTGTCCAGTAAGCATTCCTATATGATGGTGCATGGGATCAACACATCAATGGTGGTGTACAGTAAGCATTCATATATGATGGTGCATGGGATAAACACATTAATGGTGGTGTCCAGTAAACATTCATATATGATGGTGCATGGGGTCAATACATCTATGGTGGTGTCCAGTAAACATTTATATATGATGGTGCATGGGATAAACACATCAATGGTTGTGTCCAGTAAACATTTATATATGATGGTGCATGGGATCAACACATCAATGGTTGCGTCCAGTAAACATTTATATATGATGGTGCATGGGATAAACACATCATTGGTGGTATCCAGTAAACATTCATATATGATGGTGCATAGGATAAACACATCAATGGTGGTGTCCAGTAAGCATTCATATATGATGGTGCATGGGATAAACACATTAATGGTGGTGTCCAGTAAACATTCATATATGATTGTGCATGGGGTCAACACATCAATGGTGGTGTCCAGTAAACATTTATATATGATGGTGCATGGGATAAACACATCAATGGTTGTGTCCAGTGAACATTTATATATGATGGTGCATGGGATAAACACATCATTGGTGGTATCCAGTAAACATTCATGTATGATGGTGCATGGGATCAACACATCAATGGCGGTTTCCAGTACATATTCATATATGATGGTGCATGGGATAAACACATCAATGGTGGTGTCCAGTAAGCATTCATATATGATGGTGCATGGGATCAACACATCAATGGTGGCGTCCAGTAAACATTTATATATGATGGTGCATGGGATAAACACATCATTGGTGGTATCCAGTAAACATTCATATATGATGGTGCATGGGATCAACACATCAATGGTGGTGTCCAGTAAACATTCATATATGATGGTGCATGGGATAAACACATCAATGGTGGTTTCCAGTACATATTCATATATGATGGTGCATGGGATCAACACATCAACGGTTGTGTCCAGTAAACATTCATATATGATGGTGCATGGGATCAACACATCAATGGTGGTGTCCAGTAAATATTCATATATGATGGTGCATGGGATAAACACATCAATGGTGGTTTCCAGTAAATATTCATATATGATAGTGCTCGGGATCAACACATCAATGGTGGTGTCCAGTAAACTTTCATATATGATGGTGCATGGGATAAACACATCAATGGTTGTTCCAGTACATATTCATATATGATGGTGCATGGGATAAACACATCAATGGTGGTGTCCAGTAAACATTCAGATATGATGGCGCATGGGATAAACACATCAATGGTGGTATCCAGTACATATTCATATATGATGGTGCATGGGATAAACACATCAATGGTGGTGTCCAGTAAAAATTCATATATGATGGTGCATGGGATAAACACATCAATGGTGGTGTCCAGTAAACATTCAGATATGATGGCGCATGGGATAAACACATCAATGGTGGTGTCCAGTAAACATTCATATATGATGGTGCATGGGATAAACACATCAATGGTGGTGTCCAGTAAACATTCAGATATGATGGCGCATGGGATAAACACATCAATGGTGGTGTCCAGTACATATTCATGTATGATGGTGCATGAGATCAACACATCAATGGTTGTGTCCAGTACATATTCACATATGATGGTGCATGAGATAAACACATCAATGATGGGGTCCAGTTAACATTCATATAAGATGGTGCATGGGATAAACACATTAATGGTGGTGTCCAGTAAGCATTCATATATGATGGTGCATGGGATCAACACATCAATGGTGGTGTACAGTAAGCATTCATATATGATGGTGCATGGGATAAACACATTAATGGTGGTGTCCAGTAAACATTCATATATGATGGTGCATGGGGTCAACACATCAATGGTGGTGTCCAGTAAGCATTCATATATGATGGTGCATGGGATCAACACATCAATGGTGGCGTCCAGTAAACATTTATATATGATGGTGCATGGGATAAACACATCATTGGTGGTATCCAGTAAACATTCATATATGATGGTGCATAGGATCAACACATCAATGGTGGTGTCCAGTACATATTCATATATGATGGTGCATGGGATCAACACATCAACGGTTGTGTCCAGTAAACATTCATATATGATGGTGCATGGGATCAACACATCAATGGTGGTGTCCAGTAAATATTCATATATGATGGTGCATGGGATAAACACATCAATGGTGGTTTCCAGTACATATTCATATATGATGGTGCATGATGGCGGTTTCCAGTACATATTCATATATGATGGTGCATGGGATAAACACATCAATGGTTGTGTCCAGTAAACATTCAAATATGATGGTGCAGTGGATAACATATCAAAGGTGGTGTCCAGTAAACATTCATATATGATGTTGCATGGGATCAACACATCAATGGTGGTGTCCAGTAAACATTTATATATGATGGTGCATGAGATAAACACATCAATGGTGGTGTCCAGTAAACATTGGTATATGATGGTGCATGGGATAAACACATCAATGGTGGTGTCCTGTCATCATTTATAAAGGATGGCGCATGAGATAAACACATTAATTGTGGTGTCCAGTTAACATTCATATATGATGGTGCATGGGATCAACACATCAATGGTAGATTCCAGTACATATTCATATATGATGGTGCATGGGATCAACACATCAATGGTGGTGTCCAGTAAATATTCATATATGATGGTGCATAGGATAAACACATCAATGGTGGTGTCCAGTAAACATTCATATATGATGATGCATGGGATCAACACATCAATGGTGGTGTCCAGTAAGCATTCATATATGATGGTGCATAGGATAAACAAATCAATGGTGGTGTCCAGTAAGCATTCATATATGATGGTGCATGGGATCAACACATCAATGGTGGTGTCCAGTAAACATTCATATATTATGGTGCATGGGATAAACACATCAATGGTGGTGTCCAGTAAACATTCAGATATGATGGCGCATGGGATAAACACATCAATGGTGGTGTCCAGTACATATTCATGTATGATGGTGCATGAGATCAACACATCAATGGTTGTGTCCAGTACATATTCACATATGATGGTGCATGAGATAAACACATCAATGATGGGGTCCAGTTAACATTCATATAAGATGGTGCATGGGATAAACACATTAATGTTGGTGTCCAGTAAGCATTCATATATGATGGTGCATGGGATCAACACATCAATGGTGGTGTACAGTAAGCATTCATATATGATGGTGCATGGGATAAACACATTAATGGTGGTGTCCAGTAAACATTCATATATGATGGTGCATGGGGTCAACACATCAATGGTGGTGTCCAGTAAGCATTCATATATGATGGTGCATGGGATCAACACATCAATGGTGGCGTCCAGTAAACATTTATATATGATGGTGCATGGGATAAACACATCATTGGTGGTATCCAGTAAACATTCATATATGATGGTGCATAGGATCAACACATCAATGGTGGTGTCCAGTACATATTCATATATGATGGTGCATGGGATCAACACATCAACGGTTGTGTCCAGTAAACATTCATATATGATGGTGCATGGGATCAACACATCAATGGTGGTGTCCAGTAAATATTCATATATGATGGTGCATGGGATAAACACATCAATGGTGGTTTCCAGTAAACTTTCATATATGATGGTGCATGGGATAAACACATCAATGGTGGTGTCCTGTAAACTTTCATATATGATGGTGCATGGGATCAACACATCAATGGTGGTGTCCAGTAAACATTCATATATGATGGTGCATGGGATAAACACATCAATGGTGGTGTCCAGTACATATTCATGTATGATGGTGCATGAGATCAACACATCAATGGTTGTGTCCAGTATATATTCACATATGATGGTGCATGAGATAAACACATCAATGATGGTGTCCAGTTAACATTCATATAAGATGGTGCATGGGATAAACACATTAATGGTTGTGTCCAGTAAGCATTCATATATGATGGTGCATGGGATCAACACATCAATGGTGGTGTACAGTAAGCATTCATATATGATGGTGCATGGGATAAACACATTAATGGTGGTGTCCAGTAAACATTCATATATGATGGTGCATGGGGTCAACACATCAATGGTGGTGTCCAGTAAGCATTCATATATGATGGTGCATGGGATCAACACATCAATGGTGGCGTCCAGTAAACATTTATATATGATGGTGCATGGGATAAACACATCATTGGTGGTATCCAGTAAACATTCATATATGATGGTGCATAGGATAAACACATCAATGGTGGTGTCCAGTAAGCATTCATATATGATGGTGCAAGGGATAAACACATCAATGGTGGTTTCCAGTAAACATTCATATATGATTGTGCATGGGGTCAACACATAAATGGTGGTGTCCAGTAAACATTTATATATGATGGTGCATGGGATAAACACATCAATGGTTGTGTCCAGTGAACATTTATATATGATGGTGCATGGGATAAACACATCATTGGTGGTATCCAGTAAACATTCATGTATGATGGTGCATGGGATCAACACATCAATGGCGGTTTCCAGTACATATTCATATATGATGGTGCATGGGATAAACACATCAATGGTTGTGTCCAGTAAACATTCAAATATGATGGTGCAGTGGATAACATATCAAAGGTGGTGTCCAGTAAACATTCATATATGATGTTGCATGGGATCAACACATCAATGGTGGTGTCCAGTAAACATTTATATATGATGGTGCATGAGATAAACACATCAATGGTGGTGTCCAGTAAACATTGGTATATGATGGTGCATGGGATAAACACATCAATGGTGGTGTCCTGTCATCATTTATAAAGGATGGCGCATGAGATAAACACATTAATTGTGGTGTCCAGTTAACATTCATATATGATGGTGCATGGGATCAACACATCAATGGTAGATTCCAGTACATATTCATATATGATGGTGCATGGGATCAACACATCAATGGTGGTGTCCAGTAAATATTCATATATGACGGTGCATAGGATAAACACATCAATGGTGGTGTCCAGTAAACATTCATATATGATGATGCATGGGATCAACACATCAATGGTGGTGTCCAGTAAGCATTCATATATGATGGTGCATAGGATAAACAAATCAATGGTGGTGTCCAGTAAGCATTCATATATGATGGTGCATGGGATCAACACATCAATGGTGGTGTCCAGTAAATATTCATATATGATGGTGCATAGGATAAACACATCAATGGTGGTGTCCAGTACATATTCATATATGATGGTGCATGGGATAAACACATTAATGGTGGTGTCCAGTAAACGTTCATATATGATGGTGCATGGGATAAACACATCAATGGTGGTGTCCAGTAAATATTCATATGAAACATAAAACATAAACATAACATAACAACCATAAAACTGACGATGAAGGGTAAATATTTATGTATTATGTTTCAGGGTAAATACCTAACTATGACGATGTCGGGTAAATATTCAGATATGCTGCTGCAGTGTAAATACACAGCAATGATAGTGTTGGATGAATGTTTTGATATTGACGCGCATAATATGTATGGGAAAAGAAAGGGGTCAATTTGAAAGAGTGTGAATGGTTCTATACGAGATGCCAATATGTGATTTTACATGGCAAATTCGCACATATTATTATGTAAAGTTAAGGAAATATGCAAACATGATAGCCAGATGCAATGGAAATACAGCAGATATGATGGTCATGGGCGATAATATAGACAGATGGCGTTGATTAATAAGTCAAATAATGATGAAGGGAACATAAACATGTGCCATAGAAGGCGAGGCAGCTAGTAGCAAATAGCAATTATGCAGCAGGGTTCAAATGATAGTCGGCCTAGCCGTTAATGTAATGGCGATTAAACAATTATTTCAGTCCATGTTACTTGCATATTGCTCCCCAGCGAGCGCATGGTCTCACTAATTAAATAGTTAGATAGACAAAAATCTATAAGCATCAGAGCTTGGCGATATTTATTCCTTTGTTATTTATAGTTATCCGCAAGTTGTAAGCATGATAAGTGGAGAGGGGTGCATGGAATGGGTTACACGTCTCATTATTGAATTAAAGTGAGTATACAACGTGAGCTCTTAAACTGGAATTAAACTCTTATATCCGTAAGCGTAATCGTATATATAAGCTTACAAATATAAGGAATCAAAACTTCACTTATCAAACTGAAGTCAATTCTCCTGATAAACAAATTGAAGAAGTTATTTCTACCACAAGCCATCCTCTATGTGATCTGTATATTAATACGAATCAAGTTCACGATGTTCTTTCTTCAGTAGACAAAAGCGACGGAACCGGGTTGGCATTAGCAAGAAGTTCCTAAGAATGAATGTTTAACTGTGAGCCGATGTGTTACAGAAATTTTGATAATGAGAGACAATGACTTTCGAATCAGTATGAGTTATATAGAAGTAAAAGCGGTTTGCTATGACGTTAGTACAGGGTTCAAAAGAGTTTTGCATAAGGGCATCATACACACACTTAAAAATGTGGTGTAAATTCGAATTGGTTCAGGAGTGTTTAAGACGTATCTTGAAAAAGAGAACAATGGGTTGTTATTAATGGATGCAAAATTTCCGATAAAATACAAGAGGGGTCACCGCTGGCGTGAAACAGGGTTCCATATGTTTGATGTTATTGTTAGTTATATATTTCAACGATATAGTCGAAGGCATCAATGGTGATATTCGGCTCTTCGCAGATAATACGTTTTTGCTCATCCACTCATGTCTTGATCCACTACAGTTTAGTATAAGTACCATCATGTTGTCTTGATCTACTACAGTTTAGAATAGGTACCATCATGATGTCTTGATCCACTACAGTTAAGAATAGGTACCATCATGATGTCTTGATCCACTACAGTTTAGTATAAGTACCATCATGATGTCTTGATCCACTACAGTTTAGTATAAGTACCAGCATGACGTCTTGATCCACTACAGTTTAGAATAGGTACCAGCATGATGTGTTGATCCCACTACAGTTTAGTATAGGTACCATCATGATGTCTTGATCCACTACATTTTAGTATAGGTACCATCATGACGTCTTGATCCACTACAGTTTAGTATAGGTACCATCATGACGTCTTGATCCACTACAGTTAAGTATAAGTACCAGCATGATGTCTTGATCCACTACAGTTTAGTATAGGTACCATCATGACGTCTTGATCCACTACAGTTTAGTATAAGTACCATCATGATTTCTTGATCCACTACAGTTTAGTATAAGTACCAGCATGACGTCTTGATCCACTACAGTTTAGTATAAGTACCATCATGTTGTCTTGATCTACTACAGTTTAGAATAGGTACCATCATGATGTCTTGATCCACTACAGTTAAGAATAGGTACCATCATGATGTCTTGATCCACTACATTTTAGTATAAGTACCAGCATGACGTCTTGATCCACTACAGTTTAGAATAGGTACCAGCATGATGTGTTGATCCCACTACAGTTTAGTATAGGTACCATCATGATGTCTTGATCCACTACAGTTTAGTATAGGTACCATCATGACGTCTTGATCCACTACAGTTTAGTATAGGTACCATCATGACGTCTTGATCCACTACAGTTTAGTATAAGTACCAGCATGACGTCTTGATCCACTACAGTTTAGTATAGGTACCATCATGACGTCTTGATCCACTACAGTTTAGTATAAGTACCATCATGATTTCTTGATCCACTACAGTTTAGTATAAGTACCAGCATGACGTCTTGATCCACTACAGTTTAGTATAAGTACCATCATGTTGTCTTGATCTACTACAGTTTAGAATAGGTACCATCATGATGTCTTGATCCACTACAGTTTAGAATAGGTACCATCATGATGTCTTGATCCACTACAGTTTAGTATAGGTACCAGCATGATGTCTTGATCCACTACAGTTTACTATAGGTACCAGCATGACGTCTTGATCCACTACAGTTAAGTATAGGTACCAGCATGATGTCTTGATCCACTACAGTTTAGTAAAGGTACCAGCATGATGTCTTGATCCACTACAGTTAAGTAAAGGTACCAGCACGATGTCTTGATCCACTACAGTTTAGTATAGGTACCATCATGATGTCTTGATCCTCTACAGTTTAGTATAAGTACCATCATGATGTATTGATCCTCTACAGTTTAGTATAAGTACCATCATGACGTCTTGATCCACTACAGTTTGTATAGGTACCAGCATGATGTCTTGATCCACTACAGTTTAGTATAGGTACCATCATGATGTCTTGATCCTCTACAGTTTAGTATAAGTACCATCATGATGTCTTGATCCACTACAGTTTAGTATAGGTACCAGCATGATGTATTGATCTACTGCAGTTTACTATAGGTACCATCATGATGTCTTGATCCTCTACAGTTTAGTATAAGTACCATCATGATGTCTTGATCCACTACAGTTTAGTATAGGTACCAGCATGATGTATTGATCTACTGCAGTTTACTATAGGTACCAGCATGATGTCTTGATCCACTACAATTTAGTATAGGTACCAGCATGATGTATTGATCTACTGCAGTTTACTATAGGTACCAGCATGATGTCTTGATCCACTACAGTTTAGTATAAGTACCATCATGATGTCTTGATCCACTACAATTTAGTATAGGTACCAGCATGATGTATTGATCTACTGCAGTTTACTATAGGTACCAGCATGATGTCTTGATCCACTACAGTTAAGTATAGGTACCATCATGATGTCTTGATCCACTACAGTTTAGTAAAGGTACCAGCACGATGTCTTGATCCACTACAGTTTAGTATAGGTACCATCATGATGTCTTGATCCTCTACAGTTTAGTATAAGTACCATCATGATGTCTTGATCCACTACAGTTTAGTATAGGTACCAGCATGATGTATTGATCTACTGCAGTTTACTATAGGTACCAGCATGATGTCTTGATCCACTACAGTTTAGTATAGGTACCAGCATGATGTATTGATCTACTGCAGTTTACTATAGGTACCAGCATGATGTCTTGATCCACTACAGTTTAGTATAGGTACCATCATGATGTCTTGATCCACTACAGTTTAGTATAAGTACCATCATGATGTCTTGATCCACTACAGTTTAGTATAGGTACCAGCATGATGTATTGATCTACTGCAGTTTACTATAGGTACCAGCATGATGTCTTGATCTACTACAGTTTACTATAGGTACCAGCACGATGTCTTGATCCACTACTGTTTAGTATAGGTACCAGCACGATGTCTTGATCCTCTACAGTTTAGTATAAGTACCATCATGATGTCTTGATCCACTACAGTTTAGTATAGGTACCAGCATGATGTATTGATCTACTGCAGTTTACTATAGGTACCAGCATGATGTCTTGATCCACTACAGTTTAGTATAGGTACCAGCATGATGTATTGATCTACTGCAGTTTACTATAGGTACCAGCATGATGTCTTGATCCACTACAGTTTAGTATAGGTACCATCATGCTGTCTTGATCCTCTACAGTTTAGTATAAGTACCATCATGATGTCTTGATCCACTACAGTTTAGTATAGGTACCAGCATGATGTATTGATCTACTGCAGTTTACTATAGGTACCAGCATGATGTCTTGATCCACTACAGTTTAGTAAAGGTACCAGCACGATGTCTTGATCCACTACAGTTTAGTATAGGTACCATCATGATGTCTTGATCCTCTACAGTTTAGTATAAGTACCATCATGATGTCTTGATCCACTACAGTTTAGTATAGGTACCAGCATGATGTATTGATCTACTGCAGTTTACTATAGGCACCAGCATGATTTATTGATCCACTACAGTTTAGTATAAGTACCAGCATGATGTCTTGATCCACTACAGTTTAGTATAGGTACCATCATGTCTTGATCCACTACAGTTTACTATAGGTACCAGCACGATGTCTTGATCCACTACAATTTGGTATAGGTACCAGCATGATGTCTTGATCCACTACAGTTTAGTAAAGGTACCAGCACGATGTCTTGATCCACTGCAGTTTACTATAAGTACCACCATGATGTCTTGATACACTACAGTTTAGTATAGGTACCAGCATGATGTCTTGATCCACTACAGTTTACTATAGGTACCAGCATGATGTCTTGATCCACTTCAGTTTACTATAGGTACCAGCATGATGTCTTGATCCACTACAGTTAAGTAAAGGTACCATCATGATGTCTTGATCCACTACAGTTTAGCATAAGTACCAGCATGATGTCTTGATCCACTACAGTTTAGCATAAGTACCAGCATGATGTCTTGATCCACTACAGTTTAGTATAGGTACCATCATGACGTCTTGATCCTCTATTGTTTAGTATAGGTACCATTATGACGTCTTGATCCACTACAGTTTGTATAGGTACCAGCATGATGTCTTGATCCACTACAGTTTAGTATAGGTACCATCATGATGTCTTGATCCTCTACAGTTTAGTATAAGTACCATCATGATGTCTTGATCCACTACAGTTTAGTATAGGTACCAGCATGATGTATTGATCTACTGCAGTTTACTATAGGTACCAGCATGATGTCTTGATCCACTACAGTTTAGTATAGGTACCAGCATGATGTATTGATCTACTGCAGTTTACTATAGGTACCAGCATGATGTATTGATCCACTACAGTTTAGTATAAGTACCATCATGATGTCTTGATCCACTACAATTTAGTATAGGTACCAGCATGATGTATTGATCTACTGCAGTTTACTATAGGTACCAGCATGATGTCTTGATCCACTACAGTTAAGTATAGGTACCATCATGATGTCTTGATCCTCTACAGTTTAGTATAAATACCATCATGATGTCTTGATCCACTACAGTTTAGTATAGGTACCAGCATGATGTCTTGATCTACTGCAGTTTAGTATAGGTACCAGCATGATGTCTTGATCCACTACAGTTTAGTAAAGGTACCAGCACGATGTCTTGATCCACTACAGTTTAGTATAGGTACCATCATGATGTCTTGATCCTCTACAGTTTAGTATAAGTACCATCATGATGTCTTGATCCACTACAGTTTAGTATAGGTACCAGCATGATGTATTGATCTACTGCAGTTTACTATAGGTACCAGCATGATGTCTTGATCCACTACAGTTTAGTATAGGTACCAGCATGATGTATTGATCTACTGCAGTTTACTATAGGTACCAGCATGATGTCTTGATCCACTACAGTTTAGTATAGGTACCATCATGATGTCTTGATCCTCTACAGTTTAGTATAAGTACCATCATGATGTCTTGATCCACTACAGTTTAGTATAGGTACCAGCATGATGTATTGATCTACTGCAGTTTACTATAGGTACCAGCATGATGTCTTGATCTACTACAGTTTACTATAGGTACCAGCACGATGTCTTGATCCACTACTGTTTAGTATAGGTACCAGCACGATGTCTTGATCCTCTACAGTTTAGTATAAGTACCATCATGATGTCTTGATCCACTACAGTTTAGTATAGGTACCAGCATGATGTATTGATCTACTGCAGTTTACTATAGGTACCAGCATGATGTCTTGATCCACTACAGTTTAGTATAGGTACCAGCATGATGTATTGATCTACTGCAGTTTACTATAGGTACCAGCATGATGTCTTGATCCACTACAGTTTAGTATAGGTACCATCATGATGTCTTGATCCTCTACAGTTTAGTATAAGTACCATCATGATGTCTTGATCCACTACAGTTTAGTATAGGTACCAGCATTATGTATTGATCTACTGCAGTTTACTATAGGTACCAGCATGATGCCTTGATCCACTACAGTTTAGTAAAGGTACCAGCACGATGTCTTGATCCACTACAGTTTAGTATAGGTACCATCATGATGTCTTGATCCTCTACAGTTTAGTATAAGTACCATCATGATGTCTTGATCCACTACAGTTTAGTATAGGTACCAGCATGATGTATTGATCTACTGCAGTTTACTATAGGCACCAGCATGATTTATTGATCCACTACAGTTTAGTATAAGTACCAGCATGATGTCTTGATCCACTACAGTTTAGTATAGGTACCATCATGTCTTGATCCACTACAGTTTACTATAGGTACCAGCACGATGTCTTGATCCACTACAATTTGGTATAGGTACCAGCATGATGTCTTGATCCACTACAGTTTAGTAAAGGTACCAGCACGATGTCTTGATCCACTGCAGTTTACTATAAGTACCACCATGATGTCTTGATACACTACAGTTTAGTATAGGTACCAGCATGATGTCTTGATCCACTACAGTTTACTATAGGTACCAGCATGATGTCTTGATCCTCTACAGTTTAGTATAGGTACCAGCATGATGTCTTGATCCACTACAGTTTAGTATACGTACCATCATGATGTCTTGATCCACTTCAGTTTACTATAGGTACCAGCATGATGTCTTGATCCACTACAGTTAAGTAAAGGTACCATCATGATGTCTTGATCCACTACAGTTTAGCATAAGTACCAGCATGATGTCTTGATCCACTACAGTTTAGTATAAGTACCATCATGATGTATTGATCTACTATAGTTTAGCATAAGTACCAGCATGATGTCTTGATCCACTACAGTTTAGCATAAGTACCAGCATGATGTCTTGATCCACTACAGTTTAGTATAGGTACCATCATGACGTCTTGATCTACTACAGTTTACTATAGGTACCAGCATGATGTCTTGATCCACTACAGTTTAGTATAGGTACCAGCATGATGCCTTGATCCACTACAGTTTAGTATAGGTACCAGCACGATGTCTTGATCCACTACAGTTTAGTAAAAGTACCATCCTGATGTCTTGATCCACTACAGTTTAGTATAGGTACCAGCATGATGTATTGATCCCACTACATTTTAGTATAGGTACCAGCACGATGTCTTGATCCACTACAGTTTGGTATAGGTACCAGCATGATGTCCTGATCCATTACAGTTTAGTATAGGTACCAGCACGATGTCTTGATCCACTACAGTTTACTATAGGTACCAGCATGATGTCTTGATCCACTACAGTTTAGTAAAGGTACCATCATGACGTCTTGATCTACTACAGTTTACTATAGGTACCAGCATGATGTCTTGATCCACTACAGTTTAGTATAGGTACCAGCACGATGTCTTGATCCACTACAGCTTAGTATAGGTACCAGCATGGTGTCTTGATCCACTACAGTTTAGTATAGGTACCATCATGACGTCTTGATCTACTACAGTTTAGTATAGGTACCAGCATGATGTATTGATCTACTGCAGTTTACTATAGGTACCAGCATGATGTCTTGATCCACTTCAGTTTAGTATAGGTACCAGCATGATGTCTTGATCCACTACAGTTTGGTATAGGTACCAGCATGATGTCTTGATCCACTACAGTTGAGTAAAGGTACCATCATGATGTCTTGATCTACTACAGTTTACTATAGGTACCAGCATGATGTCTTGATCCACTACAGTTTAGTATAGGTACCAGCATGATGTCTTGATCCACTACAGCTTACTATAGGTACCATCATGATGTCTTGATCCACTACAGTTAAGTATAGGTACCAGCACGATGTCTTGATCCTCTACAGTTTAGTAAAAGTACCATCATGATGTCTTGATCCACTACATTTTAGTATAGGTACCAGCATGATGTATTGATCTACTACAGTTTACTATAGGTACCAGCATGATGTCTTGATCCACTACAGTTTAGTATAGGTACCAGCATGATGTCTTTATCTACTACAGTTTAGTATAGGTACCATCATGATGTCTTGATCTACTACAGTTTAGTATAGGTACCAGCACGATGTCTTGATCCACTACAGTTTACTATAGGTACCAGCACGATGTCTTGATCCACTACAGTTTGTATAGGTACCATCATGATGTCTTGATCCACTTCAGTTTACTATAGGTACCAGCATGATGTCTTGATCCACTACAGTTAAGTAAAGGTACCATCATGATGTCTTGATCCACTACAGTTTAGCATAAGTACCAGCATGATGTCTTGATCCACTACAGTTTAGTATAAGTACCATCATGATGTATTGATCTACTATAGTTTAGCATAAGTACCAGCATGATGTCTTGATCCACTACAGTTTAGCATAAGTACCAGCATGATGTCTTGATCCACTACAGTTTAGTATAGGTACCATCATGACGTCTTGATCTACTACAGTTTACTATAGGTACCAGCATGATGTCTTGATCCACTACAGTTTAGTATAGGTACCAGCATGATGCCTTGATCCACTACAGTTTAGTATAGGTACCAGCACGATGTCTTGATCCACTACAGTTTAGTAAAAGTACCATCCTGATGTCTTGATCCACTACAGTTTAGTATAGGTACCAGCATGATGTATTGATCCCACTACATTTTAGTATAGGTACCAGCACGATGTCTTGATCCACTACAGTTTGGTATAGGTACCAGCATGATGTCCTGATCCATTACAGTTTAGTATAGGTACCAGCACGATGTCTTGATCCACTACAGTTTACTATAGGTACCAGCATGATGTCTTGATCCACTACAGTTTAGTAAAGGTACCATCATGACGTCTTGATCTACTACAGTTTACTATAGGTACCAGCATGATGTCTTGATCAACTACAGTTTAGTATAGGTACCAGCACGATGTCTTGATCCACTACAGCTTAGTATAGGTACCAGCATGGTGTCTTGATCCACTACAGTTTAGTATAGGTACCATCATGACGTCTTGATCTACTACAGTTTAGTATAGGTACCAGCATGATGTATTGATCTACTGCAGTTTACTATAGGTACCAGCATGATGTCTTGATCCACTACAGTTTAGTAAAGGTACCAGCACGATGTCTTGATCCACTTCAGTTTAGTATAGGTACCAGCATGATGTCTTGATCCACTACAGTTTGGTATAGGTACCAGCATGATGTCTTGATCCACTACAGTTGAGTAAAGGTACCATCATGATGTCTTGATCTACTACAGTTTACTATAGGTACCAGCATGATGTCTTGATCCACTACAGTTTAGTATAGGTACCAGCATGATGTCTTGATCCACTACAGCTTACTATAGGTACCATCATGATGTCTTGATCCACTACAGTTAAGTATAGGTACCAGCACGATGTCTTGATCCTCTACAGTTTAGTAAAAGTACCATCATGATGTCTTGATCCACTACATTTTAGTATAGGTACCAGCATGATGTATTGATCTACTACAGTTTACTATAGGTACCAGCATGATGTCTTGATCCACTACAGTTTAGTATAGGTACCAGCATGATGTCTTTATCTACTACAGTTTAGTATAGGTACCATCATGATGTCTTGATCTACTACAGTTTAGTATAGGTACCAGCACGATGTCTTGATCCACTACAGTTTACTATAGGTACCAGCACGATGTCTTGATCCACTACAGTTTGTATAGGTACCAGCATGATGTCTTGATCCACTACAGTTTACTATAGGTACCAGCATGATGTCTTGATCCTCTACAGTTTAGTATAGGTACCAGCATGATGTCTTGATCTACTACAGTTTAGTAAAGGTACCAGCACGATGTATTGATCAACTACAGTTTGTATAGGTACCAGCATGATGTCTTGATCCTCTACAATTTAGTATAGGTACCAGCATGATGTCTTGATCTACTACAGTTTAGTATAGGTACCACCATGATGTCTTGATCCACTACAGTTTAGTAAAAGTACCAGCATGATGTATTGATCCACTACAGCTTAGTATAGGTACCATCATGACGTCTTGATCCCCTACAGTTTACTATAGGTACCATCATGATGTCTTGATCCACTACAGTTTAGTATAGGTACCATCATGATGTATTGATCCCACTACAGTTAAGTATAGGTACCATCACGATGTCTTGATCCACTACAGTTTAGTATAGGTACCAGCACGATGTCTTGATCCACTACAGTTTACTATAGGTACCAGCATGATGTCTTGATCCACTACAGTTTGTATAGGTACCAGCATGATGTCTTGATCCACTACAGTTTAGTATAGGTACCATCATGATGTCTTGATCTACTACAGTTTAGTATAGGTACCAGCACGATGTCTTGATCCACTACAGTTTACTAAAGGTACCAGCACGATGTCTTGATCCACTACAGTTTGTATAGGTACCAGCATGATGTCTTGATCAACTACAGTTTACTATAGGTTCCAGCATGATGTCTTGATCCTCTACAGTTTAGTATAGGTACCAGCATGATGTCTTGATCTACTACAGTTTAGTAAAGGTACCAGCACGATGTCTTGATCCACTACAGTTTGTATAGGTACCAGCATGATGTATTGATCCTCTACAGTTTAGTATAGGTACCAGCATGATGTCTTGATCTACTACAGTTTAGTATAGGTACCAGCATGATGTCTTGATCCTCTACAGTTTAGTATAGGTACCAGCACGATGTCTTTATCTACTACAGTTTAGTAAAGGTACCAGCACGATGTCTTGATCTACTACAGTTTAGTAAAGGTGCCACCATGATGTTTTGATCCTCTACAGTTTACTATAGGTACCACCATGATGTCTTGATCCACTACAGTTTAGTATAGGTACCAGCATGATGTCTTGATCCACTACAGTTTAGTAAAGGTACCAGCACGATGTCTTGATCCACTACAGTTTAGTATAGGTACCAGCATGATGTCTTGATCCACTACAGCTTGGTATAGGTACCAGCATGATGTCTTGATCCACTACAGTTGACTATAGGTACCAGCATGATGTCTTGATCTACTACAGTTTACTATAGGTACCAGCATGATGTCTTGATCCACTACAGTTTAGTATAGGTACCAGCATGATGTCTTGATCCACTACAGCTTACTATAGGTACCATCATGATGTCTTGATCCACTACAGTTAAGTATAGGTACCAGCACGATGTCTTGATCCACTACAGTTTAGTAAAAGTACCATCATGAGGTCTTGATCCACTACATTTTAGTATAGGTACCAGCATGATGTATTGATCTACTACAGTTTACTATAGGTACCAGCATGATGTCTTGATCCACTACAGTTTAGTATAGGTACCAGCATGATGTCTTTATCTACTACAGTTTAGTATAGGTACCATCATGATGTCTTGATCTACTACAGTTTAGTATAGGTACCAGCACGATGTCTTGATCCACTACAGTTTACTATAGGTACCAGCACGATGTCTTGATCCACTACAGTTTGTATAGGTACCAGCATGATGTCTTGATCCACTACAGTTTACTATAGGTACCAGCATGATGTCTTGATCCTCTACAGTTTAGTATAGGTACCAGCATGATGTCTTGATCTACTACAGTTTAGTAAAGGTACCAGCACGATGTATTGATCCACTACAGTTTGTATAGGTACCAGCATGATATATTGATCCTCTACAGTTTAGTATAGGTACCAGCATGATGTCTTGATCTACTACAGATTAGTATAGGTACCACCATGATGTCTTGATCCACTACAGTTTAGTAAAAGTACCAGCATGATGTATTGATCCACTACAGCTTAGTATAGCTACCATCATGACGTCTTGATCCCCTACAGTTTACTATAGGTACCAGCATGATGTCTTGATCCACTACAGTTTAGTATAGGTACCATCATGATGTATTGATCCCACTACAGTTTAGTATAGGTACCATCACGATGTCTTGATCCACTACAGTTTAGTAAAGGTACCAGCACGATGTCTTGATCCACTACAGTTTACTATAGGTACCAGCATGATGTCTTGATCATCTACAGTTTGTATAGGTACCAGCATGATGTCTTGATCCACTACAGTTTAGAATAGGTACCATCATGATGTCTTGATCTACTACAGTTTAGTATAGGTACCAGCACGATGTCTTGATCCACTACAGTTTACTAAAGGTACCAGCACGATGTCTTGATCCACTACAGTTTGTATAGGTACCAGCATGATGTCTTGATCCACTACAGTTTACTATAGGTACCAGCATGATGTCTTGATCCTCTACAGTTTAGTATAGGTACCAGCATGATGTCTTGATCTACTACAGTTTAGTAAAGGTACCAGCACGATGTCTTGATCCACTACAGTTTGTATAGGTACCAGCATGATGTCTTGATCCTCTACAGTTTAGTATAGGTACCAGCATGATGTCTTGATCTACTACAGTTTAGTATAGGTACCAGCATGATGTCTTGATCCTCTACAGTTTAGTATAGGTACCAGCACGATGTCTTTATCTACTACAGTTTAGTAAAGGTACCAGCACGATGTCTTGATCTACTACAGTTTACTATAGGTACCATCATGATGTCTTGATCTACTACAGTTTACTCTAGGTACCAGCATGATGTCTTGATCCACTACAGTTTAGTATAGGTACCAGCATGATGTTTTGATCCTCTACAGTTTAGTTTAGGTACCAGCACGATGTCTTTATCTGCTACAGTTTACTATAGGTACCGGCATGATGTCTTGATCCACTACAGTTTAGTATAGGTACCAGCATGATGTTTTGATCCTCTACAGTTTAGTATAGGTACCATCATGATGTCTTGATCCACTACAGTTTAGTATAGGTACCATCATGATGTCTTGATCCACTACAGTTTAGTATAGGTACCAGCACGATGTCTTGATCTACTACAGTTTAGTAAAGGTACCAGCACGATGTCTTGATCTACTACAGTTTACTATAGGTACCACCATGATGTCTTGATCTACTACAGTTTAGTATAGGTACCATCATGATGTCTTGATCCACTACAGTTTGTATAGGTACCAGCATGATGTCTTGATCCACTACAGTTTAGTATAGGTACCAGCACGATGTCTTGATCCACTACAGTTAAGTATAGGTACCAGCACGATGTCTTGATCCACTACAGTTTAGTATAGGTACCAGCACGATGTCTTTATCTACTACAGTTTAGTATAGGTACCATCATGATGTCTTGATCCACTACAGTTTAGTATAGGTACCAGCATGATGTCTTGATCTACTACAGTTTAGTAAAGGTACCAGCACGATGTCTTGATCCACTACAGTTTGTATAGGTACCAGCATGATGTCTTGATCCTCTACAGTTTAGTATAGGTACCAGCATGATGTCTTGATCTACTACAATTTAGTATAGGTACCATCATGACGTCTTGATCCTCTATAGTTTAGTATAGGTACCATCATGACGTCTTGATCCACTACAGTTTGTATAGGTACCAGCATGATGTCTTGATCCACTACAGTTTAGTATAGGTACCATCATGATGTCTTGATCTACTACAGTTTAGTATAGGTACCAGCATGATGTCTTGATCCTCTACAGTTT
The DNA here is from genome assembly GCA_916613615.1 of Steromphala cineraria. Taxonomy (NCBI): domain Eukaryota; kingdom Metazoa; phylum Mollusca; class Gastropoda; order Trochida; family Trochidae; genus Steromphala; species Steromphala cineraria. The sequence goes on from OU744728.1 coordinate 33,295,368, forward strand.
AGTATAGGTACCAGCACGATGTCTTTATCTACTACAGTTTAGTAAAGGTACCAGCACGATGTCTTGATCTACTACAGTTTACTATAGGTACCATCATGATGTCTTGATCCACTACAGTTTAGTATAGGTACCAGCATGACATCTTGATCCACTACAGTTTGTATAGGTACCATCGTGATGTCTTGATCTACTACAGTTTAGTATAGGTACCATCATGACGTCTTGATCCTCTATTGTTTAGTATAGGTACCATCATGACGTCTTGATCCACTACAGTTTAGTATAGGTACCATCATGATGTCTTGATCCTCTACAGTTGAGTATAAGTACCATCATGATGTCTTGATCCACTACAGTTTAGTTTAGGTACCAGCATGATGTATTGATCTACTGCAGTTTACTATAGGTACCAGCATGATGTCTTGATCCACTAAAGTTTAGTATAGGTACCAGCATGATGTCTTGATCTACTACAGTTTAGTAAAGGTACCATCATGACGTCTTGATCCTCTATTGTTTAGTATAGGTACCATCATGACGTCTTGATCCACTACAGTTTAGTATAGGTACCATCATGATGTCTTGATCCTCTACAGTTGAGTATAAGTACCATCATGATGTCTTGATCCACTACAGTTTAGTTTAGGTACCAGCATGATGTCTTGATCCACTACAGTTTAGTAAAGGTTCCAGCATGATGTCTTGATCCTCTACAGTTTAGTATAGGTACCAGCATGATGTCTTGATCTACTACAGTTTAGTAAAGGTACCAGCACGATGTCTTGATCCACTACAGTTTGTATAGGTACCAGCATGATGTCTTGATCCTCTACAGTTTAGTATAGGTACCAGCATGATGTCTTGATCTACTACAGTTTAGTATAGGTACCAGCATGATGTCTTGATCCTCTACAGTTTAGTATAGGTACCAGCACGATGTCTTTATCTACTACAGTTTAGAAAAGGTACCAGCACGATGTCTTGATCTACTACAGTTTACTATAGGTACCATCATGATGTCTTGATCCACTACAGTTTAGTATAGGTGCCACCATGATGTTTTGATCCTCTACAGTTTACTATAGGTACCACCATGATGTCTTGATCCACGTCAGTTTAGTATAGGTACCAGCATGATGTCTTGATCTACTACAGTTTAGTATAGGTACCACCATGATGTTTTGATCCTCTACAGTTTAGTATAGGTACCATCATGATGTCTTGATCTACTACAGTTTACTATAGGTACCACCATGATGTCTTGATCCACTACAGTTTAGTATAGGTACCAGCATGATGTTTTGATCCTCTACAGTTTAGTATAGGTACCAGCACGATGTCTTTATCTACTACAGTTTAGTAAAGGTACCAGCACGATGTCTTGATCTGCTACAGTTTACTATAGGTACCGCCATGATGTCTTCATCCACTACAGTTTAGTATAGGTACCAGCATGATGTTTTGATCCTCTACAGTTTAGTATAGGTACCATCATGATGTCTTGATCCACTACAGTTTAGTATAGGTACCATCATGATGTCTTGATCCACTACAGTTTAGTTTAGGTACCAGCACGATGTCTTGATCTACTACAGTTTAGTAAAGGTACCAGCACGATGTCTTGATCTACTACAGTTTACTATAGGTACCACCATGATGTCTTGATCCACTACAGTTTAGTATAGGTACCATCATGATGTCTTGATCCACTACAGTTTGTATAGGTACCAGCATGATGTCTTGATCCACTACAGTTTTGTATAGTTACCAGCATGATGTCTTGATCCACTACAGTTAAGTATAGGTACCAGCACGATGTCTTGATCCACTACAGTTTAGTATAGGTACCAGCACGATGTCTTTATCTGCTACAGTTTAGTATAGGTACCATCATGATGTCTTGATCCACTACAGTTTAGTATAGGTACCAGCATGATGTCTTGATCTACTACAGTTTAGTAAAGGTACCAGCACGATGTCTTGATCCACTACAGTTTGTATAGGTACCAGCATGATGTCTTGATCCTCTACAGTTAAGTATAGGTACCAGCATGATGTCTTGATCTACTACAGTTTAGTATAGGTACCATCATGACGTCTTGATCCTCTATAGTTTAGTATAGGTACCATCATGACGTCTTGATCCACTACAGTTTGTATAGGTACCAGCATGATGTCTTGATCCACTACAGTTTAGTATAGGTACCATCATGATGTCTTGATCTACTACAGTTTAGTATAGGTACCAGCATGATGTCTTGATCCTCTACAGTTTAGTATAGGTACCAGCACGATGTCTTCATCCACTACGGTTTAGTATAAGTACCAGCATGATGTATTGATCCACTACAGTTTAGTATAGGTACCAGCATGATGTCTTGATCCACTGCAGTTTACTATAGGTACCAGCATGATGTCTTGATCCACTACAGTTTAGTATAGGTACCAGCATGACATCTTGATCCACTACAGTTTGTATATGTACCATCGTGATGTCTTGATCTACTACAGTTTACTATAGGTACCATCATGATGTCTTGATCCACTACAGTTTAGTATAGGTACCAGCATGACATCTTGATCCACTACAGTTTGTATAGGTACCATCGTGATGTCTTGATCTACTACAGTTTAGTATAGGTACCATCATGACGTCTTGATCCTCTATTGTTTAGTATAGGTACCATTATGACGTCTTGATCCACTACAGTTTGTATAGGTACCAGCATGATGTCTTGATCCACTACAGTTTAGTATAGGTACCATCATGATGTCTTGATCCTCTACAGTTTAGTATAAGTACCATCATGATGTCTTGATCCACTACAGTTTAGTTTAGGTACCAGCATGATGTATTGATCTACTGCAGTTTACTATAGGTACCAGCATGATGTCTTGATCCACTAAAGTTTAGTAAAGGTTCCAGCATGATGTCTTGATCCTCTACAGTTTAGTATAGGTACCAGCATGATGTCCTGATCTACTACAGTTTAGTAAAGGTACCAGCACGATGTCTTGATCCACTACAGTTTGTATAGGTACCAGCATGATGTCTTGATCCTCTACAGTTTAGTATAGGTACCAGCATGATGTCTTGATCCTCTACAGTTTAGTATAGGTACCAGCACGATGTCTTTATCTACTACAGTTTAGAAAAGGTACCAGCACGATGTCTTGATCTACTACAGTTTACTATAGGTACCATCATGATGTCTTGATCCACTACAGTTTAGTATAGGTGCCACCATGATGTTTTGATCCTCTACAGTTTACTATAGGTACCACCATGATGTCTTTATCCACGTCAGTTTAGTATAGGTACCAGCATGATGTCTTGATCTACTACAGTTTAGTATAGGTACCACCATGATGTTTTGATCCTCTACAGTATAGTATAGGTACCATCATAATGTCTTGATCTACTACAGTTTACTATAGGTACCACCATGATGTCTTGATCCACTACAGTTTAATGTAGGTACCAGCATGATGTTTTGATCCTCTACAGTTTAGTATAGGTACCAGCACGATGTCTTTATCTACTACAGTTTAGTAAAGGTACCAGCACGATGTCTTGATCTGCTACAGTTTACTATAAGTACCGCCATGATGTCTTGATCCTCTACAGTTTAGTATAGGTACCAGCATGATGTCCTGATCTACTACAGTTTAGTAAAGGTACCAGCACGATGTCTTGATCCACTACAGTTTGTATAGGTACCAGCATGATGTCTTGATCCTCTACAGTTTAGTATAGGTACCAGCATGATGTCTTGATCCTCTACAGTTTAGTATAGGTACCAGCACGATGTCTTTATCTACTACAGTTTAGAAAAGGTACCAGCACGATGTCTTGATCTACTACAGTTTACTATAGGTACCATCATGATGTCTTGATCCACTACAGTTTAGTATAGGTGCCACCATGATGTTTTGATCCTCTACAGTTTACTATAGGTACCACCATGATGTCTTTATCCACGTCAGTTTAGTATAGGTACCAGCATGATGTCTTGATCTACTACAGTTTAGTATAGGTACCACCATGATGTTTTGATCCTCTACAGTATAGTATAGGTACCATCATAATGTCTTGATCTACTACAGTTTACTATAGGTACCACCATGATGTCTTGATCCACTACAGTTTAATGTAGGTACCAGCATGATGTTTTGATCCTCTACAGTTTAGTATAGGTACCAGCACGATGTCTTTATCTACTACAGTTTAGTAAAGGTACCAGCACGATGTCTTGATCTGCTACAGTTTACTATAAGTACCGCCATGATGTCTTGATCCACTACAGTTTAGTATAGGTACCAGCATGATGTTTTGATCCTCTACAGTTTAGTATAGGTACCATCATGATGTCTTGATCCACTACAGTTTAGTATAGGTACCATCATGATGTCTTGATCCACTACAGTTTAGTATAGGTACCAGCATGATGTCTTGATCCACTACAGTTTAGTATAGGTACCATCATGATGTCTTGATCTACTACAGTTTACTATAGGTACCAGCACGATGTCTTGATCTACTACAGTTTAGTAAAGGTACCAGCACGATGTCTTGATCTACTACAGTTTACTATAGGTACCACCATGATGTCTTGATCCACTACAGTTTAGTATAGGTACCATCATGATGTCTTGATCCACTACAGTTTGTATAGGTACCAGCATGATGTCTTGATCCACTACAGTTTAGTATAGTTACCAGCATGATGTCTTGATCCACTACAGTTAAGTATAGGTACCAGCTGGATGTCTTGATCCACTACAGTTTAGTATAGGTACCAGCACGATGTCTTTATCTACTACAGTTTAGTATAGGTACCATCATGATGTCTTGATCCACTACAGTTTAGTATAGGTACCAGCATGATGTCTTGATCTACTACAGTTTAGTAAAGGTACCAGCACGATGTCTTGATCCACTACAGTTTGTATAGGTACCAGCATGATGTCTTGATCCTCTACAGTTAAGTATAGGTACCAGCATGATGTCTTGATCTACTACAGTTTAGTATAGGTACCATCATGACGTCTTGATCCTCTATAGTTTAGTATAGGTACCATCATGACGTCTTGATCCACTACAGTTTGTATAGGTACCAGCATGATGTCTTGATCCACTACAGTTTAGTATAGGTACCATCATGATGTCTTGATCTACTACAGTTTAGTATAGGTACCAGCATGATGTCTTGATCCTCTACAGTTTAGTATAGGTACCAGCACGATGTCTTCATCCACTACGGTTTAGTATAAGTACCAGCATGATGTATTGATCCACTACAGTTTAGTATAGGTACCAGCATGATGTCTTGATCCACTGCAGTTTACTATAGGTACCAGCATGATGTCTTGATCCACTACAGTTTAGTATAGGTACCAGCATGATGTCTTGATCCACTACAGTTTAGTATAGGTACCAGCATGATGTCTTGATCCACTACAGTTTAGTATAAGTACCAGCATGATGTCTTGATCCACTACAGTTTAGTATAGGTACCAGCATGATGTATTGATCTACTTCAGTTTACTATAGGTACCAGCATGATGTATTGATCCACTACAGTTTACTATAGGTACCAGCATGATGTCTTGATCCACTACAGTTTAGTAAAGGTACCAGCATGATGTCTTGATCCACTTCAGTTTACTATAGGTACCAGCGTGATGTCTTGATCCACTACAGTTTAGTATAGGTACCAGCATGACATCTTGATCCACTAAAGTTTAGAATAGGTACCAGCATGATGTCTTGATCCTCTACAGTTTAGTATAATTACCATTATGACGTATTGATCCACTACAGTTTAGTATAGGTACCATCATGATGTCTTGATCGTCTACAGTTTAGTATAAGTACCATCATGATGTCTTGATCCACTACAGTTTGTATAGGTACCAGCATGATATTTTGATCCACTACAGTTTAGTATAGGTACCATCATGATGTCTTGATCCTCTACAGTTTAGTATAAGTACCATCATGATGTCTTGATCCACTACAGTTTAGTATAGGTACCATCATGATGTCTTGATCCACTACAGTTTACTATAGGTACCATCATGATGTTTTGATCCACTACAGTTTGTATAGGTACCAGCATGATATCTTGATCCACTACAGTTTAGTATAGGTACCATCATGATGTCTTGATCCTCTACAGTTTAGTATAAGTACCATCATGATGTCTTGATCCACTACAGTTTAGTATAGGTACCAGCATGATGTCTTGATCTACTGCAGTTTAGTATAGGTACCAGCATGATGTCTAGATCCACTACAGTTTAGTAAAGGTACCAGCACGATGTCTTGATCCACTGCAGTTTACTATAGGTACCAGCATGATGTCTTGATCCACTACATTTTAGTATAGGTACCAGCATGATGTCGTGATCCACTACAGTTTAGTATAGGTACCAGCATGATGTCTTTATCCTCTTTAGTTTAGTATAAGTACCAGCATGACATCTTGATCCACTACAGTTTAGTATAGGTACCAGCACGATGTCTTGATCCACTACAGTTTAGTATAAGTACCAGCATGACATCTTGATCCACTACAGTTTAGTATAAGTACCAGCATGATGTCTTGATCCACTACAGTTTGTATAGGTACCAGCATGATGTCTTGATCCACTACAGTTTAGTATAGGTACCATCATGATGTCTTGATCCACTACAGTTTAGTATAAGTACCAGCATGATGTCTTGATCCACTACAGTTTAGTAAAGGTACCAGCATGATGTCTTGATCCACTACAGTTTAGTATAGGTACCAGCATGATGTCTTGATCCACTACAGTTTACTATAGGTACCATCATGTCTTGATCCACTACAGTTTAGTAAAGGTACCAGCATGATGTCTTGATCCACTCCAGCTTACTATAGGTACCATCATGATGTCTTGATCCACTACAGTTTAGTATAGTTACCAGCACGATGTCTTGATCCACTACAGTTTACTATAGGTACCAGCATAATATTGATCCACTACAGCTTACTATAGGTACCATCATGATGTCTTGATCCACTACAGTTTAGTATAGGTACCAGCACGATGTCTTGATCCACTACAGTTTACTATAGGTACCAGCATGATGTATTGATCCACTACAGCTTAGTATAGGTACCATCATGATGTCTTGATCCACTACAGTTTAGTATAGGTACCATCATGATGTCTTGATCTACTACAGTTTACTATAGGTACCAGCACGATGTCTTGATCCACTACAGTTAAGTATAAGTACCATCATGATGTCTTGATCCACTACAGTTGGTATAGGTACCAGCATGATATCTTGATCCACTACAGTTTAGTACAGGTACCATCATGATGTCTTGATCCTCTACAGTTTAGTATAAGTACCATCATGATGTCTTGATCCACTACAGTTTAGTATAGGTACCAGCATGATGTCTTGATCTACTGCAGTTTACTATAGGTACCATCATGATGTCTTGATCCACTACAGTTTAGTATAGGTACCAGCATGATGTCTTGATCTACTGCAGTTTACTATAGGTACCATCATGATGTATTGATCCACTACAGTTTAGTATAAGTACCATCATGTCTTGATCCCCTACAGTTTAGTATAGGTACCAGCATGATGTCTTGATCCACTACAGTTTAGTAAAGGTACCAGCACGATGTCTTGATCCACTGCAGTTTAGTATAGGTACCAGCATGATGTCTTGATCCACTACAGTTTAGTATAGGTACCAGCATGATGTCCTGATCCACTACAGTTTAGTGTAGGTACCAGCATGATGTCTTGATCCACTACAGCTTACTATAGGTACCATCATGATGTCTTGATCCACTACAGTTTACTATAGGTACCAGCATGATGTCTTGATCCACTACAGTTTAGTATAAGTACCAGCATGATGTCTTGATCCACTACAGTTTGTATAGGTACCAGCATGATGTCTTGATCCACTACAGTTTAGTATAGGTACCATCATGATGTCTTGATCCACTACAGTTTAGTATAAGTACCAGCATGATGTCTTGATCCACTACAGTTTAGTAAAGGTACCAGCATGATGTCTTGATCCACTACAGCTTAGTATAGGTACCATCATGATGTCTTGATCCACTACAGTTTACTATAGGTACCAGCATGATGTCTTGATCCACTACAGTTTAGTATAAGTACCAGCATGATGTCTTGATCCACTACAGTTTAGTAAAGGTACCAGCATGATGTCTTGATCCACTACAGCTTACTATAGGTACCATCATGATGTCTTGATCCACTACTGTTTAGTATAGGTACCATCATGATGTCTTGATCCTCTACAGTTTACTATAGGTACCAGCATGATGTATTGATCCACTACAGCTTAGTATAGGTACCATCATGATGTCTTGATCCACTACAGTTAAGTATAGGTACCATCATGATGTCTTGATCCTCTACAGTTTACTATAGGTACCAGCACGATGTCTTGATCCACTACAGTTTAGTATAGGTACCATCATGATGTCTTGATCCTCTACAGTTTAGTATAAGTACCATCATGATGTCTTGATCCACAACAGTTTGTATAGGTACCAGCATGATATCTTGATCCACTACAGTTTAGTATAGGTACCATCATGATGTCTTGATCCTCTACAGTTTAGTATAAGTACCATCATGATGTCTTGATCCACTACAGTTTAGTATAGGTACGAGCATGATGTCTTGATCTACTGCAGTTTACTATAGGTACCATCATGATGTCTTGATCCACTACAGTTTAGTATAGGTACCAGCATGATGTCTTTATCTACTGCAGTTTAGTATAAGTACCATCATGTCTTGATCCCCTACAGTTTAGTATAGGTACCAGCATGATGTCTTGATCCACTACAGTTTAGTAAAGGTACCAGCACGATGTCTTGATCCACTGCAGTTTACTATAGGTACCAGCATGATGTCTTGATCCACTACAGTTTAGTATAAGTACCAGCATGATGTCGTGATCCACTACAGTTTAGTATAGGTACCAGCATGATGTCTTTATCCTCTTTAGTTTAGTATAAGTACCAGCATGACATCTTGATCCACTACAGTTTAGTATAGGTACCAGCATGATGTCTTGATCCACTACAGTTTAGTAAAGGTACCAGCACGATGTCTTGATCCACTACAGTTTAGTAAAGGTACCAGCACGATGTCTTGATCCACTACAGCTTAGTATAGGTACCAGCATGATGTCTTGATCCACTACAGTTTACTATAGGTACCATCATGATGTCTTGATCTACTACAGTTTACTATAGGTACCATCATGATGTCTTGATACACTTCAGTTTACTATAGGTACCAGCACGATGTCTTGATCCACTACAGTTTAGTAAAGGTACCAGCACGATGTCTTGATCCACTACTGTTTAGTATAGGTACCAGCATGATGTCTTGATCCACTACAGTTTAGTATAAGTACCAGCATGATGTCTTTATCCTCTATAGTTTAGTATAAGTACCAGCATGACATCTTGATCCACTACAGTTTAGTATAGGTACCAGCATGATGTCTTGATCCACTACAGTTTAGTATAGGTACCAGCATGATGTCCTTATTCACTACAGTTTAGTATAGGTACCAGCATGATGTCTTGATCCACTACAGTTTAGTATAGGTACCAGCATGATGTCTTGATCCACTACAGTTTAGTATAGGTACCATCATGATGTCTTGATCCTCTACAGTTTAGTATAGGTACCAGCATGATGTCTTTATCCTCTTTAGTTTAGTATAAGTACCATTATGACGTATTGATCCACTACAGTTTAGTATAAGTACCATCATGATGTCTTGATCTACTACAATTTACTATAGGTTCCAGTTTAGTATAGGTACCATCATGACGTCATGATCCACTAGTTTCTCGAAGGATGACATACACCAAGTTATATCTCAAAACCTTTTCGTGATGTCGTGTTTACAAGGAGTTCTTACATGGATTACATAACTCGTGACCTTGACATTGGACCTTGAAAGTAAACATTTCAAAATGGTTCCCCGAGATATAGGTAAATAGTTATGTATATGAGTTTTGGGAAGCTTAGTGGAAAAAAGTTAAAACCATTAGAACAACTTCAGCGGCGGCGGCAGTGGAAACTACACAAAACCTTATACTAGACAGGCGGCAGTGGAAACTGCACAAAACCTTATACTAGACTGGCGGCAGTGGAAACTGCACAAAACCTTATACTAGACAGGCGGCGGTGGAACCTGCACAAAACCTTATACTTGACAGGCGGCGGTGGAAACTGTACAAAACCTTATACTAGACAGGCGGCAGTGGAAACTGCACAAAACCTTATACTAGACAGGCGGCGGTGGAACCTGCACAAAACCTTATACTTGACAGGCGGCGGTGGAAACTGCACAAAACCTTATACTAGACAGGCGGCAGTGGAAACTGCACAAAACCTTATACTTGACAGGCGGCAGTGGAAACTGCACAAAACCTTATACTAGACAGGCGGCAGTGGAAACTGCACAAAACCTTATTCTAGACAGGCGGCAGTGGAAACTGCACAAAACCTTATACTAGACAGGCGGCAGTGGAAACTGCACAAAACCTTATACTAGACAGGCGGCAGTGAAACCTGCACAAAACCTTATACTAGACAGGCGGCAGTGGAAACTGCACAAAACCTTATACTAGACAGGCGGCAGTGGAACCTGCACAAAACCTTATACCAGCCCTGACTGTCGGGACTGCTGATTATTGAATAAGCAGATTCACAAATTTGGTTTCACGTAGGTTATTTACAAGTAGGTGTGATAACCTTATTGAAGAAAACTTACTGAGGAATTAAAAGGCTTTACTAATATTAAATACTAAGTGACAATTAAAATTCGGTTGAGTAAAGATGAAGGGAAAACTTTTACAGACCTTTTCTAAGAAGTAAACAAACTCTAAAGTAAAACATACTCTTGTGAAAGATGTCTACATGGGTATTCTATTCTAGAGAGAATCTACCCAAAGAGCATAAAGCAGACTGTAGAAGTGTAAGTGAAACAGCTATCAATATTGAAATGCCTAAAGAGGGCAATGAAACTCTCTGTTTTAAAAATTATCAAAATCATATGCCTGCACCTTAGGTTATTTATGCTGATTTTTAATCGATCAACAAAAAAGTTCATAACATGCAACCGTAACCGAACTAAAGTTTTACTGTTAAAACTCAGAAACATGATGCATGTGTGTTTGGATTTCTAGTTGTTAGAAATAAATCACTCATTTACAGAGGACCAAATGCAACAGAGATATTTTTATTAGATCTTATTTAATCCAGGAAACTGAATTACCACCTATTGAATATTTTTATAATGATTTATCTGAAAACCATATGACTAATGATGAACATAAACGTGCTAAAAATTGTGGGATTCATTCGGATGTAAGAATTTAGGTGACTATCATGACCTTTTTCTTAAAACTGACATATTATTATTGGCTGATGTATTTGAGACATTACGGATTGGATCCTGCACATTATTTCACCAGTCCAGGACTTCCCTTGGATGCCCTGCTTATGAAAACTGATATAAAACTCAAACTTCTAGGTAGGTAGGTAGGTTTATTTAATTCCCCCCAGATTTGGAGATACAAGTTAAATCAAAACATTAAATTAGTTTCAACATTGAAATAATGTTATTTATATGGGGAGGTAGGTCCAGTTGATGCCTAGGGCAAAGTGTCCAACAAGCAGAAGCAGCTGTGTTGTGTCGATGTCGTATGTGTGTTGACCAAGCAAGACACCAGTCAGAGTTCTCAGATCAAGATTGTCCAGGAGAACATAAGTTTCAATACCGAAAATGTCAAGAATATCAGTCCACATGGTTTCACGTTTCTATGTGACGTCTTTGTCCAGACATAGATGGAGAAGATGGTGCACGAGACCATGCACAAGACAAGAGCACAAAGTACACAGTTCAGTCCTCACTGGATGAGTGATGAGAGACAGCACAGCTTTGAGTCTAGCACGTCTGTGCGGATGGAATTTACCCTCTGTAAATTTACCCTTCATAGCAGGTGTGGAGAATAGACTCTGTGACAGTTCCTAAATAGCTCCATAGTTGGGTCACTGTCAAGTCGTGTCAGAAGTTCATTATTTTCTACGCTGCCAACTTTCTTCTTCACCTGTAGTTTCCAACTATTTGTTGTCGGCAAGGAACACAGTCGAGCCTGTGAAAGAACTTCATCAAGTCCATAGCGAGTGCACACATTCTTTATTTCTGGAATAAATCCATTGGTTACTTGATTGCTGGAGACACGATCAGAAAAGAAGCGATACATGAAAGTAGACTTTGCTGAACATCGAGTTGGGCAGTTGAGCAAGCGTCCAAAGAGACGGATGCTTATGGTTGCCATGATGGGAAGTATTCTAATTAGTGAGAGAACCATATCTGTATGAGTTCTTGTGGGTAATCATTGGATTAGCTTCAGACATAGTCTGTGTGCCCTTTCTAATTGGAGACAAACTCAAACTTCTAACTGATTATGATATGCATATTGTATTGAGAAGGGGCTTCGAGGGGAGATATCCATGCTTTCCAAAAGACATACCAAAGCTAACAATATTTACGTGGGTAATTATGATGCAAGTAAGCCAAGTAGGTATATACTCTTTTTAGATAATAACCTTCATGTTTGGGCTATAAGTCAATATTTACCTACAGGAGGATGTAAGTGGGTTGATTATACCCATTTACCCATTACACAACAAACGGCGCATGTAATGGGGGTAGCTAAAGATTCCAAACGGGATATATATTTGAAGTTGACCTCAAATATCCATAAGGATTAGATTAAACCCACAACACCTATCCTTTAGCCCCAGAAAGATTGACTGTTAAACAAGAATAGTTGTCCGATTACCAAAATAACTTACTAGGACCTACTCAGTTATGAGACATCAAAACGTAGTTCGAAATTTGATGAACAAATCAAAATATGCAGTTCATCATGAAATCTTCAACTATATATTTCTTTCGGTATGAAGTTAACTAAAGTACATAGGGTTCTTCAATATAACCTGAGTCCTTATTCTTATGATAACTGCAAGGGACTACAGGAGAAATGAAGTAGTCTGGTTTACAGGTTTTACATTTGTACTTTTACATGAGATTGGATCAACCTTCTATTTAACGTTTCTGATAAACCTACGGATCGAGTTCCTCTTCTTCACTGGATTCATATTTCCCTGATAATGATAATAGTTGGCTTGTTTGAAGAGCTTCACAAATGTAGCGTGAATCAATCGCTTCATTATTCTTCAGTTTATACAATGCAGTTCAAAAGGTGTCGGAAGTAAAACTCTTGGGCCTCTCCTAATACAACATTGATTGACGCAGCAATATTACCATTCAGCTCGCCCGACATTTCCCGCAGATAATGTCACCCTTTGGTATTTACAAATTCTACATCCAGGAAAGAAATTGGATAAACTAAAGTACATGAATATGTAGTTGAGTCCTCGCTCACATTTATTGAGGACGTGTATGTATACCTGCCTGAGTGTCTGCAATTGCATGTGTGTGTGTCTTCAGTGTGTGTTTTGAATGCGCAAGGTTGAACGCGTCAGTGATAGGATGTGGTAAAATTCAATCAATGAAAGTGAATCATGTAAATAAACATATCAATATATGGTGTATTTGTAAGAAAACGATATATGCATGGATAGAAAGGTTTCAATTTAATGTTTGTTGACAGAGTATAAGTGAATTTGTTTGATATGTTTATTAAGAATTGCCTTCAAAATTTATTAAGTTTATGGAGGTATAAAACCGCTGTGCAAACATGTAACTGTGTGAGAACAAACTAACCGATTAAACTACCGTAGGTGCCATACTGGTGACTTTTAAATTGTGACTATAACGTAATCGGATCAAACAAATAAAGTTCATGGTAAAACGGGACACAAAATCTTGTTGAGAAACAAAGCGACCGATCCCCATGCAACTGTGTTAGTCCTGGTACATTGTCTACTGAGAAGAAAACACGATCAAGCAATACCACTTATTTATCAAAATAGTGTGTGTGTGCGTGTGTGTGTGTGTGTGTGTAGGTGTGTGTTTACCGTACTTTCACGAAGTGGCAAGGCAGGACGTAAATCGATTGTTCGAAACACGGTACTTGTTTACAAATAGTTCCGTCATAAGTAAAGGGGCGTGGCTAAATGTGATGTGACGTCACGAAATTATGTTGATACAGGAATGAACTAAATTTCTGTTACAGTGTTCAGCAAATCAGAAAAACGCAAAGCGAATGCCATGTATTAATTTACAAATAATATATAACACGTTGTATACCACTTTGTGACCCCTAAAATACCTGTGCCAAAGATAAGAACATTAAATTCAAGATATTCCCATTTTACAAAATGGACACAAATGATAGAAAAATGCGACAATTAAAAGAAGACTATTTCATTAATATGTTAAGACCACAACGTAATGTTTGATAGTAACATTTCTTATTCTATCAAATGTTTATTGTGACCATCCTACCGCTTGCCTGATTGTGACGTCATAACATTGTTTTGTCAAATTCATCGTGACATCAATTTGTAGGAATGTTTTGAGAGGATAGTGTCATTGTTGTCATCACTTCTTTCTTTCAACTGAGAAATTGTTTAGTTGTCCTTTAGTCCTGGGGCTGAGGGGGGTCCTGTGTGCAAAAATATGTCCCCGAAGTTTGACTCTTAATTCCTGTAGGACACCCTTAGGAGATCGATAAAAACTTGGGTAGACATTCCAAATCTGGGGCCGGAAGCTGTAATTCAAGATGGCGTCCAAGATGGCCGCCGTATCCTTATAAACCATATAAATCAATCTGGATCTGTCCCAGAATGTTGAATTTGGTGTCTATACCTAGGTTTTCGGGGTCAAGGAATCCAATGGAACCATTATGGAGGTACACAAAGTAATAGATAATGGTAAATTCCAAGATGGCCGTCAAAAAAGCGCCAAATCCTTTCGGCCAGCATATCATGGTTCCTAACTGACATAGGAGAGTAAACTTAGTGTCCTTTTTGGGGTTTTAAGGGTCAGTAATTACGGTCAGACCATTCACTTAATGCTTAATTGTTTAATTCAATACAAAGTACCATTTTTATCAGTATATTGGTATGTAGACGTGCCTAGAATGCATACATTTTCACCAGCAATGGCGTATCTGAACACTTTTTGCCTTTAGTATCCCTGCAATTTATGTAAAATTACTTTTCAAATATGTTTTACATGCAATAGTAATAAAATTACAACAAGATCATTGCTGAGAAATGCTTCTTTACAAAAGTATACATCCGCACCTAGTACCACATCGCCAGCCTTCACATTACAATGTGATAATGACCCATTCTGTTTGACATCAAGGTTCATAGTTGAGCTATGAGAGTACCCTTGGTGGCTTTTATGGGGAGTTTGGGCTCAAACATTTTGTCTGAACATTCGCTTTACCAGATATCAAAGTTCATTTCTGTACAGTCCCTCCAGTTGAGTAGCCTATAACTATGTTGATGTGCCACACAGGTGCAAAACGGCTACGACAGTCAACACGAATGACCGACATTCTCCGACATTCTATATTTGCATATATCTAATTCGTACCACAAACTTTAAACGAAGGCTCATGAAGGACCTCAAAGTCTCAAAAAACTCTGAACACCAAAGATATTGAGGACATCGTTGAAATAACCATTTCAGAATTACTATTTACAGTCAATACTAGTTCTTGTTTATCCTGCTACATCAGCGTATAAGTCTCTGTGTTATGCTACACCACATCGATGTGAGACTTATACGCTGATGTAGCAGGATGGTTTTAGTTAAAATATTATTTTACGAAGGGATTTACTAAAAGGCACGGTTGCTACTTGGTTGCATCATGGTCGGTCTCGTACTGAGATCGCATGAGAAGGACGTTGTATTATGTGCATACCTAAAGAGATGTTCAATTTAATAAACTTGGAAGCCATGGAACATCAATTTTATCAAATCTTATGGTGAATTCCATAGACAGAAAAGCAAAGTCTACATTACATCCGCTCCAGCGATCAAGATGGACAGTTCAAGAGATGCAGAATACTTTCTGAGTAAAGTTTTGTAGATGATTTAATACACCAATTGAAGATAAAGCAAACATCTCTTACAGACGAGCTTGTATTAGACTGATTTAATGATGTGTGTTAATGGGTTAAAGTTTATGTGACAGTTCAGTACAAAAGAGGAAAGCACAATAAAATTGGAACAGAGTTGCCCAAGAACCAAGAATATTATCAGATTATTTGGAGGTGGTTTAAGACCAGAAGAACATGACTGTGTTTATCTATAATGTAGCAGCTTATTTCTAACCGAGGAGAAGCATGCCGGCATACCAACAGGACTGCCGACGATGATGATGATGTAAGCACAAGTAAAGGCAACCATGAATATATTCCTTAATCAATTTACACCCTAACAACAGAGTACTTGTGAAGTAGTTAAAGCTCTAAAATGGTGATCTAATTCCATAAATTTAAATAAACATGACTAATTTCTTCCAGTCATTTTAATGATGGAGGATTACAAATTTACAAATGTACGTCTACGCCTTCCAAAGCTGTTTAATCAGCTAGTTAATTTATTCTATGTGATAGATGTACTATTGCATGGATGTCCAGCATATATGCTCTGGATACTCAAAGACGGGAAGCAATGGCTTTGGTTAATGATTGAAGAGACCAATATAGCGCACATCAACGGATTGTCAACTGAATTGTGAAGTGATGTCTATGAAAGCAAAGGCCAAAAAGGTGATGAAATTTGATTGTGAAATTATCTTACTCAGACACGTACACTACGCTAAACATGATCAACAAGACCATTACACGGTCTAAGGCGTATAAAGGCGATATGGTTGATGGAGATAAAGTCGCTTAAAGAGAACATGCAATACTCTGCAAAACTGCTTCTGAAAACAAGCTTGAAGCATTAAACTTCATTCAACTACATTTATGCTATTATTATCTTGTTTTAGGTGAAGTACAGAAATGCACCACAGGAAAGGCGAAGGATGGGATCTTCACACACCTCAAGGGAGAGGAACATAGAAGTTGTTTGGCTGTGATACATCTTCATTCCTCCTGACATTCAGCGGATTCTTATACATGATAGCTGTGCCATATTCCCTTAATGCTTGCAAAAGGACATGGAAGCTTGACTGATAGGAACTTATCATGATTGATATCATCACAGAGAGTAGACATCGTTACCAGAAAAAAGGCAATGTGCTCATGTAACTAACGAACATATGTTAGTAAGGACCCGTCGTTTCAGCCAAACTATTGCCTTTTCAAGATGTTAAAGATGATAAACAGCAAATTTTACTACTAGTCTAGTAATCAAACTGAATTGGTCAACATCACATTTTATTATGAAGCCTGGTAATGTATTACAGGTACAAATTAAAGTGTGTAAAGTAGTGGTCGCGATATTATTTGATTACTTTTCAATGTAAACATGTTTTAAGGGTAATTCAACATACCTTGCAAGGATACTAAGATAAACAAAATGTGTTCAGATACACCATTCTTGGTGAAAATGTATGCATTCTAGGCACGTCTACATCAATATACTGATAAAATAGATGATCTGTATTGAATTAAACAATTAAGCATAAAGTGAATGGTCTGACCGTAATCACTGACCCTTAAAACCCCAGAAAGAACACTAAGTTTACTCTCCTTTGGCAGTTAGGGACCATTATATGCTAGCCTAAAGGATTTGGCGCTTTTTTGACGGCCATCTTGGAATTCACCATTATATGTTACTTTTTGTACATTCAAAAGGATTTCATTGAATTCCTTGACCCCAAAAACCTAGGTATAGACACCAATTTAAAACTCTAGCACAGATCCAGATTGATTTATATGGTTTATAAGGATACGGCGGCCATCTTGGACGCCATCTTCAATTACAGCTTCCTGCCCCAGATTTGGAATGTCTACCCAAGTTTTTTTCGATCTCCTAAGGGTGTCCTACAGGAATCAAGAGTCAAACTTCGGGGACATATTTTTGCACACAGGACCCCCCTCAGCCCCAGGACTACTTCACATTTGACAAACTTGTGTTGATTAAAGTCCTCAGATGATAATAATTCTTCAGATTCACTCTTCATTTCCTTCAAAAAGTGGTCATCGAAAAGATCATCTGTGGTCATCGATCAATAAATACAGTCGTAGGAGAAGCCTCCCGTAACCATCACGGATCCCCCCACCCACCCCCACCTGTGGTACTTTTGGCAAAATGTTCCTGGGGGCAAGAAGTGTATTCCTGGTTCTCCATACGCGGGATCGGCCATCAACAGCATACAGGAAGAACGACTTTCGTCGGCCTAGTGTACTCTCTTCAATGATCTCAGGTTCTGCCTGTCCACACACCCTAACCTACGCTCACGTCTGTGGTGATTTGTTGACGCCTGATGACCCTTCTGGCCCCTCATCCGGCAGCTTTGAGACGATTATTCAGAGTTTGGCGGTTCAAGCGGCGATGAGGTAACCATACCCGTTTCAGATGGGTGCTTGAAGCAATCGGTAGGCGTCTAACATGTCGTAACAGAGCTCTATCCTCCTGCGGCGTGGTAACTTTTGGTCTTTCTGATCGTGGAAAGTCCCTCACATCATTTGTTTGTGCATGCTTCCTGCTGCTTAACGTTTTTTGGTGTGTATATAATATGGCGTTCTTTTTGCAAGGCTATCTGACAAGAGTCCTAATAATAATAGTTATAAAAATTCCTTATATAGCGCAAAATTCTCTCAGTGATATTTGAGCTCTTATTGACAAGGTGGAAATCAGTTCGTGATATATGCTTGTCTGTAGAGACTTGAAACCAGGCAAGATCATTGACTCTCACAAGACAGGCTTGAAGCTTGTACCTCATTTTGAATGAGAACTTTCCTACCATAGGAGAAGGTCTCTGATGAGAGGAACCTAACAGAGGACACAGCATTCACCTCGGGGATACAAAACTGATAATGTGACTGTCCCAGGCGTGAATCACCTCCCAAAATATATAATAATAATAATATCACAGTTCGCTTCCCAGCAAACTTGAATCTCTACAAGTCTAGTACATTCAACACTGATGGACGGCCCTCCAATGAAATTGTTGGCCGACCCTAAAGCTCAGCCTGTTGCTCATCACACTCCTGTTCCTGTCACACTACACTGGCAGAAATAGGTCAAAGTCGGGCTAGACCAGGATACTTGAAGCAGTCCCATTTGGAGAACGTGGTGTCACAAAATGGTTGTCTGCACGAAGAAGAAGGGGAACCATCCCGCAAGGTCGACTTCCAAACACGTCACACCTAGTCCCCCTTCCACCAAGCTGGATCAGTCCCACAAGACAAGTAAATTGCTACCACAGCATACCAATTCGCGATTTCCTTTACCACATTTATCACTCCATGCGGCCGATATAGAAACCGAACTGCATAACAAGGATACATTGCATCTGGCGATAGATATACGAGGAGTTTTGACGAGGTTGTATCTGATTAGCCTAACAAAACTTAATGTGTATATGACTCATTCATATGGGTTGATGATGAGGGTGCCTTTTGCAAAGCTTGTAATTGGCTTGACATCTGTGGAAGGAATGGCATAACTCTAAATCCTGAGAAGTTCACCTTCCAGTTTCAGATACTTATGAGACAATATATTTCAGAATGTAAAATTATAGACATTAATAAAAGCCCAATCGTCATATGTGCATGCGGTTCGTGATGCCATTTAGTTTTTGAGAAAACAAATATATCCCTCGTTAGTAAAATCTTTCGTAGAAAGTTTGATATCATATCAACATGTTTTGATCAATAATAAAGTACTTAATTCGACGTCCAAAGTTCAGTAGCCTCTACAAAAGTGCCATTGCATTCCTTGCCATAGCATAGAACCCGCTTTCGGTGACGCAACCATTATGTGTCTAGGATTACACTGCGTCTCTGTTACCGCAATTGCTTCAGATAGGCAGAAGCGAGTACCTGATTCGGAGAAAAAGACAAGAAAATCTAGTTGTGCGCAACAAAAACGGCTTTCAAGAATATTTTTAGGAACCGGAAATTGTGAGATTACCACGCTTGATTCTCCTTCATGTCGGCTGCCGATTCGGTCAGTTTGGTAAATTGTCTCCTATATAATGAATTTCGGTCCGATTTTCCATAGATTGTTCGGAAAATGAATACAGTAAAAATACTTTTTTAAATATTTAACTTCACTTCACTTTGAATATGGGGCTTTAACATAATGTTGATTTTAGCAATAGAATGATAAGCGAAATAAGATTAAAAGAGACAGTTAACTGTATATGCAGGACATATTTGAAAAAATAGAGATCGGTCTGTTGTTTAAGTAAGATATGTGTTTTTCTAAGTATATTTTCTAAAACGCTTATGCATACTTTTCAACAGTCCACAATTTAGGCAAAACCCAACGAGTAATTAGCGAAATATTTTCATTGAATAACCGCTAGTGTGATATCGTTGTGAACGCATTCCTTAAGTCAATTTAAAACTTGGTGAACCCTGGTTAGTTAGTTAGTCATTCAGTCTTGGAATCATGTGTGTTCCAGGTATTCTCATTTTGCTATCTGTCAATAAAAAGTATTCATATTTGGAATATATGTCCTTCAATAAATGTTTCTCAATTATAATATAGCTATAAACAAAATTTAGTATCTTGTGGATGTTTTTGAAAAGAAGATTAAACCAATCACACTTGCAGATATTGACTCCTAAATTATGATGTTCAAGAAGGGGCAGATAACAAACTCACTAGTGTCTACAATTTTAAAATTTCAAAGTATCTGAGTATCTGAAAATCGATTTACAGAACGAAATACTCCTGCAAATGTAAAAAAAACACTTATCTTTGTGTAACAATTTCCAGCCGTTTTTGGTACGTTTTCGCAAATACTGATCTTACAATGACTGAGTACAAATAGTGAGAAGCAGGCAGGTCAACAGTTGATCTGAAACAAGTACAACCCCCTTCCCCCTCATTAATTCACAGACAAGACAAACACTACTACATCGAATAGCATTTTCTCTGCAGATATAAGGTTTTTCATTGTTACATTTCAAATAGGAAAGTAATTAGTGTTGCCCGTCAGGACCTCGATACATACTGCAGACACGGCTCTATCCCTTCCTTGGCCAAACTATACACATTCTAAACAGAGTTATTTTATGAAAAAAAAGAACAATGTTGTCTATTGAGCAATGACTTTGAAATGATTTTTTCTAATTTCAATCTGCCTCAATAATGGAGTTTATCCACAATGGAATAAACTGTATTGTTATAAATATGCACATTAATCCCATGGTGAAAAGGGAAAATTAACTCATTGTGTGTTCACAATGAATACTGAAAGGAAATAAGTTTCATAATATACGAATGCAACTTATAATGCCTCAAAAATATGCAAAATAAAACCACAAATTGTGTACTGGTCTAATGAAAATATGTAATTGAGAATGCATTATTTGCAGTGGATTCGTGGAAATAATCAACGAGCCCCGAAAGCGGTAGTTGATTATTTTAACGAATCAACGATACCGAATGCATTCTCCATCTAAATCCATGTTCGACAATGTTTTACAGATTTTACATATTTATTTTACATTACATGTATACAATCAAAACAATGTAATTTTCGGTGCTCACTTATCGGATATGGGTAACAACCTTAGCCCACGCGACAATGAGTTCACCCCTGTACCTGTATGGCCATTCTCTCTCCCGACGGCAATGCAACTGACAACTCATACGGGGTGCATTGCACGTGCTGTGCATTTTCTCTACGTGCACTCTGCGCTTCATCCGTCAAATGAACAACACAGGTTCCATACAAACGAATAAACTGTCTTCATCTGTGTTCTCTTCATATCCTCATGGTTAAAAGCTTTGAGTTTCCATTCGGAGGTTTCCGTGTTCGAGTCACGTGCTTCAAAAAATGTGTTAACGAAGTTTAGAAAATTTGTCATTCTTGAAGCATTGGAGAAGACTTTTTATTACTACAAAATGATATAAACCTGAAAGCCCGTATAGGCGGGACAGTCAAGGAGCAGTGGATTCTTCAAACATAATCCACTGTTAACACACTAGAGTGACGACATCACCATGGATTAGGTGCATGTATGGTTCTAATCAAGTCAGATACAAGTCTAAAGAAATTTGTATGGGTCAAATCATACAAGATGTAAATGATATTAAAGGAATATTCAATTGCGAATTAGTTTTTTTTCTAAAAATAGGTTGAGTATCAAAGATCGTTCTCACAAATTATTAAACGTTTTGGTTGATTAGTTACTTGGAGACATGAATCAGAAATTGCTACTTTCGCTCGACATGGGCGCAGCCATGTTCCCGGTAAAAATGGCGTCCTTCAAACACCAGATATTCGGTGCAAGGAGCTTGTATGTGCAGTAGAGTTTGCAAAACAAACTGCCGTTTTCCTATGTCTGCGCTGCTCTCTTACTACAATAAGCTTATATAAAGATCTTAATTTATTTTATCTTTCGTTACAATTTAGAAGATGAAATATAATACCTGACACCTGTTTGAACTCTACTTTGAAGAAGGGAAAATCGGGATGAGTTTGACGACAGCGATAATTCAGATGAAAATGATGTTTCTGATTTGTTTTTATGTAAATTTTTACTCAAAGATCAGAGAATGTAGAGTTGCCCGAATTTTACCATCGGAAAGAATGCCGCGATAGTTAAAATATTGATTCATGTTTGCGAAAAACTGCTATACTGTTATACATAGATTACTAAATGCATGTTTGGTGATTATATGAACCATTTTGATGAAAATATTAAACCTGTGTGGATACGAGCAAATGGAACTGTCCGAAGTTAGGGCAAAACTGTCCGAACCTCGGGCGGGTTGCTATACATAAATGAAACCGTTATTTTCAGGTAATCTAAAAAAAATGTATGCAAATTTTGGTCATAAACATGTAAAAATCTTTATTGTTAATAACCCAATTTGCCCAAACTTATTTTCTTCAGATAATATTTGACAACAATTGTTGAAATGTTTTGGATCGAAACACTGTCCGAGCCTCGGTCAGTTTGCCCTATATATAGTGTCGTGTGCGTAGTAATTTTTTCTGATTAAAACATGGGCTTGCATATTATTTGAATATGTTCCCATATTCCGACTGCATAAATACTCCTATTTACCTAACATTAACACTATCAAAGTAGAAAACGTTTCTTTGAAATTTAATACAAGCCCGTTCATGTCAATAATTTACCTGTTGTATACATACTATCTATCACTAAGACGTTTACATAATATTTTGTATGTCCTTCCAAAAACAAGAAATTATATTTTTAATGACATTATATTTTCTCCGAGTCACATTGGCTTTTTTTTATATGTTACTCGTTCATACGTTTGATCTGTTGATTTCACCAAGCCTGAAAACGGTCTGAAAACGAAAACTATACGCTAGTTGTTGTCATGCACGTGTTTCAATCATTGTATTATCATTCAAATCTATAACAAAAATTAATTATTTTCAACAAATTGAAAAAAAAAAAAGTAAATCTACTAATTTGCAAAACGTTTTTATCGGATTAAAAGACACATGCTGTGATAATTTGTGCAGATCATTAAAAATATACCCTTCTGTTCAATAGAATAAAAAAATCATAGTTAATATTGTTGAATAATTTTATTTATTAAAAAGATATATTATAAGAAAAGACTCCAAACAAGTTTGTTCACCATATGGTTTATTCAGCTACATCATCGCAAATTAGATATAAAACACTCGATGATATAAAGAAATTATGTGAGTATATTTTTAATCCTTACCTATGAATTGATATACTTTTGATATTATTCAAAACACAATTCCTTACTGATTGTTCAATTAGTATACTATAGAACTCACGGAAATAGAAATAAAATGCTTTTTGGCGATTATTTCTTTATTTGGAACTAACTTGATATTTGTATTCTTAATATTCATTCACAATCGTTTTTCCCAACTTTTGTTTCAGACAGTTTTTGCAAAATCCCCTGTAATATATGGATTTACAGGAGAGAAAAACGTGTCATTTTCACGCCTCGAAATTATTTCAAAGTCGAAATATATCTTTCTGATGCAAGCTATAGTATGCAAATGATCTGTAATCTCAGTACCGTCCGCTAAAATGCATTGTTTAATATACAATAATTTGACATTTATGTCCTCTATAATTCATATCTTATATGATTGCAAAATTCATAAAATAATTGAAAAAGGACGTGGTTTCCTTAAAGTTTACAGACATAAACGTGTGTTACAAACTACTATTTTTACGAGTTCATTCATAACTTTTGTTGTCAATTGCAGAGTTGCTGTGGCAACGCACGTGCAACTGCAAATTCAAGTGAAAATAGCGTTGCAGGTTTGTTGTCACACGCATTGCTGAGAGTGACGTAATCTATAGCAGGTTTCCAAATGTATTGAACATATGCAAATTTTGGGCAATTTTACTTGAATAAAGGCAATTTAAAATATATTTTTGCAATGATTGCATATGGCCTAGTTGGGAAAAATTTAGTTATTTGAACATCTGTAAGAATTACTTACATTAGTCGAGTAATAAAGAAATAAACGCCAAAAACCATTTTATTTCTATTTCCGTGAGTACTTTAATGATATTATACCATGATTCCATTTTAGCTGAAATAATTTTTGGAAAATAATCAACAAGAACACACTCTTTGATGGTAAGTGAACATAACAACAATCGTTAACACGATCATTCCGACTATTTCATACATCATGTACGCCTCAGTGATTCGTTATCAAAATTTGTTTCGTACCGGCGACACCTTAATCAATAAAAAAAGTTTTCGTCCTCAAACAAGCCATGATTTATATAATATAAAACATGAAAATAAATAAGACAATACGATTTATATATACAAGATAATTTTGATTACGAACCATCAACGCGAGTTCGCTTTTTAGGATTCGCTTCGACGTATGTCCAGTTAGTAGGCCTAATTATTATTTTCTAGTGGTATAATGAATTTTAAAAAATATTCTGTTACATAAGATTTATTTTACAAATGTACTTTTTTCAACAAGGTCATTTTAAACTTGATTTCAACTTAATGATTTGTTTTTCAAGCGTTTGAAAAATTCTTTTAAAATGTCAGTGTTCAAACCTTGTGGAGTCCGAAGTTGGGAGATCTTTTCCAACCTGTACTGAAGTTTTACAGCAGTCTGCTGGTCAGGAACGTTTATTTATTGCTTTGGGCATCTGACGTCATATAGCCGCTGTTTCTCGCTCTCGTTTACCGTTCGAGATAGCAATATGGCGTCCCCGTAGATACCGGTAAACGTGATTTTTTACATCTTTGAATTTCATTGCAGATTAAGTGATTTTTCTAAAAAAAATTGACAAAGTTAAAGGATTTCTCAAACATTGTTTCAAAAGGCTCTTTTTCATTTTTCATTGGAATATTCCTTTAACATCTGCCTAGACTTAGGTTGAAAATATTAACATGAAGGTAAGGGGAACACCGTTTAAATTTTTTTTAAACGAGGTTATATCCCATATATGAACCGAAGAAAAGGACGACAAACTCGGTCAAAAGTCATGAAATATGTTAACACTAAAAGTATCGCACTACTCCAATATAACCAGCTGCCTGCGTAAGGGTACGTTGTTCGCGTAGGACATTAACAATTTACTCCTACTTGCGATTTTAAAATAAGATAAACATATGTATGTATATTGAAAAAGCCAGACATGACACAAGGAAATGAAGATATGCTGACATTAAGCCTCGGAAGCTCAAGCGGTTAAGGCGCAAATTGACAACACAGAGGTAACAGGTGTGAATCCCATACAAAACATTAGCAACCTCAACATTGTGATGCAACTGATGATAATAGGGGTTGACCACGAATTTGGCTTGATCTTCATCTCAAATGGTATTACCCATTGTTAAAGACTAATTGAAGCTACAATCATCAGTTGACTCTTTTTAAAATTTTAATCTAACGAGTGACATGCGTCGACTAACACAAGCTGAATGGTTACATGCCCATGGATTGCTACAGATTGGCACAACACAGACCCTTGTTGGTCTAACGTTTAATGTTTCACAATCTGTCATAAGCAGATACACGATAGACTAATGCACAGCTTTATTCGAAAAATGGCCTTGAGACACCGTGTCACAACATCATAACTCAGATAGTATACTTTACAAAATGCCAAACCTAAATTTAATTTCAATATAATTAATTCAATTGAAGGAATATTGCGGGAGACAGGTTTTAATTATGTATGGATAAATCAAAATTTTAACAGTTCACACATTTTAAAATCATCTATTAAACGAGTCCTTATTGATCAATTTTTCAAAATGTGGACTGCTTCTCAGATTGATTCTTCAAAAGTTAAACTCTACAAAATTTAAAAAGTTAAACCCCATATGGAGTCAAATAATTTAGAACTTCCTAGCAATTTAAGAATTTGGCTTACCCGCTTCAAAACTTCAAACCATATATTACCTATTGAAACTGGGCGGTGGAGTAAAATCGATAAGGACCAAAGAATTTGTAAACTCTGTAATATCTCCACCGGTGACGAATTTCATTTTCTTTTGGCCTGCCCCTTTCTATCAGAATTAAGAAGTAAATACCTCCCATCGTATTACTGTAAGTATCCTTCAATTGATAAGTATATAGCCCTCATGAAAACTACCTATAAACCACTCTTACTTAACTTGGCAAAATTCATAAAAGAAGGTCTCTGTAAGTTTTAAATTATGCATATCACATGTTTATGAATGCAGCACACTATTATTCCAACGAAATTAAGAAATCGACTACAAAAGGGTTATCTGCACGCATGCACGACGTCCCCGTGTCATTCCATGTTTGAAAGATCGTCACAGTAGAGAACGACGCCGTTAGTGTCAGTATCAATGGGATAATCGACTATGGAGGAATGAAATGTTATCAGATGACTCAGGGTTCACAGCAGAGTCCGGACCTGTCCACCATCGATAACGTTTTGGACATGCCTGGACAAAGGGTAGGTCAACTTCAACAGCCACCAACCACTGATGGCGCTGCGTTGCAAGAAGAGCGAGTATATATATGCCCCGTCGTGTCCATGCCTGTTGAGCAATACGAGGAGGGTTTACTGTTAATTGTTATTGACTGTGTCATTTCAACGTAACTCTGATGTTTGTCCCCAGATGTGGTTTTGCATTTGTTACGGAAAAGAATAAAATAAATTGTTGCACTTTCCCCGAACTCTTTTCATATTTTATTTCATTCTTGGCTTTATCATTTACAGTTCATGAATCCTGAAGTTCCATTATCCCCAACCCTTTTTAATAGTATATGTTTTAAGTAAGAGCACGGTACCAGAGGCAATCCGGTTGTTATTTATTGGAACACTCCTACGATGATTTATACTATATTATTCATATACAATTGATTAACGTTTAATAACACACTTTGCAGGTTAAATGTGTCGTGACCAAACCAAACAGTGTGGGTACTGGCAGTAAATCCCTGCTTGAGGTTTCAAAACTGAAAACTTGATTCTTTACATTGAAAACTATTTCATTTCAATGAAGATATACATTCATAGGGAAAACTGTAAAGAAAACTGACGTGACACAATAAAATGTACATCAATTGACATTGATCCTCGGTAGCTCATGTGGTAACCACGCTGCTTAACATCATAAAGGTCCCGGGTACGAATCCCACTTTCGTTGTTCTATAACTCAACTTTCTGGTTCGATAAAAAAATCAAACACATTCAAATGCTTGCGTTTGTTTATAATTCATAACCGACCAAGGTGGTTATGCAAACTTGGTTAAAACACGAGAGCAAATTCATTGCGCAATCAGCTTTCTTTCCGAAGGTTTTGAAATCTTAAGCATAACCTAGGTAGAGTGTTTTAGTGATGAATGATGATGAATGACACTGAGGATATTTATGTCGCGCTATTTCCAGGCACTGGTGCCTGTTACAAGCGTCCAACTGTACTTTCAAAGCTGCTATCAAGCGCTAATCGCGACCACGTAAGTCCGTACATCCTATTTTCAGGTACCCATTTTAAAAGCTGAGTGAACTGAGTGCAATGTGGATGAAGTGTATTGCCTAGTGTCTCGAACACGGTCTTTTGGCGTGAGAGGTCATCTTGCTAACCACAACACCACCGTGCTCCACAACTTAACTAACTAAGATATAGTAATAATAACTTTGTAAACAATCGCAAGCCTTTGTTCAAACTGTAGAATGGCGTGAGTATATTTCATGACTGGTTAGAAACGAACTGATAAAAATTTAAATCAATGAACTCAAAACCCCGGAAAATAAATCTGAGTGGAAAGTAAGACCGAAAGCGAAACTTCCCGCAATTTTTTTAGAAGGATATGCAAATACAAAGCATAACCGAAATGGGTGTTTTAACTAACTTAGATAGCGAATGTGCATATCTCTAATTTCTACCCTAATGAGTGGGGCTGCAGGCAACGGGATCCTATCTCACCATATCCCTTCCCTTTTGTAGCTGAAATCCTCGGATGTATGATTAGAGAAAATAAGGATATAAATAGTATTGTGATTGATGATCATGCATAAATAGTAGAACAATATGCTGTTGATACTGGACTGTTTCTAGATGGATCAGAATATAGTCTATATGTAGCAATAGATAAAATTAGTGCCTTTTGTTTTATGTCAGGATTAAAGGGGCAGAAGTACGTTTTTTGATAATTTCATATTTTATTTTTTTCAATGATAATTGTAAGTAAATGTTAATTGTATTAATTTGATAGTGTAAAAAAATCCCATTACACCAGCCAATTATCCATAGTCAGAGGACAAAGTATGAAGATTCACATAAAAGTCATTGGCGGCCATTTTTTTGTGAACACCTTTAATTCATTTTGTTTAAGAAAAAGGAATCGCATGGCTAAACTTTACGTTATATTATATATCTGAATTATTACTGCTCAATTTAACAGGTTGTCTTTCAATTGGAACCATCAATTTTCGGATCTTACGGAACACATACGGTTAAACTACGACACAACTAAAAAACTGCGAAACACAAAGGAATGAGTTCGGATAATAACGGTAAACATTCGGATAATTTGCGGAGCACACTCGGAAGCTACGGAAAATGCGCGGAATAACTGCAATAGGTGGCGGCACTAATCTTTTTGGCGAGGAATAACTTCGGAATAACTGCGAGCCATACGGAGTAACCGCTGAATACTTACGTTGTACACGGAAAAACTGCAGATAAAGTGCGGACAACCTTCGGCAACCGCGTTTTGTGACGGATCAATCACGTAATCAGTGCGGCAAAATCGGCAAAGATCAAAGCTTTTTCCCTTGAATCCTCTTATAAAATCGCTGTTTTGACTACGGAAGGGTACGGACTTATTTACCGCAAACGTTTGCGGAAGATTTAAGGCTCGCGGAAGCCCGCGGAAGCCCGCGGAAGACGAGGAAAGACTACAGATTAACTGCGCTATCTGACGGAAGGATACGGAAATAGAAGGGAGAACTTGCGTGGCTTCACGGCATAACAACGGAATTGCTTCCGCAAATCTTCCGTGGACTCATTTTGCCCAGTGAAATGGGGGTATAATCCACCTGATGAATTTATCATTGAACTGGAGAGGATATTTTTCAGCTTCAATTGGAAAGACAAACTTAATCAATTTACAAAAGTACTTTAAAAAAGGATTTCGCATACGGGGGTTAACATTAAATGATTAATGTAAAGAAACTATCAACCTTCAGCTTGTACTGGAGAAAAACAAGTGTAAATAATCCTTGTAATTTTCCTTAAATGATATTAAGAATATGGAGCAAAATTTCAGAAGATTGTTGCAATTGAAAATCCATATTGGAAAGATGTTTTACCATCATAATATCAATATTGTGTTAGAAATGTTTTATGTAATAATTAAGAATTGATAAATGATGACTAAGAAGGTTTAAATACCGTTTAAACAGAAAAAACTGCAAACCTTGTAGAAATCATATATTTGACAAAAGTTTTTGAATCCACTTCCTCCAGATATATTAGCCTCGTATAATCTTGAAATAAAACCGTATTGTTTTTATAAGAGCATTTAACTTTGCTTTCGCGTTAATACGTAATATTAGACTAATTAAACAATGACCTTCCTGTCGTCATAGAGGATTGAATTTAAATTAGTTGTCCTTTACAAGAAAATGATTGATCCATTACAGTGGTTAGAGTGAGTTATACCCATCTAACTTTATCTGAATAGCTTTTATCTTATGATAAGTACTGAGCAATCGGCACTAGCGCCATTGACAGTGGCAATAAGGAAAATAAAGCCTATATTTCATAGCGCTAATGACTGCCAACTTTCGGCAATAATGCCAGTGCCTAGACACAACGCTATTGTCTGATTATCACTAGGGCCGCTAACATGTATAACATGTACTTTTATACTGCCCTGTGTATGATGAGTTGCGTGACAGTTTGTTTGAAAATGTCTGTTTTAGCTATCCCAACTTTATGCAGCTCTGTGATAATGATAAACTTACCTTTCTTTTTAAACATCATGTTTATTTTACCGCCAAAACCTGCTTTTATATCTTACAAAAAAGAAAGCATATCTTATATGGTTAATTTTATCTATTTGTATGTACAATGTATATATATCATCTGTATATATAATATTAACTTGCCATGTATATAGAGGTTATCATGAGAGTGTGTTTTGGGATCGTAAATATCCTGCATTAGGAATAAACATTGTATTTTGCGAGCCTTGGCGAGCTAAATACATAGTGTTTATTCCTAATGCAGGATATTTACGATCCCAAAACACACGAGCATGATAACTTCTTTATCATACAATGTCATTTTAAATTTTATTCGACAAAAATGCTTGAAAATACCATTTTGATAGTTGACATCGTTTTAAAAGATGCGCGCATTGATTTATGCAAATGAACGGCGTAATGGCTGCGACAGTGAATTGACAAAATATAATTCCTCCTTATGAATGCCTTTAAATACCGTGCAAGTTATTTAAGTTACAACTCCAACGTCTTAACATTTCAAAGTACTATAAAAAACGATGATTTTCAAATTAAAAACATTTAAGCGTGTCTTTGACGGATTCGAACACGCTTTCTATCACCTTCCAGTAACAAAGAGGGCGAGTCTATCTCACTTAGTGGCAAGAGTTGCTTCCCTTCGGCGAAGTTCCAATGGCAGCTTGCGTTACAACCCGCATAAACGGAGAGCTAAACTAGAAGATAGGCTGTGCAGTCTCTAATCCAAACTAAACAAGCCTAAAGTAAAGAACACTGAAGAACGGTAAATGAAGTGTTTACACATTATTCTTGAACTGCCTTTGGTACCTGTGAGAAAAACTGTTCGGTCGGTCCATTCAACTCACGATGGCAGTGTTTTTGCACTGCTAAGTCATACATATGGCTAAAGAACCATACAGTTTAGTTGATTTTTCTTAAATTAATCTCTATGCATTGTATCATTCATATGTTCATGTCTCTCCCATTTACCAACGGCGTTCAAAATATTAACGCTTGTGACGTCATCGGAATTTTCGAAAGAAGTTCCGACCTTGACCTTTGAAATTTGCATCTCTATCCGTATATGACCCCAACGGATATCGAATATATACGTTGGCTTTATTATGCCGAGAATACTATCCATTGTATGATAAATTCTTTTAAATATGTATTATCATAGTCTCTCATAACCCTTAAAGGGTGGCTCACTTTTGTGTTATTTTATATTTTATATGTTTATGTATTGTTGTGAGGTGAGACTCAAATAAACCATCTGTCTGTCTGTCTGTCTGTCTGTCTGTATATGTTATAATAAAGTTGTTATTCATTTAAAATCTATCTATTTTTATTGACATGTTTTAAGGTGCAAGCTTTAGTTTCAAGTTGTTCTGGGAATACTATCATTAGGTTGGCTTTTCTTATGCATTGGGTCAGTCAATCTATACATAGAAGGGTGGTTGGGTTATCTCATGTTACTATCATCTATGTCTGCTTCAATTAACCCAATCTGTCCTCTCATTGGCCGATTTGAATCAGTCACTTTTCTTCCATTTTGCACTTTTCTAACAACACAACTTCTCTAACAAAACAGCAAAATATCATTGCAATGACAGACGATTTAAAAATAATGATATCATAAACTAAGGTTAGAAGTCTATGTAACTTATCTTAATGTAGTTAATAGGACAGTGTAAAGTATTTCTACTAAAGGGGCAGTAGCACGTTTTTATAAAAGTATATTTTTCAAAATTTTCACTGATAATTGTATGTTAATGCAAAACGTATTATTTTAAAAGTGTCAAAATCTCATAAGACAAATCAATCATCCAGAGTCAGAGGACAAATTATAAAGATTCACATGAAATCCATTGGCGACCATTTTGTGTGAACACCTTTAATTCATTTTGTGTTAGGAAAAGGAACCGCATGGCTAAACTTTACATTATATATTTGAATTATTATTGCTTCATTTAGTTGAAATACATTGTCTTACAATTTGAACAATCAGTTTTCATTTTCCTGACATCACCTTACATTCCCCCAAAAAACGTGCTAATCCCCCTTTAAATTGCATAAATCATTTTTCCATTTACTTTGTAAAACTAAACTTTCTAATTGCAACTTTTTTTATGTAACTCGTCTTTGTCATTTTTCAGCTAAAGTAATCTTTTGCGTGTCTTCTCTCTGTAGGAATGTATTCTGACCGACTGTCTAATGAGATGAGTCACAGGTTATTTGATGAAATTAAAATGTGTGAATAATTCGTTCTTTGTGGATTAAGTGATTTTTAAATGCAGTAATTGTCATGTACACAACAAGCATTTTAATTGCGATGGGAATATCGCACTTAAAACGTCACGATACCTAACATAGCTATGGATTAATCACCCCGGATCAACATTCAGGGTATGCTAATTTGCATATTATATATGTTAACTGCCTATTGTTATATTTCCAACGGTACTATTAAATGAATTGTGACATGTTCTTGATGCTGATAATATTTATCACAATGTGATAATTAGTTGATGTTAATAGCACGTGCTTGTACATGTATGTTTATTTCACCATTTCTTATGTAATGTGAAATGGAGCTAATTATAATGCATCTCCCTTGCTTGGTACGTGCCACATGAAACACCAATGATTGAGCTAATGAGTTTATCAAGTAATAGTATAATTGGTAATGTATAACCTATCAGTAATCATGAAGTGTGTATGTTGTTTAGTTGCATGATACAATATATTGTGTTATAATTTGAAGACTAAACAATATATTAAACGTTTGTTTATACAATGTTGTGATAGATTCTATGTTGTATGCAATTGTGTTTTGCAGGGTGCCATATGGCCATGAGATACTCTCATAGTACGAGCACCCGGCCCTTGTTGGTTCCTCCTTGTGGTCCGATAAGACCTTGTTACACACATTTCAATTTAATACCTAATAAATTTAGATCGACAGTTCTATGTTTGTTAATACTGTTAGGTCTAAATTTATTTCGATTGCACAACTTTGGATCTATTTTTCTAAAGAATGTCGCACATTTGAAATATAAAAATCTTCCTAGTAGGTCTTATATACGAATGTAATGCCCCGACCACCCAAAGCGAAACCTTCTGTTAGGTTATTATGAGAAAACAAGAGACGAAATCCCTGGAATTTGGCCTTAGATCAAGGCGTGGTCACTGCAGTATGGTCTGGCCTTAGATCAAGGCATGGTCACTGCAGTATGGTCTGGCCTTAGATCAAGGTCACTGCAGTATGGTCTGGCCTTAGATCAAGGCTAGGTCACTGCAGTATGGTCTGGCCTTAGATCAAAGCGTGGTCACTGCAGTATGGTCTGGCCTTAGATCAAGGCGTGGTCACTGCAGTATGGTCTGGCCTTAGATCAAGGCGTGGTCACTGCAGTATGGTCTGGCCTTAGATCAAGGTCACTGCAGTATGGTCTGGCCTTAGATCAAGGCCTGGTCACTGCAGTATGGTCTGGCCTTAGATCAAGGCGTGGTCACTGCAGTATGGTCTGGCCTTAGATCAAAGCGTGGTCACTGCAGTATGGTCTGGCCTTAGATCAAGGTCACTGCAGTATGGTCTGGCCTAAGATCAAGGCGTTGTCACTGCAGTATGGTCTGCCCTTAGATCAAGGCGTGGTCACTGCAGTATGGTCTGGCCTTAGATCAAGGCGTGGTTACTGCAGTATGGTCTGGCCTTAGATCGAGGCGTGGTCACTGCAGTATGGTCTGGCCTTAGGTCGAGGCGTGGTCACTGCAGTATGGTCTGGCCTTAGATCAAGGCGTGGTTACTGCAGTATGGTCTGGCCTTAGATCAAGGTCACTGCCGTATGGTCTGGCCTTAGATCAAGGTCACTGCAGTATGGTCTGGCCTTAGATCAAGGCGTGGTCACTGCAGTATGGTCTGGCCTTAGATCAAGGCGTGGTCACTGCAGTATGGTCTGGCCTTAGATCAAGGTCACTGCCGTATGGTCTGGCCTTAGATCAAGGCGTGGTCACTGCAGTATGGTCTGGCCTTTGATCAAGGCGTGGTCACTGCAGTATGGTCTGGCCTTAGATCAAGGTCACTGCAGTATGGTCTGGCCTTAGATCAAGGCGTGGTCACTGCAGTATGGTCTGGCTTTAGATAAAGGCGTGGTCACTGCAGTATGGTCTGGCCTTAGATCAAGGTCACTGCAGTATGGTCTGGCCTTAGATCAAGGCGTGGTGACTGCAGTATGGTCTGGCTTTAGATAAAGGCGTGGTCACTGCAGTATGGTCTGGCCTTAGATCAAGGCGTGGTCACTGCAGTATGGTCTGGCCTTTGATCAAGGCGTGGTTACTGCAGTATGGTCTGGCCTTAGATCAAGGCGTGGTCACTGCAGTATGGTCTGGCCTTAGATCAAGGCGTGGTCACTGCAGTATGGTCTGGCCTTTGATCAAGGCGTGGTCACTGCAGTATGGTCTGGCCTTAGATCAAGGCGTGGTCACTGCAGTATGGTCTGGCCTTAGATCAAGGTCACTGCCGTATGGTCTGGCCTTAGATCAAGGTCACTGCAGTATGGTCTGGCCTTAGATCAAGGTCACTGCAGTATGGTCTGGCCTTAGATCAAGGCGTGGTCACTGCAGTATGGTCTGGCCTTAGATCAAGGCGTGGTCACTGCAGTATGGTCTGGCCTTAGATCAAGGTCACTGCCGTATGGTCTGGCCTTAGATCAAGGCGTGGTCACTGCAGTATGGTCTGGCCTTTGATCAAGGCGTGGTCACTGCAGTATGGTCTGGCCTTAGATCAAGGTCACTGCAGTATGGTCTGGCCTTAGATCAAGGCGTGGTCACTGCAGTGTGGTCTGGCTTTAGATAAAGGCGTGGTCACTGCAGTATGGTCTGGCCTTAGATCAAGGTCACTGCAGTATGGTCTGGCCTTAGATCAAGGCGTGGTCACTGCAGTATGGTCTGGCTTTAGATAAAGGCGTGGTCACTGCAGTATGGTCTGGCCTTAGATCAAGGCGTGGTCACTGCAGTATGGTCTGGCCTTAGATAAAGGCGTGGTTACTGCAGTATGGTCTGGCCTTAGATCAAGGCGTGGTTACTGCAGTATGGTCTGGCCTTAGATCAAGGCGTGGTCACTGCAGTATGGTCTGGCCTTAGATCAAGGCGTGGTCACTGCAGTATGGTCTGACATTAGATCAAGGCGTGGTCACTGCAGTATGGTCTGGCCTTAGATCAAGGTCACTGCAGTATGGTCTGGCCTTAGATCAAGGTCACTGCCGTATGATCTGGCCTTAGATCAAGGCGTGGTCACTGCAGTATGGTCTGGCCTTAGATCAAGGTCACTGCAGTATGGTCTGGCCTTAGATCAAGGCGTGGTCACTGCAGTATGGTCTGGCCTTAGATCAAGGCGTGGTCACTGCAGTATGGTCTGGCCTAAGATCAAGGCGTGGTCACTGCAGTATGGTCTGGCCTTAGATCAAGGCGTGGTCACTGCAGTATGGTCTGGCCTTAGATCAAGGTCACTGCAGTATGGTCTGGCCTTAGATCAAGGTCACTGCCGTATGGTCTGGCCTTAGATCAAGGCGTGGTCACTGCAGTATGGTCTGGCCTTAGATCAAGATCACTGCAGTATGGTCTGGCCTTAGATCAAGGCGTGGTCACTGCAGTATGGTCTGGCCTTAGATCAAGGCGTGGTCACTGCAGTATGGTCTGGCCTAAGATCAAGGCGTGGTCACTGCAGTATGGTCTGGCCTTAGATCAAGGCGTGGTCACTGCAGTATGGTCTGGCCTTAGATCAAGGCGTGGTCACTGCAGTATGGTCTGGCCTTTGATCAAGGCGTGGTCACTGCAGTATGGTCTGGCCTTAGATCAAGGCTTGGTCACTGCAGTATGGTCTGGCCTTAGATCAAGGTCACTGCCGTATGGTCTGGCCTTAGATCAAGGTCACTGCAGTATGGTCTGGCCTTAGATCAAGGTCACTGCAGTATGGTCTGGCCTTAGATCAAGGCGTGGTCACTGCAGTATGGTCTGGCCTTAGATCAAGGCGTGGTCACTGCAGTATGGTCTGGCCTTAGATCAAGGTCACTGCCGTATGGTCTGGCCTTAGATCAAGGCGTGGTCACTGCAGTATGGTCTGGCCTTTGATCAAGGCGTGGTCACTGCAGTATGGTCTGGCCTTAGATCAAGGTCACTGCAGTATGGTCTGGCCTTAGATCAAGGCGTGGTCACTGCAGTGTGGTCTGGCTTTAGATAAAGGCGTGGTCACTGCAGTATGGTCTGGCCTTAGATCAAGGTCACTGCAGTATGGTCTGGCCTTAGATCAAGGCGTGGTCACTGCAGTATGGTCTGGCTTTAGATAAAGGCGTGGTCACTGCAGTATGGTCTGGCCTTAGATCAAGGCGTGGTCACTGCAGTATGGTCTGGCCTTAGATAAAGGCGTGGTTACTGCAGTATGGTCGAGCCTTAGATCAAGGCGTGGTTACTGCAGTATGGTCTGGCCTTAGATCAAGGCGTGGTCACTGCAGTATGGTCTGGCCTTAGATCAAGGCGTGGTCACTGCAGTATGGTCTGACATTAGATCAAGGCGTGGTCACTGCAGTATGGTCTGGCCTTAGATCAAGGTCACTGCAGTATGGTCTGGCCTTAGATCAAGGTCACTGCCGTATGGTCTGGCCTTAGATCAAGGCGTGGTCACTGCAGTATGGTCTGGCCTTAGATCAAGGTCACTGCAGTATGGTCTGGCCTTAGATCAAGGCGTGGTCACTGCAGTATGGTCTGGCCTTAGATCAAGGCGTGGTCACTGCAGTATGGTCTGGCCTAAGATCAAGGCGTGGTCACTGCAGTATGGTCTGGCCTTAGATCAAGGCGTGGTCACTGCAGTATGGTCTGGCCTTAGATCAAGGTCACTGCAGTATGGTCTGGCCTTAGATCAAGGTCACTGCCGTATGGTCTGGCCTTAGATCAAGGCGTGGTCACTGCAGTATGGTCTGGCCTTAGATCAAGGTCACTGCAGTATGGTCTGGCCTTAGATCAAGGCGTGGTCACTGCAGTATGGTCTGGCCTTAGATCAAGGCGTGGTCACTGCAGTATGGTCTGGCCTAAGATCAAGGCGTGGTCACTGCAGTATGGTCTGGCCTTAGATCAAGGCGTGGTCACTGCAGTATGGTCTGGCCTTAGATCAAGGCGTGGTCACTGCAGTATGGTCTGGCCTAAGATCAAGGCGTGGTCACTGCAGTATGGTCTGGCCTTTGATCAAGGCGTGGTCACTGCAGTATGGTCAATGTCTCGAGGTCAGATATTATGACGTCATCTGAAAGGTCTTGATAGATGCACATGCATGTAATATATCAAAGGTCTACCTCTATCCAAACACAAGTTATGGCCATGGTTGAAGATTTCGAAAAATGCTTGCTGCGCCAAGGTCAAGGTCACGGGGTTAACATTATGACCTCATCTGAAAGGTCTTTATAGATCCACATGTGAAATATCAAAGGTCTATCTCTATCCAAGCACAAGTAATGGCCAAGGTTAACGTTTTCAAAAAATGCTTTGTGCGCCAAGGCATTGTTTGTGTTGTTTGAAAAGGATGTGGTATTGAGATATCTGTGTGTGATGGGAGCAACATTTGTTAAGTGAACGCATGTTTGGGATAATGGAGAATTGTGAGTGTTTGTGTACCTGAATCACGCGTGTTGGTGTCTATCTTTAGAACAATAGTAAATGGGTTGCAGGAGGGGGTTGAATTTTTGCCACCGCTCTATGAGTGACCAAGACAACGCGTTGGGGTGCTGGAAATTATCTTTCGCTGACAACATTGGTAAACTTTGCTAAAAGTAACATTTCGTCACATCGCGACATGAATTATTAACTTCATTTACATAACCATCCTTTATTGTTAACGATCTGTGTGAAATATTTCCATAAAAACAGCAAGACCTGTAAAGCACGGCGCCACCTCCTTGAGTAGTAGTTTATGTGGTGAAATATTGATTTATGTTCTTCTGATGCGTCCCATGTGACGCTAAATGATTTTGCAGTATGGTATTGTTGGGAATGTCGCCCCAGGAAGAGTGTTGAGTTATGACAGTGTTTGGGTGAACTGGACGAGGGTTGCGCGGACCCTTCTAGTTTACAGCTCTCCCGTGGCAGCAGAGCACCAGCGCGCCGACCAGTCAGATTTACTGCGAGCCTCAGCACTGCTGGTTTGGTGGCCTGGCGAAGACGCAACTAGCGACACACATATCCACAGCGATTGATAAATACCTCGCTGAATACCAAACTACCTCGCAGGCAGGAATCTGTGGGTTGGAAAAATATAAAATTCATCGGACCCAGGGGGCTAGACTGAGGCGGTTGTAAATATTGCGTACAATTTCTACATGTTTTTGCAACAAAATAACGGTATTCATATTTACATGGTAATGATGTTATGGTATTGTGCACAACCTGAAACAAATAAGAATGAAGGTAAAAGGTCTCTCATAGAGGCTACCTCAGCTACTCAGTACAAGTTTGGTATCATCAAGTTTTAGTACAACGAATGGAATCATTACAAAACTATTGTCGCTTATCTAGTTCCAAGCAGGTTCTCATCAGATTATAACTTTCAAATATAGTCGCAAAGCGACAATAAAAGGATTCAGCTCAAGTGCCATTGCCATTTGTATGACCTTTGGCGTAATTTTTAGTCAAATGTATACTGGTAGGCTAAGCTTTCATTTAAGGCTAATTTCCTCCTCAAGTAACATGGACGGTTTTTTTCAAAATGCACCTAGAGACATGAAACTTTAAATGATGGGCAATAACAATACAAACAAAAAAGTAACCCATGGCAAAGTCGTGGGTCACGTGGTTTGGTCACCATATTGTTTTTTGTGTACTTTTCAAAATCGACCCCATGCACATTTGCTCTGCTAATACTGGCACGAGAGAGTTCAAACTTGAATATAATTATTATTTAGCTGAAGCCTCTTCCTTTGGTACGTTTGCCTTGGAAGTCGCGAATTCTCTATACCTTTCCCAGTGGCTCCACTTTTTCCATACTCCCTTTTTCAAGTGCACATAACTCAAATACTTGAATTGATATCTGCCTGAATTCCTCAGAACTGACAGACAATAGGGATAAAGGAAGAGACGGGGGCAGTAGGCAGAGGAAGAAGACTTAAGAAGGATTTGAATCTTACATTCCTGAACAAAATGCAAGTTCCAAGTCCAACATTTGAGAAATGTCACCTTGTACTAAGTCACTTAACTTAGAACGCTCATAGAGAAAACACTATTCGATGTGTTGTCCTCGAGTTAAGTATCCTTTAATGTCCGATGCCTCAGCTTCAACAATCAACATACGTTAGTTTCAGCTCTCAGGTGCAAGTATCTTGGGAGGGGAAGATTCTCATAGGTCCATGGGGTCCGGATTTTTTGAAAAGTTGAAAAACCAATATGGCGCGAAAACAACGTGACCTACGACTTCGTCATGTTGCCTTTTTAGCTTGAAATGTTATTGCACATCTTTTAAAACAAGTTACAAGTCTCTAGCTGCATTTTGAAGGGGGAAAATCCGATGTTAATTTTATTTTATTTTGGATTCGGACTGGACCTTTAATGCGATCTCCGATTTGAAAAAAACGAAACGTCATGATCTAAGTCTCAGTAAGGGCTATCAACATGCAAAGTTTCGCTGTAATAGCTTCAGTTTGCTCAACCTTGTAGACAAAATCAGTTGAATAAAAAAAAAAATAGTAAAACACGCCAATTACAATAAGGATTCTCAGGCTGAATCCTTAATTACTGAAACCAAACAACTATATAATGGTTTACAGTAAACAGAAGATGATAAGAAATGGATGATATTGGCATTAAAGAATACAAAGTAAAGAAAGGTTGACAAGATAGGAAGTGAAGACGGGCCCTGTGTTGGTACTGGAGAAGGTGATGACCTTACCCTTATCAGTGCTAACCCTTCTCAACATCCAGCAATTGATGGTCTTAATCACTTGCCAGTTTAATAATTGGACGGGATTTACAGGATAAGTCGGAGGACAGGCTCTGCTAGAGTAAACATGAAAGCTTTACCCAAGTGATCGGGTCTGGCTACTGAAAACGGAGCCAACTTCGCTGTGATCATTGCGCACGAGAATAAACACGAAGAATACCTCCGCTCGAGTGTAACCAAATAGCGCGCCCTATGGAAGTTTGACATTATTGAGAAAATTCATTATCAACACACCTCGGATCATTGTTTCATCGATGTAAATATCAAATTAGATAAATAAAATTCCGTTTGAAAGGGCCTTACGAAAAGGGAGGAACTATCGAAGGACGTTTGTCGTTTTGCGCAGGCCTTGAACTCGGCTTATATGATGGCCGCGGTTATATGTTATGATATGTTCCATATGGGAGAGGTATTCAGCTAGGCCTTATAGCCTGTTTACCAATCCCTTTCTTTTGAAATAAATATTGTTTAAACCATATGGAGGCCAGCTCTCAACCTCTGGTACAACCATATAAAGAGTCAATCATTGTCCGAACAAAAGTAAAACAGCACTGCATGATTGGAATGCACATGGGATGGACACACTCTAGAGCGCTATTTAGGAAGTGTCTGGAAAAGTTTGTGCTTTACATCAATCGTCAGAGGCCAAGGACCGTGCTTATTAATCTTTCGGAAAGGCAAAGCAGGCGTATATTTTAAGTTCATATTTTTAGCTGAGAGTGAGCTCAGGAAAGGAACTGGAATCTTTTCTTTTATGCATGAATGTACAGGTCCGTTGCTATGAAATGTTTTTTCCAGATGTTACATGCGCAGGCCCGTTTCAAGCGATGGATACTTGCTGTCATATCCCATCCACCCGCCATGCAGGAACGCGGCGTGTAACGTAAACTTGTACAGCTCGTTACCATATCTGTAGGACAAATGCAAATATCCATCCAAACCCATCCTCCGCGAAACTTTTAACTGAGCCTTTGGGCTGCATGTTTATATATTCTTTGCCTTTTCGGATACCGGCACGTAGCCAACGAAACCTTTTATGGTTACTAGATACTATAAGAATAGCATATCAATAATGTTATTATATTATGTATATATATATTAATATACATTAAATAACCATTAACATAAACATTATACAATATTTGCTTTACTAGTATTTTGAAATATTATCAGCATTTCGATATCAGTAACTGTATGACTGCATATCTTTTAATTATCATATGTGTCATTATAAAAAAGCAAAGCGAACATGGCGTTACTGATAGCGATCTGAGTTGCTAATGTTAGTCCCGGAGACAACGTTATAGATGCTAACCTTATCTCATGCCCAAGGATCAACTACGAGTGAATAAGCACTGTCCTTAGAGGCTAATTATCTAAAGCAAACCTTGACAAATTTCACTCTTGATGTGGAACTAATCGAGTTAAGCCAATCCCAGACACAACTGTAAAGGTTTGGACGGATTGATATTTCCTATATGTTGCCATCGTGCTCGGCTTGCTCTCCTCCCCGGGGAGCCTTTCTTCTCCTAACTTTCAGATGCATCAAATAGAAAAAAGATATATGTACAAATGAAATATTCAAATTAGAATTATAGAGAAGAAAACAAGCCCATGAGACAGACAAAATTACCAGTTTATCATATATCTCTGACTGCGTTAATGGGAGGAAATATTTCCAAGTTATTCTGGAAATCATTGAACGATCAATAAATGAATGCAGTACTCAGTAGGAAGAGTATGTAAGAGCAGAAATTCTGACGGGAAGTGAAAGGTTCTGTTTGAATGCAACAAACATGCTAGAAATAGCGAATGGGTGTCCGTCTCAACTGCCCCTGCTCTCATTCACAGGCATGTATAGTGTTAGGAACATGTTTGCACATTTTTGTATAAAATAAAGTCGTAGAAAGTGAGTCTTTGTTGATGGTTTATTGATAACGCTATATCTTTACTGCTTCCGTTTGTAATATAATACAGACACGGTCTTTCTTTTCTGCAGAATCACAGAGTGCGCAGAGCAATTTGCATTTTCAGCGGTCATTTTAATTTCAATGTTTTTATCTGAGATAGAAAACATAATAAATTACTTACTTTGTTCAAGTGAAAAGCTTCAAGGAAGGTCCTTAGTTTGATTGTTCAGTGACTGAAAACTAACAAGTGGAGTGGAATTGTTAATTCCGTGTGTTTTTGGTTTTTAAAGCAAAAGCACGTATCGTTGTCAGAGGTGTGTTCATTAATAGCCTCACGTTTACAAGGTTCAACTGATTGGAGTCCACGTCACTTTACTTACTCCACTTTGCATCCATAATTGCTAAATATATAGTACAAAAACATACTCTCTATGAATTGAAGGATCTATATATGTGTAAAGCTGAAATTAAACATCCCTGGTACAAGTTCTCTCAATTGATAACCTATTACACGCTACAGGCGAGTTTGTTGGTTTTTTTTCGGATAATTCTGCGGAGAGAGAGAGTTGTACATTTCATTTGACATTCTTAGAAACCCGGTTATGTATCACTATATAGAGCCAGGAGATTTAGGTTAGGGAGGACGAGGACGGGCATTTTTACTTGAATAAATTGTTCCAATCGGAGACGCATGTTCTTTGCTCTTTGTTCTGATAGTTATCAGTTCACCCAGCTGTAAATGGGTACCTTGTGAGGCATAGAGTGGTCCCTAACCTGAGCGCCACATATGGATGCCGGTTGAATACTCCCCAGGGAGTTGAATTGGAAAAATGATCGGACGGTGAAAGAATGCCATTGACCAGGGGAAACAATGTAAGCGCCTTGAGCAACCACAAGTGGTTGGATATGCGCGCTATACAAATATCCATATGATAATAATAATAATGATAATACACTATGTATAGTAGAACATCTCGTTCGTTCCGCTTAAATTCAAACAATGATAGATACGTCTCCTATCTTAATTAGGATATAACTTTTTAAACATTCATACGGTAATTCAAATTTATGTTGCTTTAAAATATAGTTGACGGTGAGTTTAATACAAGAGCCAGTGATTTATAAGAAGATAAATAGTTGCGCTAGTAAACTTTCCGGGATTCATTGTTTTCCAATACCCGCAAATTTAGTTTAAACCCGACAAATTTCCCATTGACTTTCAGGTTAATTACATGTTGCTTGCAAGAATAATTTTCCTTAATTGAGTGTTCATCGAATTACAGCCGAAAGTTGCTGATACATTTAGAAATGATCTCAGCTACAAGTTCATAATTTTCATTATGTTATAGGATGACATTTAAGAATACTTTATCATACTTAAGGTCCTATGTCGATACTTTCTTTGACAGCCACCTTAAATCGTAAATAAATCATCCATAACGTTATGTTTTGAAACATGAAATTTGAAAATGACCTGTTCAGTACCATTTTTCCGTGAAGCGATGAGATGCATAGAGTGAACGATCAGTCATTGACAAGGCTGAACATTCAGCGCTCGCGTTATAGTGAAAAAAATTAACCGAATTCCTAGTTGATACAAAAAAAGAAATGTCGTTTCCGAATGTGGAATACAAAAAATACACCAAATAACTACAAAACAGCTCACATGCATATGCAAAATTGATATTTATTAAGGGAGTAAACGCTCATCAATATATTGTTGAAAATATACAATATATTTTACATCATAACATTATTATAATAATTAGTTTCCAAATTAAAGCTTGCCAATTATTTCGTACCACACACATGGTCACGTGGGTATAAATTTGCTACAGCTTTGTCTGTTGGTCGTTCGAAATACCAGGGTATGCTTTAAACAAATGTCATTGGCTGAAACTTCTCTTTGAAGTTTCCAATAGTAATATAGAGAGAAGCTTCTGCCATTAGTTTTCAATATCAAATGTTACATAACTCTGGGGTCTCTGGGACCCCAAAGCAATAATGCAGTATGTCTCCACTTTAAATAAACCTATGCGCTTAATTGACGCTCCATATTCAAAGTGTATCAAA
Source organism: Steromphala cineraria (assembly GCA_916613615.1). Classification (NCBI taxonomy): domain Eukaryota; kingdom Metazoa; phylum Mollusca; class Gastropoda; order Trochida; family Trochidae; genus Steromphala; species Steromphala cineraria. The sequence goes on from OU744728.1 coordinate 33,339,976, forward strand.
GTTCAATATGTGTTAAGTGTTACTCTATTCATTGTATTTTTGCAAACTTTTTGCGACCAACCTAGGGAAAATCGGACCAAAATTCATTAAATATGAGACAATTTAAACGGTAGCCGATATGAAGTGTGGCCATCTCACAATTTTCGTTTCCTTCAATACTCTTGAAAGTCGTCTTTGTTGCGAACGACTAGATTTTGTTCTTTGTCTCCGAATCAGGCACTCATTGATACCCATCGGACGCATTGCGGTAACAGAGACGCGGTGTAAATCAGGCACTCATTGATACCCATCGGACGCATTGCGGTAACAGAGACGCGGTGTAAATCCTACACACATAATGGTTACGTTACCGAAAGCGAGTTCGTTAAATGCTATGACACTTTTGCAGAGAGTACTGTACTTTATTTCATTGTTGATCAAAGCATATAAATATGATATCAAACTTTCGATGAAAGATTTTCTACCGAGTGATGTATTTGTTTTCTCAATAACTAAATTTCATCACGAACAGCATGCAAGTATGACGATTGGGCTTTAATCAGTACATAGATTTTTATTGTTGTTTCTTGTCGCGAGTCGATCTGGTAAATCTGTTTCATTTTCAGATGAAAATACAGGCAATGCGAGATGTTGAAATCAACACATAGTATATTGTATTATCATGTTTTATGAGATGTCAAGTAACATGACTAGTACTATTGATTTTCACAATAGCATGTTTAGTAAAATGTGTCTTGTTAAAATTTAAATACACACAGGGGGGTTTAGCCGTTAGTGTACGGAAATACCAAGTTCAAAACGAAACAGGCAGTTGTCGTGAACGTTTAATATTTTATGGTTGACTATCATCATACTACTAGGGTCTTATTTTTTTAGTAACACAGTTTGATAAAAAAAACAATTTATGAGTATGATGAAGGTTTACAAGCGTTTAAAACTGACCATTTGCCGTTTGTTAATATCCATAGATTGTACAGATGAAGGTTTTCTGATAAATGCATGGTTAATCGTTGTTACACTATGATACTAACCAGCAACCGAGGGGAAATATTTTCGTCTATTATAAAACAGTCATCGAGAAAATGTTGTCCTCGTTGCGATGGTAGAGGGCGTTACCAGTGTACGAGTTGAGACACACAGACAGACAGACAGACAGACAGACAGACCAGGAGAAGGGAGGGAGCCGGGGAGGTCGGCGGACCTGAAGATCAGCCGGCACCGGGGCGTCATGCAGAGCTCCAAGGGTGTGTTCTCTCCGTGCAGGCCTCCTCCCGGGGTGTCAGCTGCATTAGCACCTCGGGCCCACCGGCGCACACCACTTGTCGCCGGGCAGCTAGCGCGGAGAAGGCAGAAGGATATGACAAACAGATCTTAGCATAAGATGCCATAGATCGATACTTCTCATATTAGCATTGGGCAATAAACATGTTCTATCTCAACTTGACTTTTAACCTCGTTCTTCTTTTAAAGTTGTTAATATCAAAAAGGGATAGTATAGACAATGCCCTGTCATTAATAATAATAATAATAATAATACTAATTTTAACGCCTAGTATCCAGTCCAGGACTGCTCAACGGCGATACACATGGCGATGCAATGTATATTATTACCCTGAATGAATAGTACTTTCGAGTCAAGCTACTAAGCGCCTCGCGCGACCATATAGGTCCGTACTTTCAGGTACCCATTTATACAGCTGGGTGAACTGAGTGCAATGTGGATGAAGTGCCTTGCCCAAGGACACAACACAGTGTTAAGCCCAGGTTACAAATTTTTGGTGTCTCCACCGGGATTCGAACCCGGGCCTTCGGCGTGACAGGCCAGCACGCTAACCACTACACCACCGTGCTCTCATTGACAATTATATGACATCACTGTTGTTAAACTTCATCAAGAAATGATTTTTAGATGATAATTATTTTTCTTGGCAATAATATTTATATTATTCAGAGTAAAATACAAAATCTAAATAATTTCACGTATGTCGCGGCCACGAGTGATTATTTGTAACTTTTTTACTCACGAGATGAGATAAATATTTGTCAAGAATAGACACATTTAGGAGATACACATACTGTGTTTCGAAATCAGCTGCACATAACGGAATTATTATAGCTCTAAATTACATTTGAAGTCAAACGCGTAGCATGTAAAGTAATCAAGATGTGGATATTCTTGACACATCGCCGTGGGTTCGACTGGACCAACTCAGGGTATGTTACAGTTAACCTTAGCATCATTGAAGCTGGTATCATAGGCGAGGATCTGTCTTGGTTGATGTTAGATGTCCCAGACACCAGATACACTACCAAGGTACCAGAACCAACGTGTTTTGTTTTTTCCTGGATCTGTGTAGGGAGGAAAATTCCTACAGAAATCCAGGACACTGTATTGCATCTGTTACAGTACAAGCGACAGGAACTTGATCATCCCACCCAATTCAAACATGGTAATCAAGGGACAAGTAACAACAAAGTTTCAACCAGTGACCTGTGCTTTGCTTCCAGCAACCATATGCATCAATTATTCTCTACCTCAGGATTTAGACACCGCTCCATCCATTATCACCTGCAACTGCCGGGATCAAGCAACAGTATAGTTGATCTTGTGTTTATGCCATGTATGATGTAGCTTTTAATTTCTACAATAATATTACTTAGTCACTTTATTCATGAATTCATGAGGTGGAGTGGATTGGGGAAAATAATCAACAAGCCCCCGAGGCGCGAGTTGATTATTTTCACGAATCCACGACACCCAATGCATTCTCGATCTTAATCCATGTATGACTTCACAAAACTAAAAAAGTGACATCTTTCACATTTATACATCTAATTCCCAAATTTCACTATGAAAACCAAGCAATTGTCGGTGCTCAATCATCGGATATGGGTCACAAGCTTATACCATGCTACAAATTAGTTTCTTACGTGCACGTGTATTGCAATTCCTTCTTCACGGCGATGCAATTATCAACTCATGCGGGGTGCATTGCATGTGTTAGGTATTAGGTACGTGCACTCGCCGCTTCCTCCGTAAAATGAACAACACAGGTTTCATACTGACAAACAAACTCTGTATAAACTGTGAGTCCTATGTAGCCTAATGGATAAAAGCACTGAGTTATCATTCGGAGGATTGCATGTTCGTTCTTGACACCCGTCCTTTCTAAAGTTTATTTTCAATATTATAAGGTTTTAGAGTTGTCGTTCTTGAAACATTTGAGTAGACACTATATTACTAAAACAATTATACACCACTTACACCCCTCATAGCCGGGACAGTCAAAGGGCAGTGGATTCTTAAAAAAGGATCCACTGTTAATACCCCCATTTCACTGAAATGAATCTTTGTCAGAGTCGTGGTGGTGACTTGGTGTCGTGAAAGACTCGGCAGTGAGTCGTGAACGAGTCGGTCTCAGTCGCATTGAGTCGTATCTGAGTTTGGATGAGTCGTAAGTTCTTCAGTTTATTGTCGGGGGTGCCTCGTAGATCTGTCGGGAGTTCCTCTTAATTGTGTCGTATGTCAGTCGTGTATGTCGTAGGTAAGTCTTAAGAGTGTCGTTAGTAACTCGTAGAAATATCAAATTTCATAATTTGACCTCTATTTGCTCCCGACTCATGCCAACAAAGTCGTAGTGGAAAAGTCGGGAATAGTCGGGAAGAGTCTTCAACACTTTTCAAAGTCGTAGCTCAGTGAAATGGGGGTATAACACAATAGATTGATGTCATCACCATGGATTATGTTTTGTAAATACATTTAGGAGATAAACCTATGTGTTTGAAACTCAGAGACATGTTTTACTGGGTTGATAGCGAGTAAATTCTAAATTGAAACCTCACGCTGCTATTCGCTACCAGTCCAGTATAACATGTCTCTGATTTTCAAACACACTAGCTTTATCTCCATTCTACCATGACAATGTTAATCGTGAACTCTTTGTTCAAGCGAATTGCACTTTGTAAAATGTCCGGCAACAAAAATGAAATCGTCTGTGTCGGGGGTTTTGCTCGGTATTTGAAATAAATTTTGCCATGAGCAAAGGTAAATCTATCATTGCGTGTAGAATAAATATATTTCTCACTTTCTTCTACACTTGCTGCGCGCTGCGTGTGGCGCTGATTGTCCGCTTAAACTTCTTATTTTGATTAATAAAATATTTTATCTACCTCAAAACGATTTGGTCATCCCCCGAAAACACACGAAAAATAAAACATCTTAAATAACTTTTTAAAAGTTGTTATCTTAGTAAACAGCAGAAAACCGGCTATGAAATTGCCAGTCGGATGTATCAATGCGCGGTGAAGCGGCCTCAATACCAGAGGACGTTCTATCCAAAATTGATCACGTTTGATCTTCAAGGAGAACCAATCAGAATCTAGTATTTATCACATTCACGGTACCCTTTACGCTTTATATTTTGGTTGTTAACACTTGTTGATAAAAGGTGCCTTAGTAAAACCAAATTAGCCTTTGAAATAATTTTATTTCTTAGGTTTTGTCTTTGAATTTATTTTGCGTGCTTGCATAAACCTCTATCGATTCATCGCCAATTTAAAAAATATGCTTTTAATGGAGCTCTTTCTAGGCCTGTAAATGTAGCAAAGATTTTGGGTTATATTATAGTATATAGTAGATAGGGCTTGTTCGTCGACTAAATTTTCTTTCTAGCGGCTCATATTAGGCAATACATGTTTCTGCGTAGTGAACAACGTAACGATTCCAAACTAGTTTATGAGGTAAGAGCGGTGTTTGTTGTAGTGAGACAAGGAGAAGCGGCATGGGCACGCTGTCTGATTGGACGGATGTTAATCAGGCCCGGGCAATCATCTTCTCCCACTGTGGGTATACATGGCTGCAGATAAAATGAGACGTCAGACTTTCAGGATGCTGGCATTTGCAAACTGTCACTTTGGTGCCATGGATAAAGTATGAAAGCAACACATGAATTGCTAATTTGTTTTTCATTTAATAACACTAAAGCTCGTGAGTTTGTTTGCTCGCGTATTTAACCATATAAACATTAACTAACTGCTCTGTCCAACATTTTTGCCGAAAACTAAATATGTTAGCTTAATTTTAATTCATTAATTATCTAACATCGAGTTAAGGCGGGTACTTCATTGCGTCTTTGATTATAATTTATAAGTAGGGGTGATTATAGTGAACACTCAAGAGCCAGTACGTTGGTGATGTGCCACCGCGAGTGTATATGGAGGAGTAGGTATATATCCCGGGAGAGCAGTGTCTGAACATCCAAACAGCACCTTGGGGTCGTGGACTTCTCCACACAATGGCTGGTCAGACAGGCTGGAGTGGGGTTAGGACGAGCCGCCACATAACAACGTGTTCAGTTCACCCTCCCATGTTACACACTCGGTGCTGTTTAAAATCTCTGCATACTTTCGTATGACATATAAAATTGACATCAGTAATTTGTCACATGCCACTCTGGAAATGGTGTAATTTGTTTTCAGTGCGATAGCTTTGGGATTGAAGAGAAAAACTGAAAGATGTAACCTGCAAAGTGATGCCAGCAACTGTCAACATGTCATAGCTAGTTTGATTACCCCTATGACTCTGTCTGTCATTCCTGACCTTTTAAAACAAGTCAGACGCACTTTCACAATACCTTCATGACTAAAACACACCTCGGTTAACCTACACGTAATAACATTGTAACAGTCATACACAAAATGGAAATGTATGCTGAACCAATTCGTCATACGTGCATTATCTCCGATGTCATGTTCAATTAAAAGTAGGTATATGATCAAGGATTCCCAGTGATACAAGAATGTCATTGTTGCCGTGCAAAAATATTCATAAATTTCGAGATCGCCAAGCACTGCAATGTCAGTGACGTTCGCCAGTCCTCGGAGACACCTTGCTGTGGACTGGCTGGGGCCTCTATGCCCGTGACACGCGCTGCGCTGGGTTGGGGCATCGGCGGTATTATTATAAGGAAAAAGAAATAAAATGCTCTGATGTTTTTTATTCTCGCGCGACAAATAAATTTAATTAATAAAAATGTTGAAATAACGAGGTTTTTCGAAACTAGGCCTTTTTAATGTATCACATAAATTATTTATATAACATTTTTACAGGTAAAATTGTCGAAAATATGCATATTTGCAACATAAGTTACGTTACAATCAACTGTAAATGATAAAACAAAACTGCAATGCTGTTTACAAACAAATGAGCAGGTTGCACGCGTGTTGTCTCAGCAACTATGCAATTAAGGACACAAGCTATGAATGTCATCGAATGAACCCGTAGGAACAACTTCGTCAGTGTGGTATCGCTCAATACACCTCACGTATGAATTGTGGGTTTCCGAGGCGTGGTGTAGCAGAGCCGTGGTAAAACACGATTCAAACAAGAGGTGTATTGACCTATCATATTATTATCAGTATGCTCATATATATGCTGATGTCCTCAACTTAAGACTTACAGTATTTCTTGAAAGTAATAAAACCCTTGTTGATTAAAAAATGAATTTCATAGTAGACGTGCCTGTATTGACCATGTACATATCCCTTATACCATTATCAATGATAGAAGAAAAGCAGAAAACAGACGTTTGCCTTGTTTATATACTTCACAAATATACTTCATCAATAGAGATCACCTTTGGTTTAAACTGCTGAGTTGTGGTGTGAGTGGTAAAATGATCCATGCTATTCGTTCTTTGTATGAACATGTTACTTGCGATGTGAGACTAAACGCCTATAACACTGATTCATTCCCCGTTACAGTAGCTGTGAGACAGGGATGCAAATTATCGCCGACGTAATTTGCAATATACATAAATGACATAGCTCAAGAATCCAAGAAAGAGAATCCTGGTGTAAATATCGTTGCTGACACAAGTATATCAGGATTACTATATGCAGATGACATTGTGAGATTATTTTCTAAAATTAACTCTCATGAAGTTAAATACTCTTCATTATTTTACGCTTGAATGGAGACTAAGTACAAATAAAAAAAACAATTACAACATATAGTCGCAAAGCGACAATCACAGGATTCAGCCAAATATATGAGTGCGTCGGGCCATTTGTAGCGTAACTTTGTATGGTATGTGGGTTATGAAAATGGTACCTTGTAAAAAGTAACCAAACTTTTTCCATACCTACTATTTCAAGTGCACATAACTCGAAAACTTGAATTGATATCTGCCTGAAATTCTCAGAACTGACAGACAAGTAGTCAGACTGCAGGAATAAAGGGAGAGAAGGGGACAGAGGGCAGAGGAAGAAGAAAATATACTTGAAAAGCCTTTTTTTTTTTTTTTTTTTTAATAAGTCCAGACTTCATTGGCCATTTGCGGTGTTGCCCTGCCCTTGGGAAGGATTTTTATCAAATAAAATCGAAAAAAAGTGCTTTTTTTTCCAAGCCAAAACTTTTGAGAAAAAAAAATTAGCGATTTTCTTCTTTTATCTTAAAGACCTTGCCAATGTCTAACTCTCATGCAAAAATCATCAAATTCCCTGGCTAGGTTGTTTAGTTATCTGCCCTTGAAATTTGCCATTTCTAGATTTTGGTCAACTTTGAAAGGTCACAGCAGAAAAGGTATTAACGTTAGGACTTTCTAGAAGTCACATTAAGAACTAGAATGATTCAGCTACACTAAGTATAAATTTCAGCTCTTTGGTGCAAGTGTCTTCAAAGAAGAAGGTTGTCAAAGGCGGGTGGGGTCGGCAACGGTAAAAGCAAAATTTCCAAAATGCAAAGTTTGACCCCTCCTCGTGACCGGAAATGACTGTTCGCGAGCGATTTTATTTTTTCAATTTAAAGACCTTGGTCATGTCTAACTCTCATGCAAAAATCATAAAATTTCTATGGTCTGGTTTTTGAGTTATCTGCCCTTAAAGTTTGCGATTTTTAGATTTTGGTCAACATTGAAAGGTCACAGAACAAAAAGTATTAAGGGTAGGTCTTTATAAATTAAAGATTTAAATCTACAATACTTCAGCTACATTCAATATGAATTTCAGCTCTCTAGTGCAAGTATCTTCAGAGGAGAAGATTCTCAAAGGCGGGTGGGGTCGGAAACGTCCGAAAATGCACTAAAACCAAGATGGCGGTCAAACCACGTGACCTACAAATTTGTTATGATTTCATTTTTTGCATCATTTTTTATTGCGCATCTTGTAAAAAAAATTTCAGGTCTCTAAGTGCATTTTGAAAACAAAATCAATGTTAAATTTTGAATTTTGGAATCGAACTGGACCTTTAATGCTTTAATCAATCAGGCTGAAAAGCTTAACGGCCATATATCATGGTAAGGGCTATAAGTCTGTAAAGTTTGGTTGTATTTGCTTCAGCCGTTTTGGCTGTATTCTGGTTCAAAATTCTAGAAAGAAATACAATGGCTTTATGGCTGAATCCTTAATAATAAGTAATGCACTTCAGACCCCCATCTGTTAGCAATGTGAATTCAAGTTTCATGGGAGAAGATGAATTGAACTATACAGGTTCCTACAGATACCTGGGCCTTGTGCTAACTGAACACTGAACTACGTGGCGAGCTCTGGGCTGAGTGATGGATTAGTACCACCGATCAGTGTTCACCCAGCTGTACCACCATTTTATACTGATAGCCTCAACTGAATAAAAAGAAAAATCTGCAAAAATTAAGAACATATAGGTTGCTTAAAAATGATTTATGTACTGAATCCTATGTCACATTCTCACGACTACAAATTTAAAGATCAGTTGTGGCATCTCTGAGATGTTGATCATTTAAAATGGTATTAGAAACGGGCAGATTCAGCTCCCCTCCAATTCCAGCTGATGAACGTTATTGCAAATTATGTGTCACCCAGAGTGTAGAAGATGAAAGACATTTTGTTTTTTGTTGCCCACTCTACAGTGACATAACACATGAGTTTTCTGTTTTCCACCCTACAGTGACATAATACATGAGTTTTCTGTTTTCCACCCTACAGTGACATAACACATGAGTTTTGTGTTGCCCACTCTACAGTGACATAATACATGAGTTTTGTGTTGCCCACTCTACAGTGACATAATACATGAGTTTTGTGTTGCCCACTCTACAGTGACATAACACATGAGTTTTGTGTTGCCCACTCTACAGTGACATAATACATGAGTTTTGTGTTGCCCACTCTACAGTGACATAATACATGAGTTTTGTGTTGCCCACTCTACAGTGACATAATACATGAGTTTTGTGTTGCCCACTCTACAGTGACATAACACATGAGTTTTGTGTTGCCCACTCTACAGTGACATAACACATGAGTCACTCTACAGTGACATAATACATGAGTTTTGTGTTGCCCACTCTACAGTGACATAATACATGAGTTTTGTGTTGCCCACTCTACAGTGACATAACACATGAGTTTTGTGTTGCCCACTCTACAGTGACATAATACATGAGTTTTGTGTTGCCCACTCTACAGTGACATAACACATGAGTTTTGTGTTGCCCACTCTACAGTGACATAACACATGAGTTTTCTGTTTTCCACCCTACAGTGACATAACACATGAGTTTTGTGTTGCCCACTCTACAGTGACATAACACATGAGTTTTGTGTTGCCCACTCTACAGTGACATAATACATGAGTTTTGTGTTGCTCACTCTACAGTGACATAAGACATGAGTTTTGTGTTGCCCACTCTACAGTGACATAACACATGAGTTTTGTGTTGCCCACTCTACAGTGACATAACACATGAGTTTTGTGTTGCCCACTCTACAGTGACATAACACATGAGTTTTGTGTTGCCCACTCTACAGTGACATAACACATGAGTTTTGTGTTGCCCACTCTCAATCAATCAATCAATCAATATAGTCATTTCTAGAGCGCTAATATCCAGTTCTGGAGAGGACTGCTCAAAAGCGCTATTAACAGTAGGCTTTCTCAAAGAGGTGGGTTTTCAGTTGAGACTTGAAAGTCAGGATATCCTCAGCTGATCTTAGGAAGTCAGGAAGCTTGTTCCACAGAGATGGGCCAACACATCGAAAAGTCCTATCTCCGAAAGTTTTTGTGCGTCCAGGAACTATCTCACAGATATGTTGCTGAGATGACCGCAGTTGGCGTGATGGCTGATATACTTGTACAAGCTCGGTCAAATACGTTGGTGCATCTTGGTGCAAGCTCCTGAACATCAGCACCAGGATCTTGTAATGAATCCGTTGACGAATTGGTAGCCAATGTAGGTCCTTTAGGACTGTTGAAATGTGCTCTGATTTCTTTGTGCGTGTGACAACTCTTGCGGCTGCGTTCTGGACTTTCTGCAGTTTGTTGAGAAGGTATTCTGGGATGCCCTGAAGCAGTGAATTGCAATAGTCCATGCGCGATGTGACATAAGCATGCATGAGCGTGGCTGCACTGGACTTGTTGATGTATTTCCTGATGAGGCCGATGTTGCGGATATGGAAATAACTGCTTCTGCAGATGTTATTCACGTGTGATTCAAGGCTCATGGTAGAGTCAAACACAACGCCAAGATTTCTTGCTGTAGTGCATGGCTTGGTTAAACAACCTTCAATTTCAATTTGGATGGCAGGTAGATGTTTTCTTGATGATCTAGAGCACAGCACAAGCATTTCAGTTTTGTCCTGGTTAAGTTTCAGGAAGTTGTTTGTCATCCACCGCTGAATGTCTGATATGCAGCATTCAATGGATCTACGGGCAGATTCCCACGACGAGGATTGCAGAGGCTTGAACCCAAGGTAGAGCTGAGTATCATCAGCATACAAGTGAAAACGAAGTTGATGAGAACGAGCTATGTCCCCCAAAGGTGAAGTGTAAATCACAAAGAGTATAGGCCCAAGAACTGATCCTTGTGGTACACCGAACTGGAGGGGGTGACGTTTCACTCTACAGTGAAATAATACATGAGTTTTGTGTTGCCCACTCTACAGTGACATAACACATGAGTTTTGTGTTGCCCACTCTACAGTGACATAATACATGAGTTTTGTGTTGCCCACTCTACAGTGACATAATACATGAGTTTTGTGTTGCCCACTCTACAGTGACATAATACATGAGTTTTGTGTTGCCCACTCTACAGTGACATAACACATGAGTTTTGTGTTGCCCACCCTACAGTGACATAATACATGAGTTTTGTGTTGCCCACTCTACAGTGACAGTATACATGAGTTTTGTGTTGCCCACTCTACAGTGACATAATACATGAGTTTTGTGTTGCCCACTCTACAGTGACATAACACATGAGTTTTGTGTTGCCCACTCTACAGTGACAAAATACATGAGTTTTGTGTTGCCCACTCTACAGTGACATAATACATGAGTTTTGTGTTGCCCACTCTACAGTGACATAATACATGAGTTTTGTGTTGCCCACTCTACAGTGACAGTATACATGAGTTTTGTGTTGCCCACTCTACAGTGACATAATACATGAGTTTTGTGTTGCCCACTCTACAGTGACATAATACATGAGTTTTGTGTTGCCCACTCTACAGTGACATAATACATGAGTTTTGTGTTGCCCACTCTACAGTGACATAACACATGAGTTTTGTGTTGCCCACTCTACAGTGACATAACACATGAGTTTTGTGTTGCCCACTCTACAGTGACATAACATATGAGTTTTGTGTTGCCCACTCTACAGTGACATAATACATGAGTTTTGTGTTGCCCACTCCACAGTGACATAACACATGAGTTTTGTGTTGCCCACTCTACAGTGACAAAAAACATGAGTTTTGTGTTGCCCACTCTACAGTGACATAACACATGAGTTTTGTGTTGCCCACTCTACAGTGACATAACACATGAGTTTTGTGTTGCCCACTCTACAGTGACATAACACATGAGTTTTGTGTTGCCCACTCTACAGTGACATAATACATGAGTTTTGTGTTGCCCACTCCACAGTGACATAACACATGAGTTTTGTGTTGCCCACTCTACAGTGACATAATACATGAGTTTTGTGTTGCCCACTCTACAGTGACATAACACATGAGTTTTGTGTTGCCCACTCTACAGTGACATAACACATGAGTTTTGTGTTGCCCACTCTACAGTGACATAACACATGAGTTTTGTGTTGCCCACTCTACAGTGTCATAACACATGAGTTTTGTGTTGCCCACTCTACAGTGACATAACACATGAGTTTTGTGTTGCCCACTCTACAGTGACATAATACATGATTTTTGTGTTGCCCACTCTACAGTGACATAATACATGAGTTTTGACTCTAACACCAAAGCAAAAACTATCTTATAAATGTTTTAATAAGAAAAATGTTAATTCAAATATATCTTGCTATCGTACGTACGTAGGTTTGTATGTATGTATGTATGTATGTAGGTAGGTAGGTAGGTAGGTAGGTAGGTAGGTAGGTAGGTAGGTATATAGTTATGTATCTCTCTCTCTTCTCACATGACATTTAAGAAAATATACTTGATATACACAAAATACCTTGAGCCCCTCCATTAGTTATGAAAGACTTTGAATTATAAATACAACAACATACAATATGTACAGTTTAAGAAAGATCTGTGAATATTATAGATATACGTGTATCATAAATAAGTATGCAGGCTTTGGCTCTAAAAATAGCACAATGAGTATTTGTACGATTAAAATCTAATCTATCCCGGTCATTTGCATTATTAAAATCTTGCGATAAAATATTACATTTAATATTTACATTGAAAAAGATCACGGCGAATACTTTCATATAGTAGACAATAACATGACACTCATCCTCCACACAGGTTTTACAAGTAAAATACACCCGTTCGTTTACTGGTAGATTACTGTAGCGCCCTGTCTATACAAATGGGAGCAACTCCACACCTGAATGATGCTAGAGACCATCGATCTGTGTGATCTAGACATGGGGATACGTGTGTATTGTTCTGTCTCATAGATGTCCTTAAAAGTTCTGTAGACTCCGAGTTTATTCCCGCCATTTCCTCTCTGACTGCTAGGGCGCTGTACTGTAGATGACCAGTCTTCTTTGAATCTAGTAAAAACTGCCTCGCTTACTTGTGATCTTATATAGCTGACATGGAACGTGTTTTCAATAGGAATAAAACAATTGAGACCCATATCCCTGTATCGCATTCTAAAATTCCAATTTCTCTTCTTATTCGCAGCACATCTGTCGGCGCAACTAAAATACATGTAGTCAGAAAAAGCACTCATTTTCTTATAAAACAATACTAAAACAATCCCATATCCTAACTCACGGCCATATTTTCGTAAACCGATGAAAAAACGCATAATGAAACAATCACAATTATTGTTAGTAATTATTAGTAAATTTACCACTAGACGGATTTTAGACAATAATCTCGACGTTTGAAGAGATCGTACAGAGAAAGAGAGAAAATTAAAAAGTTAATTAGGTGTCTGCGTGTTGTTCTTCCCTAGTTACCTCCCTTATCTCCCCTGAATTTCAAATCTGAACCGTCATTCTTTTCGAAGTAAGTAAAAACAAACTACTGGATGACGGGGAGGTTGGGAGGAAGTAAATTCTCAGTCTAGTGGTCAATTTACTAATAATTACTAACAATAATTGTGATTGTTTCATTATTATTTCGTAAATATTACCACTAGACTGAGTTTAGACAGAATCCCAAGTAAGGAGGTGGGCGTCCAGCACAAAAGAGTAACTGAAAAACCCCACTTATAGAAGATTCAAAATAAGGGGAGATAACTCTTCTAAGTTCATATCTTAGAAGTTAAAACCCAATAAAATATAAAAGAATTCGTTCCATGAAATCTAAATTTTGATAGATTTACCGATAATAGATTGATAAAATACAGGAATTACGCAATTGAACTTCTTACAAACGCAAAATCAAGCGATTTCAGGTCGACTTTCAACCATTATCAACCGTTCATGCTTGAATTATGTTATACACGAGAAAAAAAAGCTCCATCCGTCTGAGACTCATGTCAAATCCATAACTTGTTAATAAAGGAGGTGCTTGTGGGGAGAAAAAAGGAAGAGAGACATCAGAGCCAATCGTTAATCCTTGTAGGTCCGTGACCGATGCAATGGCGGATCTATATCCTTCTATGGTGGCTGCTTTGAGATTGCAATCGCGACGGAGGTGATGCAGAGAGTCAGCAATTAAGGGAATGGATAAGGGGACATCGGCTACTCCATGTTCTCTTCTCCACTGCTGGAATCGCTTCCACTTGTGATCGTATAAGGAGGAAGTAGAGGATCTGATAGAGTTGGAAATTGCTTTTGAAGTAACCTCTGCAAAACCTTGTTGGCGGAGTGCTCCCTCGATAGACGCCACACGTGAAGATTGAAAGTCTCCAGGTTGATGTTGTCCGGCTTCCACCGCGGCTGTTGCAGTAGATTTGGCCACTGAGGAAGTTGAAGAGGGGGTTCCGTCAGCAAATCTAACAAGGCCGGAAACCACGGTCTTTTGGGCCAAGCAGGAGCCACTAGGAAAATAACACACTGGTGTTGGCGCAACTTGCTGAGCACGTCCGGAATCAGATTGAATGGTGGGAAAGCATAGGCTATCAGGTTGTCCCAGGGAATGTAAAGAGCGTCCACTGCAAAGGCGTGTGGGTCGGGAACGGGACTGAATTAGCAAGGTAGGCGGTAATTCAGAGCTGTCGAAAAAAGGTCTATCTGCGGCATTACCCATCTGTCGGCAATTAGCGATAGTACTTCAGGGTGAATCGTCCACTCTGAAGAGACAATCAGGTTGTTCCTGGATAAGGAGTCGGCGACCCATACAATTGGTGAGTGAGGGTCGCCGATACACACATACTTTTGGCAGGTAACACATTTACGTTGTATGGAAGACATGGTAAGAAGGGGAAGAGAGTATAACATGCGAAAACAAATAAGGAACGATCTCACCCAAGTACAGGAATCCGTGAAGTCTCACAATAATCCAAAGGTAAAAAACAAATCACAAGTAATCCAAGGAACACAGGTATAATCCAAGTGAAAAACACAGGTATAATCCAGGAATATACAGAGGAAAACAAGATCGTAACTTGAGTAAGGCAAGAAAAGAAAAATCTCTCAATCTATAAACGATCTTCACTCGTAGCGTACAGAGAAAAGAATGACAGTTCAGATTTGAAATTCAGGGGAGATAAGGGATGTAACTAGGGAAGAACAACACGCAGATCGCTAATTAAGTTTTTATTTTTTCTCTCTTTCTCTGTATGATCTCTCCAAACGTCGAAATTATTGTCTAAACTCAGTCTAGTGGTAATATTTACGAAATAATTGCTCTAATCTGTGGTGCGTTGATAGTTGTCAGGTTAAAGGTTCCCCAGATCGGAGAGCCATATCGAATCGTTGACCAGAATATGGAATCTTAAGTGTTGTGTAAGTACTGTATTGCAAACCATCAAGAAGTTTGACTTTGGATAGAAGTAGTCATAGGGCTCGATTAGCTGAGCTAGCTACAGCTTGTCCAATTCGCTGATGATCCATGTGTTCAGTAACACGTAGTCCAAGATAACCGACCCTTGAAACAACACCAATAGGCGTCGATCGGCACATACAATGGCTTATCGTTCTTTCACAGACTTGACTTCTAAAACGTAATAGCTTTAACTTTGTAGGACTTACCTTGCTCCGTATGCACCTTGTATTAAGGCAATCCAGAAGTATGTTATCTTACTCTCTGTTTCAGCCAGCAGAACCAAATCAGCATACGCCAGAATACTCACACATTCCCCATCTATGTTAACGCCAATCAACAGTTCATTCACAGTCAAAGATCGTTGATGTATAAATTAAAAAGAATTGGCGAAAGAAGACATCCTTGCTTCAAGCCACTTTTAACATTAACCACCGTGTAAATTGCCCATTAATACGCACACAACACTGTACATCATTATAATAATAATAATATTAATAATAGAATAGTTTATTTATGTGTCTTGAGTTTTTACAACCCCAGGCCTATTAGGCCGACAAGACACCGTTACATTGTACGGTGATCAAAATTCATAAAATAAAACATGATACATAAATTTAGAATTGCATTCATCTGTACATACATACACAAATACAAAACATTCAAATCTGCAAACCTCATTAATACATTTGTATCTACATTACATACTTACAATACATACATACATGCACACACCCAAACATTAGTACATTAGTTTGTTAGCTCGTGCGTACAGTACATACATACACACACCCATACGTTAGTGCATTAGTACATTAGTACATACATGTATACATTACATACATATACGGACATACCCATACATTAGTACATTAGTGCATTAGTACATGCCTATACTACATTCATACACGCACACATATGTTAGTACATTAGTATATTAGTATGTACATACATGTATACACTACACACATATATGCACGCATCCACATTATGTAGCGATACAATAGCGTTAAACAGATACCGTATTCGTCCTAATAAGCGCCCCCCCCCTTTCTGGGGTATCCTAATAAGCGCCCCCAACGAATACGGTAAACACATACGCCAATAGACCGTAGCTTCTCCCATATGATACGTCTATCCACGATATCATAAGCCTTCTAAAAGTCGACAAACGTTTGAAACGTTGATAGTTTCATGCTTTTCCGTGTCTCTATGATAAGTGTGACTGAAGAAACATGCTCCATAGCGTCCTCCTCTTAAACCCGTTCTGGTTATCTGTAAGGAGATTGTTTAGCTTCTGATTGTACAGTTTGTGGACTACACTAGCTAGGGTAATTCCTCTGTACGAAAGTGGGTCTCTTGGGTCAGCAGATGACTCTTTTGGGATAGGATTAATTTTACCTCTCGACAAGAAAGACGGCATTATTCCAACATTAAACATAGATAAACAAATTAATAGATAAAAAGAAGACAGTATTCGTCTTTTAGGACTTCCGCCGGGATTTCGTAAAAAAACTGTTGATAAACCGTCTTTGCTGAGGGTAATGCTTCGAAAAAATCCTCCACATTATACCTCAATCGTCTTCAATATCCCTCAAGATTCTGTCAGGGCGTACATGTAGGTCCCATTTAGAAGAGATTCATATTCCTTCTTCCACGTGTCGATATCCCTTGAAATATTCCCATAATCAACTTTAGCCTCCATGGGTATATATTCTCTGTTTCTTCCAAATCCATTTTCACATAAGTTCTCAATATCATCTATAGCTGCCCATACATACTGACGCTTAGCAGTCACCACCATCTAAGTGAAACATCTTCGAAAAGACACATACTCTGACTTACACACCTGCTTCCTCGGTGCATTTTGTTTCAACCACTTTCGTTCTGCCACTACCAGTTCCGCCCACTTCCCTGTCAGGGTCTCTCCAAACCAAAGAGTCTGTGACCCTCTCCTAACACAGATGACAACAGGTACCCCCGGTTTAAGAGTAAGTGAAGGGTCCAGATGACAGAGTATCAAAAAGGTTTGTTAAATGGAACATAGCTCTTCAAAAAGACTCACCTTAAAATTTTCTGAAAGCTTAGATAATTATCTACTCCATGATATATGGCATGACACCATTGAATTTGCTTGCAGAAAGATTAATCACCATGAAATAGCATAATTTTAGAGTTTGTTTGCAGTCCCTTATAGGCACGTTATAATACACGTTTTTATCAAACAGAAGAGCCTTGGCTTGACGAAATTTGGCTGCAGATGGAAACTATGATGAATTGTCAAATGCTGTATACTTACCTGGCTTTTTATCTACATTTCAATGACACATCGACAATTTTCAGATCGCTAACGAGTCTGGTTTTTGATCATGTCACATCAGGTTTTGAAATCGTTTCTGACATTATGGATAGATATATTTCACTGACCTTGATTATTTTAACAATTTCTATCATTAGGGGATTGCATGTCATGGTAGGTACTTTTGACATTGTTTGATCGAATTACTCCCTAAATTCCATTTCCGTGCACAACGTGCTCCCGTAGCGAATTCGAATTGTTGTCATATCTCAAAAAGATTCTCATTGGCTGTCATAAATCCCCTTTATTGCAAAATGATTTTGATAGAAAATAAACATCATTAAGCAAGGTTAAATCAATTAATAGGAACTTTGAAAAATTGTTTGAAATGATTTGGATTGAATCAACCAATTGTAGGACACGTTACATACCGCATGACATTACGTCACACTCAGTGCGAGAGGGAACCTGTCAAAATGGAACTGTTGATTTGTTTTTGATTTTCCGTCAACAAAAGGTAAATCATAAAACTCCTGAAAACAAACTTGTCTCTTTGCCATTAAACACGCAACTACAATCAAATTGGTGTTTGTCAAGACACGAAAAATGAATGGATATTTGCTAGAAAATAAATTGGTTGCAGTTGCCTATAGGGACTGCAACCAAACTAGAAAATAACTCGATTTCATTGTGATTATACGTTCTACAACCAAACTCAAGATTTCAATAGATGATTAATAGTAAATTATTTCAGCTGTCAGAATATCTTCATTTAAATAATTTTCAAGGAAAAGGTTCCATTTTATTGATGTTAAATATACCCCGTCTTTCGGACCCTTCAATTAATCTTAGGCCGTACCCCCTCCAAACCATTGTCTCTCTTACCCTCTTTCATCACAGATAACACCAGGTATCCCCTCCCAACCATTGTGTCTGTGACACTCTCTCAACACAGATAACACCAGGTTTCCCCTCCCAACCACTGTGTCTGTGATCCTCTCCCAACACAGATAACACCAGGTATCCCCTCTCAACCACTGTGTCTCTGACACTCTCTCAACACAAATAACACCAGGTATCCTCTCCCAATCACTGTGTCTGTGATCCTCTCCCAACACAGATAACACCAGGTATCCCCTCCCAATCACTGTGTCTGTGATCCTCTCCCAACACATGTGACAACAGGTATCCCCCTCCCTACCACTGTCTGTGACCCTCTTCCAACACAGATAGCACCAGGTATCCCCTCCCTACCACTGTGTCTGTGATCCTCTCCCAACACATGTGACAACAGGTATCCCCCTCCAAACCACTGTCTGTGACCCTCTCCCAACACAGATAACACCAGATATCTCCCTCCAAACCACTGTCTGTGACCCTCTCCCAACACAGATAACACCAGGTATCCCCTCCCAATCACTGTGTCTGTGATCCTCTTCCAACACTGTTAACACCAGGTATCCCCTCCCAATCACTGTGTCTGTGATCCTCTCCCAACACAGATAACACCAGGTATCCCCTCCCAATCACTGTGTCTGTGATCCTCTCCCAACACATGTGACAACAGGTATCCCCCTCCCTACCACTGTCTGTGACCCTCTTCCAACACAGATAGCACCAGGTATCTCCTCTCTACCACTGTGTCTGTGATCCTCTCCCAACACATGTGACAACAGGTATCCCCCTCCAAACCACTGTCTGTGACCCTCTCCCAACGCAGGTGACACTAGTTATACCCTCCCAACCATTGTGTCTGTGATCCTCTCAAAGTCAAAAGTCAAAGTTCTTTATTGTATTTAAGGCCTTTGGCCCATATACAATTGGAGTTTCATAATATACATAAGTTATATATAGTTACATTATACAAATATACTAAGCAGATGCTAACAAGTGTTCTATGCGTGACATAGCATATGTGACATATTGTGAAAGTTTTAAAATGCTAGTGGTATTACTAGTAGAAACAATCTCTTCAAAAGCGATAACTGGAGGTTTACATAGATAATAATCTGGAATAAATTTCTTACGTAAATTATCGTTAGATTGGCAAATAAATAGAAAATTAATTTCATTTTCCACAGCGTCTTTACATATTGGTCATATTCTATCATTTTTAGCAATCTCCTTACGTCTCTCTTCATTTATCATTAGTTGTGATAAGCCTAATCTGAAGTGTACAGATGTAAATCTAAACTTTTTAGACGTTAAATGTAACAAATATTTTTTCTGGGTGAAGAATTGTTTTAAACATTCTATATGAATTATATCTTGAGCTTCTTTCTAATGATGAATGCCAATCTTGATTAAACATATTGATAGCTGTTTCACGAAATTGATACAGAAAAAGATTTACACTTCTAGCCGACTGGTTCTAACCGACTGGTTCAACCAAGCAAAGCCATATCCATGCGAAAACAAAAGGTTTCGTATGTGGGATGCCCATGTTGTCTTGCCAAAACTATCTAAATGAACAAGCATATTATAAGCTTTTTTTGGTGATATATCATCGTGCATACATATAATTTTCAACCAAAATTTCAAACATCTCATGTTGGCATTAATGAACAAAGGATATGTCCCGCATTCCCCAACACAGATAACACCAGGTACCCCCCTGTTGGTGATTAGCAATTTGAAGATAGAATTTATGTAATGACTAGTGATGAGGTACCTTTGTTTCGAGGGAGGTCTAGCCTTGAACTATCTTTACTTCAAATAAAGATCAAATAGTTCAATTAATCTGCTATTAAACATCTGTTTGATGAGGTTTCTGAAATGTTCGATGTTTAAGGGCAAATTAAAGATTGCACACACACAATCGAGTTGAATGAGTCGGTCTTCTCTACACAACCATTTTGTAAGATACCTTATTCTATGGTGGAAGCAGTCCATCTCGAGTTGGATCGAATGATTGATGACATTATTGAAGAGCTTCATCACACAACACTTTGCGTTTCCAACGTTCAATGTATCCCAAAGTCAAATATACTATTTAAGGAAGTAGGGGGTATTCCATTTTGGGATTATGACACTAGCAAATGCAACTGCAGATTAGAAAACGTTATATATATGTATATATATCAATACAGATTGAAACATTTCCAGTAACATTTGGCACCCAAACACAACATTGGCAACCTTAGCATCTGCACGTGATGATCACGGAGGATTGACCACGAAATCGGCATTTATTAAGGATTCAGCCATAAACCTTTGTGGCTTGAATGTTACACCGTCTGTTATAAGCAGGTAATGGTTCAGAAACTGTGCCACACATTCTGTAAACGATAGACGACATCCCGATCGACCAAGGGCGACAACTAATGCATAGGACAAATTTATTCGAACAATGGCCTTTGGATAGGAGTTCGACATCAAGCAGACACTGGTTTGACAGTAAGTATGCAGACGATTAGAAATCAAATACATTGGCAACCTAAACGGTCCCCAAGTCATCCGATTTTTGAAAGATCGTCATATTAGAGCAAGTAACCGTGAGTGTCAGGATCGACGTTAATGGAAAAATCAGCGTTAGAGGAATGAATTGTTTTCTGATGAGTCAAGGTTCACAGTAGTTTCTTGGACAGACGCAACCGGGCGTAGCGTCGACAAAACAAGCGTTTTTAATCATTATGAATAACGAGGGGGTGATATGGGGTGGCATCACTGCTACTGGAAGAACGGACTTGCATGTTGTTTTTGGACGTGTTTCAGGCCAGGATTACCGGGACAACATCTTGGCACCTCAGAGTTGCGATCATTGTTAGGAGTGTACAATTACTTGATGAAATTCATTCCTGTTTTTGCAGCTGTTTGTGAACCGTTACGTCTTCTCACTAGAACTGGAGGTAAATGGAAATGCGACAACATTTGTCAATCAGCATTGAAGTCTCTGAAGAAAGCTGTAGGTAAAGCCACATGTTGATTTTCAATGATGTGAATGCTTCAACTATTTTAGTTTTTGATGCTAGTCAAGTTCGTTTGGGTTAGGGGAGACCAGGGCAAAGCGCGCCCCTAACATATAAACGTGTTTTCTGGGCATATTAACATCTTTAGAATGCAACTTGCAGCATGTCTCTAATTCTCATCAGATAAACTATTGTATGACAAAAGCTTTTCAACCTACCATGCCTGCATTAAGAGATATTAACGAAAATGTATTTCGACAAAGGCGGTGCGCTTTGCCCCGTAGTTTGGGGCAAAGTGCCCCATGCGAAAAGACACACAATTGTGATATGTCAAACACCTATAATAAACCATTACCATACAAAACAGTTTTTTAAAAGTGCCCAGGCACCCTTATGAAAACTAAACAAATAATAAAAATCTAAGTTCAGTATTCAAAGAAGGACAAAATATGTTTTTATATGTCATGGACCTATATTTTCGAAGTTTTTATCCAAACACTTATATGATTATTATATACGAATTTCTAATAACTATGGGAGTCTTGACAATTCAACTCATCTCTTATCAGAAACCAGCAAATATATGAAAGAAATAAAGACATTGATTGGTTTGAAAGACAGATTTAACATTTTACAACCATCTAATCTCTGTCGGACTTGCCGATACGGCCAATCTTCTTAATTGTTAAGGGATAATATAAAATATATGATGAATATCAAACTAATATTAAAGATCAAAGAAAATATATGTGTTTTTAAATGAAACAAAAACCCTATAGTATATTTTTATACTTAATTTTTATACCATTGTTTAAAAAATATAGGAAAATAATAGTATGAAAATAACAATTCTAATTTACTATATTTGCTTCTAAATTTAATTGATAACTCTGAAACTATAATGTGTTGACCATAAATAAATATTTTAGATCACTCAGGGCAAAGCGCTCCCCCCAGCTCACTTTGCCCCTTTGAGGGTAGCATTCGACTTTTGCTTCATAGAAAATAATCAAAGCAACGAATTGCAAATTTCCTTATCAAATGAATAGATGATATAGTTTGGTGTAATAGGTGCCCTAGAGTTTAATGTTGCTTTTTATGTTTATGTGAAATATTGGAATTCGGACATATTCTTTCGTTAAAGAAAAATGCCGTTTTTTCAACTTTTTGCAATGCTAAGTCTCAACTCACGCTAACGACGCAAACATCGATCACAACGTTTCTTAACGTTTGCTTGCATTGGTTGATAATGACAAACCACGCCATCTGTCGATCGTTAAGGAGAAATAACGCTTAGTCACTTTGCCCCCACGGCGCGCTTTGCCCTGGTCTCCCCTAAGTTTTACTTCAATTGCAGAATGATGGTAGTCTTAGACCCATTGCTTTTGCTAGTCGTTCTTTTACAGAAACTGAGCGTAGATATTCAAATAAAGCGTGAGGCTTCACGATGTGTCTGGTCTCTGGAACATTTTCACAAGTTTACTAACGGAAAGAAGTTTACCTTACAAACTGTTGACCGTTCATTTATTCACATGTCAAGGAAAGCAGAAGGAAACAGTTCAATTTCCCCTAAGAATCCAGAAAGGTTTTGTCAAGGAATAGAGAGAAAGTGCCAAAGTGTTACATGCTAAAGAGGGTGATGGCTCCATTCTTTTGAGAGGAGAAAGAACTGTGATTCCATTTGAGGTCAAACTTTTGCTCATCATTATCATTGAAGTATTGGAAAGAATATTCTCTGAACAAGGAGTCCAAAAAAGTATCGTTTCGAACAACTGTAGGCAATTTGTGAATGTGAAAGTTTTCAAATTGCAGGGATTGAGCATTTTTTTTAATCGCCATATCTTCCAAAGAGCAATGGAAAAACAGAAGGGCCCACGGGTCTCTGAAGAAGACATTTGTTTCAGCAACATCAGAAAGGAATGACTTGAGACGACAGCTTCCCAGAATTCTATAATGTACAGAGCAAATTGCGAAACTCCAGCAATGTGTGTATAATGGAAACATTGTCCGGATTTAGATCATAATCGCAACTTCATACCTTCCTGTTGTCAATATACGACGTTATATTAATTAGCTTTGGAAAATAATACTCTCCCGCAACAGTCGACACTTCTCGATCAGATGACACTGTTAGTAAAGTTTGGGAAATATGACCCACAACCACTCACGGAGTGGCCTTTTAAGTTTTTCTTGTCATGATATCATTATGATGTCAACCTCACAATAGAAACATTAATACCAAATGTTAAGTAATGAGTTCATCGACATCTACCCTCTTTTGAAAAGAAAACGAAATTATGCAGGAAAGATTAAATCATATGCTGATGCTAAGAACAGTGCGAAATATCATTGGTGACACTGTGTATATGCGTGGTAAGTTAACTCCAACGTACAAATCAGTAAGACATGTTATCACCAAGAAGACAAAACGTGATACATTTCAGATAGTTAACTGTGACAAAAAGTGTAGGAAATGATTCAATTTTAGACATGCCCCATGTGAAGATTCTGTAGAATTTGAAAATGTTGTTACTTCTGAAGATCTGACGACGAGAATTCTGGTAGTAAAAAAGCTAGTAGAATCAGATTCAGTACCTACAGAGACTCTCCTGTTCGACGTGAGAAGGTATGTTCTGAATCAGCTGTAGATACGATCTTGAAGCTAATGTAATTGATTCTGAAATAGAAAAGACCTGAGGAGATCTGCTACGCAACCAGCAGATAATGTTTGTGTGATAAGATCTCAAAGATCACGTCGTGCTCCTGCATGCCTGAAAGACAACGTGAAGAAATGAACATTATATCGCTTTCGTTAACACTAGGAACACATGAACATATAATCATTCCAAGTTGAGTCATTATGAGCGATAAATCATTTATGGCGACTTTTGATTTATAAAGTGGGATAATTTTGTTGTATAATCTGATGAATTGTATTATCATTTTACAAGTTTAAACATTTAATAGTGGTGGTTCATTTTAACATTTCAACGTTTTGGGAATTTCAAAACTTAGTTTAGGAGGATTGTAGTGTACTAAGATTAACATGCTATAGTATTCCGTGCTTACCGTACCGCGCATCACGTGACCTGTACCAAACAACAGTCAGATTAAAGCGGGAGAGTTGAACTATCTGCATGCCGTGTTGTGTGCTTTAAATTTCATTGGACTTCAGAGCAGCCAGCAGGTGAATACCATTCGAACATCCTTCAATTTGCATATCTTTCAGGTTAACACTATGATTTAATACAATGTATCTAACCATAAAAATCTGTCATAAAACTATAAACAGAACGTAACTTAATGTGAAAATGTTCTTCCAGTGCCGCGAGGAGCAACGGCCTATTTGATTGTATTTTACAGCCTCTTCAAATGCTCAAAACTGAATTTGTCCAACAACATGTTCTCTTCAGCAAATATTTTTGTTCAAAATTGACAACTTTTCTTTCGAGAATTCATTACTTATATTGAAGACAATACATTTTATAGAGATGTATGTCAACGTGTAGTTGAAAGAATGTAAAAAAATTGTATTAACATTTTTAGACATAAAGAAGTGAATGACATGAAAGTAAGAGATCCTGGAACATGTTCACTTTCTTTCATCTACACATTCACAATTGACCGACCATGGTCTTGTTATCAACCGACTCATGATGTCCCTGTGTTGTGCCTCGGCCCGATATGGCCAAAGATGCTCGGCTTCGCCTCTCATCTTTCGCCATATCGTCCCTTGGTAATCTTCTCGCTGAAGCGGTTACCAATATAACCTACACTTTGCAATGACTCGTTCGATGAAATAAAAAAGACAAAGAATTTTCAGCAGTTTATTTAGTCTTCATATGTGTGCAGTTCACGGGGTTACATCTATTATAATTGTCAACGTGATCAAATCTGGTTTGAGCGAGGGGATATATGACAGCGGTAGTGGTGGCCGTGGTAGCGGCTAAATCGGTGACATGTCGTGTTTTGGCCGTTTTATATACAGCATGTCGGGACATCCATCTCCATTGTTTTACTTCTTGTTAGCAGGATCAGCCGCCTGCTAGTAAACAATCATTGTTTCATTGAGCAATTTTGAAACTCATTTCTCATTTTTAAAATTGTGCATATGGTGGATCTTTAATTTCAACAAATAAGTTAATTGATAAGTATAACTATGTAAATACTTGTAAAATATCACAAGAAAGTAAGACATGTAACATCTAAAATAGTACAGCATAACTTATAGAACAATGTAAGAAACAACATGAGCTTACCTTAAATAAACCAGAGAGAAGCGCCAGTTACAAGCGAGTCAAAGTTTTGGGTAGTATTTATACCCGAGACCATCTCAGACAGCGCAATTAATAATTGAGACTGACACTTCCTTGTCTATTGACCAATACAGTGACTTTTTTGTAATCAACTTAATTGACATATGGATAGCACAGTTTGTTTAGACTTTCTTTGTTTAATTGAAACAATTACGGCAAGCCAGCCCAATAGGTTTAATCTGTTTCGCTCACTTAATTGGCTCCTGTTTCGTTATGGAGTTCAGAATTTTGTATTTCCCAGAGAGTTACTCCCTTTTGTAACAACACACGCCTGTTTGGTAATGATTAGAAGACGTGAAAGTTCATGTGATTTAATTCGACCGCCATGATACATGTGGTTTCTGTAACACGCATGCCCAACCAAGGGAGCGCTCAATGTACATGCCTTGTAGGGAGGAATCATTACGTTACAAATCCCAACATCTCCCTTTCTTTGAGATCATTTGTTGACATAGTTAAACTCTCATTAATAATGATCTAACAATAAACTGTGGAACAATAATAAAACTTACTCTTGATCAGTAAACTTTACTTGAATATAACTGATAAGTTTTGCTTTGCAATGAAGTCTTGCAATGACAACCTAATTAACTGGAATTCAACAAGAATGAGTTATAACTTCAAAAGCTGAAAAATTAACTAAAATGCTCATTTAGAGTTCATGGAATATTCTTCCTGGTTTATGGAAAACTTTAACCATAATCTAAAAGTCACTGAATTGAACTATACTAGGCTATTTTCATAACCATATAAAACACTAGACATAGTCATTGAATCGCTGTGGCTTTCTCACGGCTCTTCCACTGGATGTCTTGGACATCGTAGGACGAGTGGGTTTCACAGGTTCTGACAGTTCGTTCTGGATCCCATGATCGACACTCTCTGGCATGTCGACAGGAGGGTAACTAATAGGAAGTTGCACGTTACACTCTGGAGTAACGTCGACACTGCCTGGTGGCACCAACTGTAGGTGTCTACGGTTACGCCTGAGATTTCCTTTTGGGGTTTTCACCAAATATGATCTCGGCGTTGAGGCACATCCTTGAATAACACCTGGAGTATTCCAGCCCTTCTCCCCATCAATCTGGAGACGAACTTCATCACCAGGGTTCAACTCTGGGAGAGATTTCACACCGTGGTGTAAATCAAAGAACTTCCTTGAAGATTCCTTGTGAAAGTTGTCACTAGATCTCACACCGTTGAAATCAGGCCATTTAGGCTGCAACACTTTCTCCAACGTAGGGAGCGTCCCACGAGGTTGTCTCCCCATGATCTACTGTGCTGGACTCTTCCCAGTGGACTGTACTGGAGTGCTTCTGTAACTCAACAGAGCAAGAAAGGGATCAGTCTGTTTCAAAGCATGTTTGGCTATTTTCACTCCGGCCTCGGCCATACCGTTAGCTTGAGGAAAGTGAGGTGAGGATGTTGTGTGTTTGAATCCATAATCACTTTTGAATTGTCCGAACACATGAGCTACAAATTGTGGCCCATTGTCTGTAACTAGCTCCTCCGGTATGCCCCACCTTGAGAAAATGCACTTAAGCTTGCCAATTATGCCTTTTGAGGTAGTGTCCTTCAGATGTACTACTTCAAGATAACGAGAAAAGTTGTCTATTACCACAAGATACTCGTGTCCCTTTGATTCACACAGATCAGCTGCAACTTTCTGCCAGGGTCGGTCAGGCAGTGAAGTCGGCTGTAGGGGTTCTTTTCTCTGTTTTGACTGATTGGTTTGACAGAATGCACAGGTAGATACTTTTTCCTGAATGTGTTGATTGATTTCAGGCCACCACACACTCATCCCTGCACGTTCTCGACATTTCGTTAGTCCCTGGTGTCCCTCATGAATTCTGTTCAAGGTGTCGCCTCTCATGGCTTCAGGTATCACAATCCTGTCCCTGTATAAGAGAATGTTCCTGGAAACGGACAGTTCACTCCTGACGGAGTAGTATGCTCGTACTGTCATTGGCACATCTCTATGTGCCGCAGGCCAACCGTTCCTAGTCATAGACATGACAAGCTGAAGAGTCTTGTCCTGACTTGTAGCATCCTGAATCTCGGTAAGTTTCTGGTCAGATATTGGCTTGGTTTCAAGGACGGACTCCGCGAAGGCTTCAACTTCCTCAACCAGGCTCTGTATTTCAGCTGTACTGGACCCATCTGTGATGCTCAGTGGTGCTCTGGAGAGCATGTCTGCCACAACCATATTCTTCCCTGCAACATACTCTGCTACTGGGTTGAATCGCATCAGACGCATTAGGAGACGTGTGCATCTGATAGGTGCCCTGTCTAGATCTGACTTGTTGATCAGGGGCACTAGCGGCTTGTGGTCGGTCAGTAGTCGAAATGAATCCAGTCCATACAAGTATCTTGCAAACTTCTCTCGCTAGGCATTCTTTTTCGATTTGAGAGTATCTGGTGTCCGCAGGCGTCAAAGTGCGTGAACTGTATGCTATTGGCAAAAGCTTGTCGCCATGCTGCTGTAGAAGTGTTGCTCCCAAGCCGTAGCTACTCGCATCAGCACTCACAACTGTCGGTTTCTCCAGGTCGTAGAACTGTAAGACTGGTGGACTGGTTAGCATATCTTTGACTTTCGAGAATGCTATCTCTTGGGCAGGACCCCATATCCATACTGAATCAGTCTTCAGAAGTTCACTCATCGGACGAATGACAGACGACAGATCAGGCAAAAATCTCCCCAGATAGTTTATCATGTCCATGACTCGCCGAAGTTCGGTGATGTTTGTTGGTGCTGGTAGATCCATGATAGCTTGAGTCTTTGCTGGGTCAGGCTTGACTCCGTGTTCACTGATTACGTGCCCAAAGTAGGTGATGGATGTTTTCCTGATCTCACACTTATCGCGGTTCAGCTTCATGTCTGATTGCTTAACTCGTTCGAGAACACTGTTCTGTCTGTCATCATGCTCCTTGACAGTGCGACCCCAGATTAGGACGTCATCCATGATAGCTTCTGAACCATCCAGTCCTTTGAGAACGTCACACATTTTCCTCTGAAAAATCTCAGGAGCGGAGGTAATTCCAAAGGGAACACGTTTAAAGCAGAATCGACCCACTGGTGTGATAAAGGTAGTTAGGAGACTGCTATCCGGATCCAATGGAATCTGGTGAAATCAGCTTGATGCGTCAAGTTTTGAGAAGAAATGAGCTCCAATCAACTTTGGAATAATGTCCTCAAAGGTTGGTAGAATGTACCTTTCACGTTTAACAGCAACGTTTAACTTTTTCAAGTCTACGCATATCCTGATTTTGTTGTTGCGTTTGACAACTGGAACCATTGGAGCGCACCATTCTGTGGGCTGTGTCACCTCCTCGATGATTCCGTCTTTAACCATACGCTTCAATTCTGCTTCTACTTTTGGTAACAGTGGAAAGGGCACTCTTCTGGCAGTAGACAAACTGTAGGGCACAGCATCAGTCTTCAACGCAATTCTGACTGGTTCACATTGTAGGAGTCCTATGTCACCAAAAACATCAGCATGTGTCTCTGTGACATGAGAGAAACAATTATGTGTGACTAGTCCCATTGCAGATGCAACCCCTCTGCTCAATAGATTACTTCCATGTCCG
Organism: Steromphala cineraria; assembly: GCA_916613615.1. Classification (NCBI taxonomy): domain Eukaryota; kingdom Metazoa; phylum Mollusca; class Gastropoda; order Trochida; family Trochidae; genus Steromphala; species Steromphala cineraria. The sequence continues at coordinate 33,369,483 of OU744728.1, forward strand.
CTGATAACACTCACTCGGAAACTGTATGGTGTATTGTTCAGAGACGTGTCTGCTACAAATTCTCCAATACATGACAGCTTCCCCCCGGGCTATCAAGTTGCCTAATAGCTTTACACAGTTTTGGCTTGTGTGTAAGACAGTTATATGTGTCTTCATAGATCACTGATATGTCTGCACCCGTATCTATCTTGAATGGGACAGGCTTCCCTCCAATCACTAAGTTTACGTGCCAAGCGTCAGTCTCCTCACATGTGACAGACCCAAGAAAGTAACAGTTGTCAGCTTCACAGTCTGTTGGGTTAGTCACTTCATTGACATCCTTAGTGCGACACACATGTTGAAAATGTCCCATCTTATGGCATTTCAAACATCTTTTAAATCTCGCTGGGCATTTTGCTCCATTTATGTGCTTCGGGTAGCCACATTTACCACAGTTTTGTGATGGTGAGTTGTTATGTCCTTGCTGCTGGGCATGTGACACACTACTCCTTGATCCACCATGTCTACGTCCCCTATTATTATGGTTATTATGATCATTGAAACCTTGCCTAAAGTTATTTTGGCGTTTTGGTCTGGCCCCTCTAACTTCGTCTAAGTTAGTTGCACTCCGGTCAGCACCCTGACTTTTGATCATTTCTGAATTCCATGCCATCTGAACTGCTGTTTCAAGATCCAGTTTAGCTTCAATTTGCAGTCTTTGTGCTAAATCCTGGTCTAAAATCCCTGTGACGATTCGATCACGTATGTATTCGCCCTTTTTGTCACCAAAATCACAATATTCTGCAAGTTCGTATAAGTGGCGAATAAATGCTTCAACAGTTTCACCTGGTTGCTGTGATCTCTTATTGAAACACGCCCTCTCGTGAATCACATTTCTCTTGGGGATGAAATGATTATCGAACTGCTTCAACACAAACTCGAAGTCTTTCTTCTTATCAGCGTTAGGAAAATGAAACGACTTCATAACATGTTCTGCCTCTCTCCCCATGGCGTAGACGAGTGAACTTACTTGTATTCACCATCTTCGTCTTTGTACTTGGACAACGTGAAAAAACGACGGAAACGTTGTTTCCACTCGGGCCACTCTTGCGGTCGCTCGAAGTTAAAATTCTCCGGCGCCTTAAATCCTGACATGACGTGCGAATTGATCACAGTTTATGGCACAAAATCACTCACAATGTTCGTTTTGGACATCGGCGTGGCTTGCTACGATGAACCATTCTGACACCATGTTTGGTAATGATTAGAAGACGTGAAAGTTCATGTGATTTAATATGACACTCAATGATGGCGACCGCCATGATACATGTGGTTTCTGTAACACGCATGCGCAACCAAGGGCGCGCTCAATGTACATGCCTTGTAGGGAGGAATCATTACGTTACAAATCCCAACAACGCCTTCCTCCCCCTGACATCAAAGGATTTTTGCTGTAATAACAAATGTCTACTTCCCAGTACGACCCCCCCCCCCCCTCTTGTCCCACATCTGAATGTTTTGATAGGGATTAGGGATTAACAATAGGTAAATTGCGTAAATTTAGATCTATGATAATTACCGGGTATATAAAAATAAGAACTTAAGGTATGAATGTTTGCTTTTTTTAATTTTAAGAATGGTTACTTAATATACACCCTCAAAAAAAGGAACTCAAAAGCCAAAAAGCAATAAAAAATTTGATTAATTCAAATACATGTCAATAAACGTTAAACGTTGATACAGTACTGAAACTTAGTGCATCAAGACATTAATATTTCATGAATATGTCATCAGACAGTCGGCAAGAGCGCCGGTCTCACGTTGCTGAGGTCCGGGGTTCGAATCCCATCCAGGCCAAGGTGTAAAAACCTAGAGTTCACCTCTGTTAGAACTCTATAAGTGTCACCCTGGAGCCCTAGTGTGTAGTGCAACAAAAACTACGCAAGATCCCACGAATTCATGTCAGTGGCTGAATGGTGGATACATGAACACGTGCATACGCCGAGCTGTCGGTTATCAGCGTTCAGCAGTGTTGGACAAACTGCAGTGTGACTATGTGTCTCAGTTCACCCAGCTGTGAATGGGTACCCTGTGAGGCATAGAATGGTCCCTAACCTGAGCGCCACATATGGATGCCGGTTGAATACTCCCCAGGGAGTTGAATTGGAAAAATGATTGGACGGTGAAAGAATGCCATTGACCAGGGGAAACAATGTAAGCGCCTTGAGCAACCACTAGTGGATGGTTATGTGCGCTATATAAATATTCATATTATAATAATAAATATAGTCGCAAGCGACGACAAACGGATTCAGCGCTGTATAGTGTTAATGTAATTCACAAAGGTCATGATTTCAGTCAAAAGCTTCTGGGTAATAGTCTTTTGTTGATGATTAACGCATTTTGCAAACATACAGTTATCAAATGCATTTAAAACGCACCCATCAAATCTGGGCGCGACAGATTTTCCACCCTGCAAAATTCCATTATTTAACACAGGAATAGTATGCAGATGTTGGCCACGCTACTGAGTCCGGAATGAGGTCAAACCTAGGTTCGTACAGGTTGAGAACTGCCTTCAGATGGTAGGGAGGGCTCAATTCAGAAAGTAGTACTCTAAGGCAAACCAAGTTAAAATTCTTTATGTCTTTGAAATACGATTATTGATGGGAAAATTGACTATATTTAATAGGTTTTTTTTTTCAATTTTATGGAATCAATTTTACGGTTCGAACGAAGACAAAGTTAACAAGTGTTTGCCACTAATGTGGCAATGTCTCCCGCCGTTTGGATATTGCGATATAACTGTACCAATAAGCAAATGCAATATTCCCATTGACAATAAGTGCAATGCTTCAAGAGATATGGCGTTAACAAGACAAAGTGTCGTGGTAACCTTGAAAATAAGTCTGGTGTCTGCGTAATCCCCGAATGTCGGCTCTGACTAAATTTGAAGAAATTTGGTGCAACGGTTTATGAGATATCGAGTAAACAAGAGTTTCAAAAGTTGTCAAAGTGGCGACCTAGAAATTAAGGTCACCAAAAGTGACTGGTGTCTGCGTAATCCCTCAATGTAGGCTGTGACCAAATTTGAAGACATTTGATACATCGGTTCATAAGATATAACATTTTTCAAAAGTGTACAGTGGTGCCCTTGAAAATTAAGGTCCAGGTCATCCAAAGTATTTGGTATCTGTGTAGTCCCTCAATGTAGGCTGTGACTAAATTTGAAGACATTTTGTAAAATGGTTCAAGAGATATTGTGTTAACAAGAGATACAAAAGTGGCCAAAGTGCCTAAGTGAGGTAGGCTGTGACCAAATTTGAAGATATTGGGTGCAGTGCTTCATGAGCTATCGCGTAAGAGTTTTAAGAGTGGTCAAAGTGCCGTTGTGACCTTGAAAATAAGACATGGTCACCAAAAGTGACTGGTGATGCGTAATCCCCCAAGTGAGGCTGTGACCAAATTTGAAGACATTCGGTGCAATGGTTCATGAGATATCCCGTTAACAAGAATCCGGACGTACGTCCGTACGACGCCGCTGAATACAATGTCCCCCGTTCCGCGTTGCGGCGGGGCACAAGCAAATTGTTGAATGTAGTAGGGCTAATTAAGAAATAGAATTTAAAATTAAACAACTCGCAAAGACCAGAATTCATCCGAACCATTGACGGGGGTCCACGAGGTATTCCTTCAGTTCAAGAAACTCATTGAAAACTCAAGAAGAGTAAAGTAGTAGATAGAAAAATTAGTTTTCCAGAAAGTGATTATCTTACACAGCTCTTTGTTTAGAGAACGCACAGGAAATCTGAAATTTCATGATTCTGCCATGCCTTGCTGCATCAGGGACACTATCATTTCATGTTTATGGCTGTACCTACATGAACAGTAAGGAACAACATTAAGAAATTCATGTTGTAGATTCAAAGAGGTGTCCATGGTGCTGAAAATTATTAAAGATGCATAATCTGAGTGTAATACTAGTAAAAGTATTTTAAAGCAATCTTTGTATATCTAACAATGATTAGCTCCCGACCAAACAAATAAAGAAAACCATTAATGAAGATGCATGCAATAAACGCAATCCCACAAGGGCAATCCCACAAGGATTTATTGCTATGAATATAGAGGGGCGTTTGGGACGTTAACACCTCTAGAATCATGCGATATAGACTGTCAACAAATACATGAAATCTATCATAATCGTGATTTTGAATATCATAACAGGAATGCAATATTTTGAATAATGACTATAGGATATAAGATATGATAACATAATAAAAATAGAGCCAGTGGCTCTGTAGCTCATCAGGCTTCACATCAATTTTGATTTAGGGTGTGGCAAATGTGGTTCCTCCCTTACTTTGGACCACAGGGTCACCAAATGTACAATTTGGATTCCTCCTTATCTAACTTAGGAGTTTGCACACAAAGTTTCAGCTTTCTAGGCCTTATGCTTCTTGAGAAAAAGATGAAATTAGGTTAAAGGGTGTGACCCCTGAGGCCCTTTTTAGGGGCCACAGGGCCACAAAAGCTATAAATCATAATCCTCATTAGTCAAAGAGTATATTTGTCGTGCCCAATTCCCGGAATTGCCCATTCCCTGGGTTTGGGCAACCACCCCTGCCCAATTCTCGGGAATGGGCAAATCAGATTTCAATTTGCCCAATCCCAGGGAAAGAGCAAGGATTAAGATATAAACCAAATGAGAGCCAACAGTTATTACACTTGATTAATGTTTATTCTGTACAAACAATTCTTGATACAATGTAACACATGGTAATCAGGCAGTTAAAATGCAACACTATATCATTAAAATTGAACTTAATCTTTATTTATTTATTAAAAACTTCAAACAAAATTTAAATACTCATTATTATCAATATAAACTTATTTTAACATTAATAATTTAAAAAATCTAAATTTAAGAAATGAACTTAAAAGTAAGATCATTAACAGCAAATCATTATTAAGACTGAACTTTGTATTAGGTAAACAATCTAAAATATCCAAAATCAAAACAACTGTACTAAAAATACATTATTGTCCAAACAGAGCAATATATGGAGATGATTTTAGCTGATACTACATCTTCTATTGTAATGCCATATTCTTCTTTTAAAATAACTGAGAAGGTGTTATGTGAAGCAAAATGACAAATACATAGTATATAAAGAGGCTAAGTAAAGTTCACAGCCCAGCAATACCATCAATCAGCTTGTGTAAGCGTAATCATCCAATCCCAGGGAATGTGCAGTCGTTAACACTGCTCATTCTCAGGGATTAGCTGACCAATCACTGGGATTGGGCAAGCCCCCGACCATTGACTGGGATTGGGCAACGTTGTTGCCCAAACCCGGGGAATGGGCAATTCCGGGAATCGGGCACGACATATTCACAAGGTTTCAGCTTTCTGGGCCTATTGCTTCTGGAGAAGGAGATGAAAACAGATTTTAAGAGCGTGGTCCCTCTGACTCTTAATAAGGGTCAAAGGGCCACCAAAGCTACAATTTAAAATCCTCACTAGTCAAGGAGTCTGTACACAAAGTTTCAGCTTTCTAGGCTTTATGCTTTTGGAGAAGATGAAAATATTTTTTTAGGGCGTGGCCCCTGTGGCCCTTATTAGGGGCCAAAGGGCCATCAAAGCTACAATTTTTAATCCTCACTAGTCAAGGAGTCTGTACACAAAGTTTCAGCTTTCTAGGCCTTATGGTTTTGGAGAAGAAGATCTAAATAGGTTTTTAGGGCGTGGCCCCTGTGGCCCTTATTAGGGGTCACAGGGCCACCAAAGCTACAATTTTTAATCCTCACTAGTCAAGGAGTCTGTACACAAAGTTTCAGCTTTCTAGGCCTCATGGTTCTGGAGAAGAAGATGAAAATAGGTTTTTAGGGTATGGTCCCTGTGGCCCTTATTAGGGGTCACAGGGCCACCAAAGCTACAATTTTTAATACTCACTAGTCAAGGAGTATGTACACAATGTTTCAGCTTTCTAGGCCTTATGGTTCTGGAGAGGAAGATGTAAATAGGTTTTTAGGGCGTGGCCCCTGTGGCCCTTATTAGGGGCCACAGGGCCACCAAAGCAACATTTTTTAATCCTCACTAGTCAAGGAGTATGTACAAAAAGTTTCAGCTTTCTAGGCCTTATGCTTCTGGAGAAGAAGATGTAAATAAGTTTTTAGGGCGTGGCCCCTGTGGCCCTTATTAGGGGTCACAGGGCCACCAAAGCTACAATTTTTAATCCTCACTAGTCAAGGACTCTGTACACAAAGTTTCAGCTTTCTAGGCCTTATGCTTCTGGAGAAGAAGATGAAAATAGGTTTTTAGGGTATGGCCCCTGTGGCCCTTATTAGGTGTCACAGGGCCACCAAAGCTACAATTTTTAATCCTCACTAGTCAAGGAGTATGTACACAAGGTTTCAGCTTTCTGGGCCTATTGCTTCTGGAGAAGGAGATGAAAACAGATTTTAAGAGCGTGGTCCCTCTGACTCTTAATAAGGGTCAAAGGGCCACCAAAGCTACAATTTAAAATCCTCACTAGTCAAGGAGTCTGTACACAAAGTTTCAGCTTTCTAGGCTTTATGCTTTTGGAGAAGATGAAAATATTTTTTTAGGGCGTGGCCCCTGTGGCCCTTATTAGGGGCCAAAGGGCCATCAAAGCTACAATTTTTAATCCTCACTAGTCAAGGACTCTGTACACAAAGTTTCAGCTTTCTAGGCCTTATGGTTTTGGAGAAGAAGATCTAAATAGGTTTTTAGGGCGTGGCCCCTGTGGCCCTTATTAGGGGTCACAGGGCCACCAAAGCTACAATTTTTAATCCTCACTAGTCAAGGAGTATGTACACAAAGTTTCAGCTTTCTAGGCCTTATGCTTCTGGAAAGAAGATGTAAATAGATTTTTAGGGCGTGGCCCCTGTGGCCCTTATTAGGGGTCACAGGGCCACCAAAGCTACAAATTTTAATCCTCACTAGTCAAGGAGTCTGTACACAAAGTTTCAGCTTTCTAGGCCTCATGGTTCTGGAGAAGAAGATGAAAATAGGTTTTTAGGGTATGGTCCCTGTGGCCCTTATTAGGGGTCACAGGGCCACCAAAGCTACAATTTTTAATACTCACTAGTCAAGGAGTATGTACACAAAGTTTCAGCTTTCTAGGCCTTATGGTTCTGGAGAGGAAGATGTAAATAGGTTTTTAGGGCGTGGCCCCTGTGGCCCTTATTAGGGGCCACAGGGCCACCAAAGCAACATTTTTTAATCCTCACTAGTCAAGGAGTATGTACAAAAAGTTTCAGCTTTCTAGGCCTTATGCTTCTGGAGAAGAAGATGTAAATAAGTTTTTAGGGCGTGGCCCCTGTGGCCCTTATTAGGGGTCACAGGGCCACCAAAGCTACAATTTTTAATCCTCACTAGTCAAGGACTCTGTACACAAAGTTTCAGCTTTCTAGGCCTTATGCTTCTGGAGAAGAAGATGAAAATAGGTTTTTAGGGTATGGCCCCTGTGGCCCTTATTAGGTGTCACAGGGCCACCAAAGCTACAATTTTTAATCCTCACTAGTCAAGGAGTATGTACACAAAGTTTCAGCTTTCTAGGCCTTATGCTTCTGGAAAGAAGATGTAAATAGGTTTTTATGGTGTGGCCCCTGTGGCCCTTATTAGGGGTCACAGGGCCACCAAAGCTACAATTTTTAATCCTCACTAGTCAAGGAGTCTGTACACAAAGTTTCAGCTTTCTAGGCCTTATGCATCTGGAGAAGAAGATGAAAATAGGTTTTTAGGGTATGGCCCCTGTGGCCCTTATTAGGTGTCACAGGGCCACCAAAGCTACAATTTTTAATCCTCACTAGTCAAGGAGTATGTACACAAAGTTTTCGCTTTCTAGGCCCTATGGTTCTGGAGAAGAAGTCGAAATTCCACAAAGTTTACGGACGGACGGATGGACGGACGGACGGACGCCGGACACCATGCCATGCCATAAGCCCATCGGGCCTTACAGGCCAGATGAGCTAAAAATCTTATTGCCATGATTGTTTTGCGATAACAAAATGTTGAAGACAATTTAGTTTCACATTGGAAATTTTGGAACGTAAGTCAATGTACAAACATATCGATGACGTACTGGCTTGTCAGTTGGTGTTTAGCTACGGCAAGGTATTGATACTCGTGAACAGTTGGAGAACTCACAGTCAGTGTGTTGTATGGTCGAAATATAAAATAATAATTATCAACTATCTTATTCAGGCCCGTAGCACCAATGTCGGGAGGGGAGGGGGGGAAGAACTAGTAGAGGTTCGGAAGCATTAATGTTTCTACTGTAAGTGCGTATTAATCCGATTTTACAGTTGTTTAAGCATTCATGACATACATTTTTGTTAGCCTGATGTATACATATATCATTTTAACCTATGTTTGCAAGTTATTTTTCTGTGAGAACTAATGTTTACTATATTACCGATACCGGTATAGTATATATTATTTCCTCGAAGACAAGTCTCCTTACATAAAACATACTCAGGTACACAGAAAAACGATCAACACAGAACACTGCTTCATGAAATGTATTCCTCGATTAAAAGACGACTCACAATTAAACTAATCAGCCAAAAACAGGCAAATGAAATCAGAATTAAATTACAGAAAATTAAAAGGTCAGTGAAAGATTTATATTAGTGATAAATAATTTCCTGACGTACTTAACTATTTGCCTTGCAAAAGTTAGCTTATGACTTTATCAAGGAAAGTGTCTGTGACATATTGATTAAATTGATTATTAATTACATATAATTATAGTTACTGTGTAGCTACCTTCTTTTGAGAAGAACACATCTTCTACATGTACTTTGTTATAGTGACATAGAGTATCGTGTTGGATCAAAAAATATCAAACAAATTACATGCATGATGGTGCACTTTATTGAGAAGTATGTCCTGTATGTTCGGACTATATAGATGGTGTTATGTTGCGCACTCGTTGTTTCTCATGGTTTCTGGAAGAAGGTCTTATTGTGGTGCTTATCTTTTCAGTATGGCAGTGAAAAACAGGGTATTGCTGGGTTTATGATCAGACAATGACTCAAGCATAAGTTAGAAAATCTATCTAAAGCAGATCATTATATAAAGACACATAACTAAAAAGAATGTCAACAGGACATACAAGTAGAATATCGACATTGCAGTATCAATATTGCTGTTTTCGATTATCATTCTTCATTATCATAATTTTGGCATTTTAGGGATGAATGTGCAAGTTAAGTGAGATGATTTAACTCAAGACAATGGTGCTTTGTTTTTTTTGTGCACATGCAAACATTTTAACTATGACTTTAAGGTGTAAGTCGATATACCGGTATATGATCGAAAACAGGGCAAAACTAGCAGTTGCCAATGACGTAAAAGATTATTTTGGAAGCTTATTAATGGCAGATAAAAAGACAGATTAATGCTGGTCATAAAATATATGCAATTTATTTGGAGGAGAATCAACCAAACTGACTATTAACCTCCACTGCCCATAAACCTTCATAAAGAATCTAATAAAAACAACCCTGCAAGTTCACTTTGTAGACAATGTGATATTTCATTTGTATCTTCGGAAGTCTGCCTTTTCACTTATTTCTGAAATGTGTTGAATAAATCCCCATTTTCATTCAATAAAACAGTTTTGACATGTTGTAACTTCTATCTTAAAAACATTCTTGATACATGTTTTGTATTGTCAATTAAGTAGCAAGTATCAAGTTGTCCTCGGTTCCCCAGATGTACCAAAGCCATCTAATCATCTAATCCTTGTTCAAAAATCGTCTCGCATACTTCAACCAAACCATATTCTTGCACCTTCCTCCAAACACATTGTGTGTAGTGGGAAAAAATAACCAGAAATTGAGATTCAAGGAAACACATACGTGGCAGCATTGTGCACTCCAACTTCATAGTCCACGTAAATGCGACTTGGGTCAGATTTCTATTGCTAAAGATATCTCTTAACAAATTCAGTAATCTTATGTTGTTCAATAGGCTCTTCCCGTGCAGCAAAGTATAGATAAGAGGATACATAGAACAGTCAACAAAAGCATGAACGGTGTAAAGCTGTGCCAAGGGTCCTGGGCAGGTGCAAACAGTTCCATCGCTGTATATGGTTGCTGCAGCTGTCAGGTGTGTGGTTGTCGGCAGTGGAAAATATCAGCATCTTGTCTTCAGCTTGATCGTACGCCATTAGGAAAGGTTCCCATGTTGTAGTTTCGGTCCATATGCCTTCTAGTTCAGTTTCTTGTCTTGATGCTGGAAGTTTCAGCAAAAATTTTGTAGTTCACGAGAACATCTAATTTTGCATGACTGAGCTAGACTAGGCCTTGTGTGTCATTATCACAGTTTCTGTGTCTCCGTTTCTTCATCATATGGAGTTGGTATGGGTTTGAGATCTTCAAAACAAAACGCTTCTTCATGACCTGCATAACTTCTTCAACTTTGAGCTGAATTGGATCCGAAACGGGATTATGGTTATGAAGCACTTTAATAGGTCGGTTATCCAGTTTATTGATTCTGGCAGGGTAATCTCTTACAATACATGTCCAGTAAGTTCTTCTGCCTCGATTCAACTTTACTTTAAATCTAAAATCTGGGAAATTCGTGGTTGATATTTTTCACGGTCTGGCCCGAATCATCTACAAATCATTCACGAATGTCCTGAATTAAGGACGAACATTCGTAGTGTACTCGTAATTACATATATTTTCTAATTATTTCTTACAATTCGTACAAAATTAGAACAAACCTGTAGAGGTTTCAGATTCTTTGAAGAGGATCCTCCTTGGGGTACTTACTGCATAAAATCTGTATTTTTGCTAATATGACAGGTTGTGACTATTTTTAGAATACAAAATTCACAAAAACAACGTCAAAAACGTGTTTTGTTGTTGGCAAAAGGGGCAAATAACTCCAACCTAATCACTTATCAATCTAGCAAGCCAGACAGAATAAGGGGAGGCGGGTGGTCGTACCCCAAGGAGGATCCTCTTCAAAGAATCTGGTTTGTTCGATTCTTTTTCAGAAGGGGATCTTCCTTGGGGTGGTTACTGCATAAGGCAGACTCCCAAAGATTGTATCATTGGCAGTGGTTATTCTGTCTTAGAAAAAAGAGAAAGAAAACAAGGAGTGAACACCCACCTGGTCACGTGACTTGCTCCCGCGGTGATAGCACCTCTGCCGACCACCCTATGGGAACTACCACTATGGCCTTAAGTTAAGCCATGACACAATGAGCCAAATACGCCTCCCCCCTCCCTTTTTTTCCAAAGAATGTGGAACAGGGGGAAAAACTTACTACAGTCCCAAAGCAGAAGAGCCAACCCCCGGCCGCGAGTGGCCTCCACTAGGGCTCGCTTTGAACAACAAGGTAGTGGTTAGTACTTCTGGTTAGTACCCTGCAAAAGTCAACAAAGACAATAAAAAAAAATTATTTTTAAAACATCGTATAAAACCTCTCAAAAGCTCAATCAGCTAGAGGGTACACGACTCTGCCCACTGGAGAGAACACACCTGCCAAAACGGGCACGCTCATTGGTAGTGTTTGATGAACGTGTTCGGCCGGCTCCAAATAGCGGCTGAACAGATCTCTTCAATGGGCAGGGCCGGAGCAAAAGCCTTAGAGGTTGCCAACGCCCTAACCGAGTGAGCTTTCAAACCCTCAGGCGGCTGCTGTCCCTTGTTTATGTACTTCATACAAATCGTAGAAACTATCCACCTGGAAATGGTTTTTTTTTACGCAGGGATCCTTGGCTTCCCACCACCATAGCAGCAGAAGAGCTGCATATCCTTACGGATCCCCTTAGTTCACCCTAAGTACGCCCTCAGGGTACTGCGAACATCGAGAAGATGTGGAAGAGAGGCCCTCGTCCCCGAGGCAACCGACTTCAGAAGTGCCGGAAGCTTAATAGCGGCCGAAACGTGAAAAGAGTGATCAACCTTTGGACGATATGAGTCCGGCAGTCTCATGCTGACTCTCTCTCTATTAAGACAGTCAGCTTGGGCTTGGCAGACATTGCATGAATGTCGCCTACCTGCCAGACCTGATTGCCACCAAGAAGGATGTCTTCCAGGTCAAAAGCTGTAGTGGAATGGAATCGAGGTCCCTCCGGAAGGACGGACCCGAAAGCCAATCTAACACTATCGATAGATCCCAAACAGGGCTGACCCGCCGCAAAGGTCGAAGGATCCTGTCCACACCTTCTAAGAAACGCTCAACCATAGGATGACTGCCTAAAACGGAGCTATCCACAGGAACGTGGAAAGCGGAAATAGCCGTCGAGTATCCTCTGACTGTAGCGTCCGCACGGACGTTGTCCACCCTTGGGAGATACACCGTTGGCGACACCGTTCCGCCCTGTTTCAGTATGTACGTCATAGCTGTATGATTGTCCAGCTCTAAGAACACTACCGGACCCCGAATCAGATGCAGGAATTGCTCGAAGACCTTCCTGACTGCACGAAGCTCCAAAACATTGATGTGAAGATTGGACTCGTCCAGGGACCACAGGCCCGAAGCTGAGTGGTCCCCCCTACAAATTTTGTATAAGATTTATTTATATTTTCCTCTTATATGTATCATGTTTCATATCAAATAAAAGCTAGTTGTTTTTTTCTTTTCAAATATGTTACTTATAATAGTATACTATACAACATATTGTTATAAAATCCAAATATTTAATTTAGAACCCTGTTTTGACATTATATTCAGGGCGAATTCTGCTGACCACAGATCCGTATGACCTCTTTCGCACATTAACCACTGCAACGTTGTCAGAACAAAAAACTTTGACCAAATATTGCTCAATACCATCTAAATGTCACTTCATAAGAATATATCACCAACATTACAGATCCTTACTTGGAAGCATCATATCCCCTTCTCTTTCCAAATTCTGAGTATTAATAGCCAGATTATCATGTTTGAAAGAGTTAAATGTGACAGCAGCATAAGTAAATTTAGAATTTTAGGAAAGCACTTTGTCTTTGTGAACACAAGGATTTAATTTTGCCTTCATAACTTTCATAAGTATTCTTAGAGCATGAGGTGTCCCCAAGTATCTTTGAATTGGTATTGGTTTATAATCATAATCGTGACCGAGTGTCCTATCAGCCAGTCCGGAATTGTTACGCTTCTCTCTAGACTCTCGGCATGAGACCAAAGCTCCGCCAGAGCTTGCTGAACTGGTCTCATCCTCAGTCGAGCCCTCCAAACTATGTTCCCCAGCAAACGGAGCCACATCAGAGCTGGGTGGGCAGGAGACTGAAGGAACCGGTGACACATAGGGACACCTGGAGCAAGGGAAACTAAGCCCGTCGTTGTTTTGAATCTGGCCCCTAGGAACACTAGGTCCTGAGAGGGGGTAAGATCTGACTTTTTGATATTTATGATCCAACCCAGATGGAGAAGAATGTTCTGCACGTCTTGGGTGGCTATCTCGTTCAACACCTGGGACAAAGCCCTGATTAGCCAGTCGTCGAGGTAGGGGTGCGATCGGGCAACCTTTGCTGGAATAAGCATAAATTTGGTGAACACCCTTGGCGGTGTGAAAATGCCGAAGGGGAGCACCCGGAACTGATAACACACCCTGTAGAAAGCAAATGGGGGTGCATCGGTACATGAAGGTACGCGTCCTTGAGGTCGATTGACGCTATCACTGATCTCAGAGATTCCATCTTGAACGATATGGTACCTCTAGCATCTTGTTCAGATGTGTGAGATTCAGAATGGGCCTGAAACCTCCGTCATTCTTGGTGACTAGGTAGTAGGTCGAGTAATACCCAAAGGAACTATCTCTTTGGCCGCCTTGTCGAGCAGAGCTCCTCTGGGGAGGTCGGCACAGGCATCTCCTCACTCCAGTAAAAGAAGGTTGCCCAATCTTCCAGTGAGGCAACTGTCCGTCCCTGAGCGTGCCCCCACCTTTCCCTCTCTGTTGCTGACCTTTCACGTTGGGAATTTGAGAATTCCACTGCGAATAGGTCTGGGCAGGTGAGACTGGACCTCAATCAGCTGCTTTTGGAGCCCCACCTGAGTGGTCTGCTACTTCCCTTCATTTATTTATTTTTTTTTTTTTTTTTTTTTTTTTATTTTCCATATTTTGTGATACAGGCAAAATACAACAGCATACGACAAACACAAAGAAATACATGAATACATTATAACATTAAAATCCACAATTGGCTGACAAAAATTATTTCATAGCATTATTTACCTAATAATAGATGTAATGTTGACCAAAATTTGAAAACATTTCTTCAGTTCCTGTTGAAAGAAAAACATATCTCGACATGTCATAGTAACGTGCAATTTCATTTTTTAAGTATTCCACCTTAGGTTTAAAACCATTTATGCTACATTTATAAATATATTGTTTGACTAATAAAATGATTGCATTAACAGGATTATTGTTTTTTCCTTTCATACCCAATATAATAACTTTGTTTGTAAATTCTAGTTTTAACTGGACTGAATTTAACCATGATTCAATTTCTTTCCATAATTTGAAGATAATTTTACATTCCCATAGCATATGGTTGATACTTTCTAGGTTTGTCTTACAAAATGGGCAAAATGGCGAGGGCGTATAACCAATTTTATGAAGAAATTGTCTTGTCGGAAGTATATTATGAATAATTCTGAGTTGCAACCATTTCAAGTCTGTGCTCTTAGAACATTTATTAGCAATGATGTTAAAAATTTTCCAATCATTTTCAGTAAATTCAGTTTGTAAGATTCTTTCCCATTTTGAATAGCTTGGCAAGCGAACGAATTTTGAATCAATAAGGAAGGCATATAGTTTTTTGTTCCCAATGGTAGCATCGATGTTTAATATGTTAAAAGGATAAATAGGATCAGGTAATTTGTTTTTGAAATTTTTTATGTTCAGTGATCGAGCATATGTCATTATGGCTCTTTTCACTGATTCATAAGTTAGAAAGTTAGTCTTTATTGGAAATGTATTGGAAAATTCTTCAAAAGTTAACATCCTGCCATCGACATGAAGCAAATCGTTCACAAAAACTACACCTTTACAATACCAGTCATAATACAAAAATGGATGACCATCGATGTTAATACTGTCGTTGTTCCATATTGTCTGACATTGAATTTCTTCCTCAGTTACAATTTTTCTTTTATTCATTGATATAAAGTCTGACCATTCCAAGAGGATATCTTTCCAAAATGAGTTAGTAGAGGAGGGGATTAAGTTATTTCTTATGAAAACACTTTCCGTTAAGAGAAAGGGCGTTTTCATTTTATGTTGATTATAAAAGAGATGTGTCCATTTAAAGTCATTTCCGCTAATTCTTTTAATCCATTTTAATTTTTGTGACGATATGATTTTTCTAATATTTGGTGCTTTTATCCCCCCATGCTCTGGATTTAACATCATTACATCTCTCTTTACCTTGTCCGGTTTATTTCTCCATATGAAGTTAAAACATCTTTTTTGCAGTTTTTCAATGACAAGCTTTTTGGGATTTGGCAAAGATGAAAATAAATGATTCAGCTTTGGTAGTAAGAGTGATTTAAGAACAGTATTTCTTCCATATGGGGTTAAAGTACGAGCTGTCCAAATATTCATTTGCCTGTCAATCTGAGCAAGCTTTTCGTTGTAGTTTTTATCAACCATATGTTCGACATCAATATCAAATTGTATGCCTAGAAGGGTGAAGTTTGTTTCTGACCAGTCGAAGTTCCATTCTTTACACATCTTATATCGAGATCTCTTTTTGGAGCCTATCCATATTAATTTAGTTTTATCTATGTTGACTTTCAGTCCTGAAAAACGGGCAAAAAGTTCTAAAGTGTTTAAAGCTGCATAGAGACTTTTTTCGGATCCATCTAATGTGAGAGTTGTATCATCTGCGAACTGCGAAAGAAGATATTCTATATTTCCTAGTTTAATTCCTTTTATGTTTTTATTATTACGTATCATAATACCCAAGATTTCTACACACAACAGAAAGATATAGGGCGCTATCGGGTCCCCCTGGCGACAACCCCGGCTTATTTTAAAAGGACTTGATGCAAATCCATTAACCAGCACTCTAGATTCAATATCATTATAGAACGTTTCTATCCAGTGTGAAATACTGGATCCAAAGTTAAAAAACTTTAGAACTTTTATGGACTTGGCAAGGAGCTAAGCCATATAAGCCGAGTGCACAGCGACACGTAGCTGTTGGCAGGCATTTCGGTACATACTCTCGTAAGAGACGAAATCCGCCTTCAGTGTGACACTGGCCGCTTTGAAGGGTGGCAGCCGCTGGCCCCGGACCCCGATAAGGTCCAACACATCATCATCTATGTCCGGGACGTCGAACAATCCTGCCTCCCCCAACAGGTACCTCTAAACGAGCAAGCTTACTGCGCATCTCTCTCAGGGCCAACGCAGCAGGAAAACCTGTAGGATCAGCCTCCGAGTCCACATCAACCTCCATCTCATCCTCGTAATCCCCCTCGGGCAACTCCGGATCTTTCGTTCTGGAATCGTCCAACGAGGGATCCGCAGGAATCAATCGAGGCCGGATATGAACCCGGACGGCCAAGTCTACGACTTCGAACTGTTCCAGGGAAGGGGCAGGTTTGGAGGGAGTGCAGGTGTCCCTGATGCCGAAGTGCCAGGAACCTGAATCTGTGGGGTGCCGGTCCCCCCCGACGACTCGACTGGGTTAGCCTCGAGGCCCTGTCCAGAACCGGACCCCGAAGGGCCGGCCAGCTGATCATCGAGCACTGAACGGAATGCTGATGGGCGCAATTCTTTACGCATTTGCGCCATCAGGTCTCCGAGCAGTTCCTAATCATTTGACCCTTAACGATTGTGTTAATGACATCAAGGTTATTAGGGTTAGCGACAAGACGAGCCCTAGTCGAGGCCAGTCGGCCCCCCGCATCCGAGTCTGAACACCGAGAGTCTGACGGGATCGGGGGAGACCCAACTGGCGCTCCTTCTTACCCTTCTTTCCCTTTTTCTTCGAGGGGGGGATGGCTGTGCGAGGGTTACCTCCTGCCTGTATCACCTGCAGGAAGAAAGTGGCGTCGGGGCTCCTCCTCCTCCTTGTCTTCTCGA
The DNA here is from genome assembly GCA_916613615.1 of Steromphala cineraria. Classification (NCBI taxonomy): domain Eukaryota; kingdom Metazoa; phylum Mollusca; class Gastropoda; order Trochida; family Trochidae; genus Steromphala; species Steromphala cineraria. The sequence continues at coordinate 33,386,550 of OU744728.1, forward strand.
CAAACCCCCGGCAGGTCGTACACTCCGAATCATCGTGATTGTCGATGACCAGGCAGAGTAGGCAGCACTCATGTGGGTCAGAGACTGGCAGAGTGCTCCCACAGTTATAGCATATTTTTAACGCCTGAAAAGATCGATCATAAAATGTTTACTGTCGAAAAGACTAAATGGGGAATGGTAAAAAACCACTAATTAAAAAACCTAAAACTAAGCTACCCAAAGCTAGAAGGTAATATAGCGCGACCAACATGTTATGTGAAACCATCAAGGGCAAGCAACAATAACAATACGGCCTGAAAAGGAAAAGAACATGTAAACAACATCATTTGCCCTGCCGCACGAATAATTTTCACCAAGAAGAAAATTTAAAGTGGTGGCAAATTCCTGTCAGCACATATAAAAGGATGCTTGATTTAGACAAAATTCTAAAACAAGTGCCAAACACAACAAACTCCAAACGAAAAATATCTATTTTCCACTAGCAGGAAAAAAAAAATTTCGAGAATCCGCCATGTTTGTCGATTTCCTGCACCAAAGCACAACACGTGGTCGTGTCTAGTTTGGAAAATTCCTAAGTCACAACATGAGGAATGCAAGAATGTGAACCTATTCTACTTCTAATAAAGAAAGGTATACCAAACATACAGCTTCCTTGTCCATTTCCCGTTTTCTTTACAGAGAAAAAACTTAGCAATAATTATCTGCCCCTGTTGCCATAGCTACCGCTTTGTGAGGGGCCCCTTTGAGATGGTCAAATGATAACAAACACGTTTTTGATGTTGTTTTTTGTCACAACCTGTCATATTAACAAAAATAGAGCCATTGGCTTTGTAGCTCATCAGGCTTCATCATCAATTATGCTGTAGAGTGTGGCCAATGTGATTCCCCCTTTGTAGAGGCCACAGGGGCACCAATCACAAAATTAAGTATATAGGCGACAAGTTTCAGTTTTCTAGGACTTATACTTCAGGAGAAGAACATGAAAATAGATTTGAAGGACGTTCCTGTTGCCTTTATTAGGGGCAACAGGGTCACCAAAGCTACAATTCATAATCCTCACTAGTCAAGGAGTCTGTACACAAAGTTTCAGCATTCTAGGCCTTATGCTTCTGGAAAAGACTATGAAAATAGGTTTTTAAGGCATGGCATCTGTGGCCCTTATGAGGGGTCACAGGGTAACCAAAGCTACAATTTATAATCTCCACCAGTCAAGGAGTCTGCAAACAAAGTTTCAGCTTTCTAGGCCTCATGGTTCTGGAGAAGAAGATGAAAATAGGTTTCTAGGGCATGGCATCTGTGGCCCTTATTAGGGGTCACAAGGCAACCAAAGCTACAATTTATAATCCTCACTAGCCAAGGAGTCTGTACACAAAGTTTCAGCTTTCTAGGCCTTATGCTTCTGGAGAAGAATATGACAATAGGTTTTTAGGGCGTGGCATATGTGGCCCTTATTAGGGGTCACAGGACCACCAAAGCTACAATTTATAATCCTCACTCTTCAAAGAGGCTATACACAAAGTTTCAGCTTTCTAGGCCTCATGGTTCTGGAGAAGAAGATGAAAATAGGCTTTTAGGGCATTGCTCCTGTGGCCCTTATTAGGAATCACAGGGCCACTTAAGCTACAATTTATAATCCTCACTAGCCAAGGAGTCTGTACACAAAGTTTCAGCTTTCTAGGCCTTATGGTTCTGGAGAAGAAGATGAAAATAGGTTTTTAGGGCGTAGACCCTGTGGCCCTTATTAGGAATCACAGGGCCACTAAAGCTACAATTTATAATCCTCACTAGCCAAGGAGTCTGTACACAAAGTTTCAGCTTTCTAGGCCTTATCGTCGCCTTTATTGCAAAACCTTGAAAATCCTCATTTTGGCCAATGTTGCATATTCAAGGTTTTGCAATAAAAGCGACGTTATGCTTCTGGAGAAGAAGATGAAAATGGGTTTTTAGGGTGTGGCCCCTGTGGCCCTTATTTGGGGTCACAGGGCTAACGAAGCTACAATTTATAACTTCACTAGTCAAGGAGTCTGTACACAAAGTTTCAGCTTTCTAGGCTTTATGGTTCTGGAGAAGAAAATGAAAATGGGTTTTTAGGGTGTGGCCCCTGTGGCCCTTATTAGGGGTCACAGGGCCACCAAAGCTACAATTTATAATCCTCACTAGCCAAGGAGTCTGTAGTTTCGAAGTTTCAGCTTTCTAGGCCTTATGGTTCTGGAGAAGAAGTCGCAATTCCACAAAGTTTACGGACGGATGGATGGACGGACGGACGGACGCCAGACACCATGCTATGCCACAAGCCCATTGGACCTTACAGGCCAGATGAGCTAAAAATGCAGATTTTATTCAGTAAGTACCCCAAGGAAGATCCCCTTCTGAAAAAGAATCGTAAATTATTCGTATATGTTTTATAGCGTTTCAGCATGAAAAGCTATGAATTTTCGCACAAGTGAAATTGCTATTCAAAAATGTTTACAAATCTATACAATGAACTATTCGTGACAATTAATCTCGTAGTGAAACAGTGCATTACTGGTAATTAACCGGGGATGTAGCTCAGTGGTAGAGTGTCCGATTGTCATCTGGGTTCGATTCCCGTCGCGTCATACCTGCAAAATGCACAAAATGAATTTCCAATAGGTTTATACTGAGGCCAATAAAGTGTTATGATTATTATTATTATAATCATTGTTATTGTACACACTGAACAAAGCTGATGACGTCACTTGCCCAAGGTCTTTTTCTTTGTTTTCCCTGAGTATCAAAGTCACTTTGTGACAACCCGCTATTATGATATGTTTGTAATAATTATCTAGAGATTAAAAAACCTTCAAAGTTCTATGGTGACCTCAAAAATATAATGAAGGTCGTTGTAGTGAACTTTTGTGTAGGCTATAAACAAAATTTACACTGAGTGCAACAGTTCTAGGGGATTTGTCAAAGTAACGTGGTGACCTATATATAAAATTAACAATCTGGAGGTTGTTACATACATATGTGGTGACCTATTTATAAAATTAACAATCTGGAGGTTGTTACATACATATATATACATGTTTATATAAATAAGCAAATGCTTAAACCCCCAATGTATGTTGTGACCAAATTCTGAAGGCATTGAGTGCAATATGGTTTGTCTCATTAACACCACATTAAAATTTGGTAAAAGTGCTGTTGTGATCTTGAAAATCAGGTCAAGGTCATCTAACATGACTGATGTCTGTGTAATCTCCAAATATAGGCTGTGACCATATCAGAAGACCTGAGTGCAATGGTTTATGAGATAACGCATTAACAACAGTTTCAAAAGAGGTCAATGTGCTGTGGTGACCTTGAAAATAAGGTCATGGTCAACAAAAAGGACTGTTTTTTTTCGTATTCCCCTGATGTTGGCTGTCACCATTCTAGTGTCTTTGGTTGTACGATTCATGTAATATAGCAATAACAAGAATCCGGACATAACTATAGACATATGGACACTGCTAAATACAACATTTTGGCAGTACAAACAAAGATGGGAAAAAGAAGGCTAGCTGGGACAGAAACTCCTTATGTAGATACAAACAAAAGATGGGGAAGAAATAGTATAACTTACAGTTTGGTTCTTAGATTTGGCCATCCTTTTTGCTTGGTGTCCCTTAAAATTTTGAGAAGTAGGAACCTATCATCATTGCAAGGGGTCCATTCTGCCCAGAAAGCCAAAAGAACCCCCTTTACTGACCCCCTAGCTATAGGAACACCACTGACTAGGCCAGAATCGCCCCCATTTTCATAAAAACAAAGGGTGCGATTGAAATAGAACACCTATATATGTCTGTGTCTCCTCCCTGTAAAGAGACTAATGGGAAGTAGCTGTGTGGAACAAGGGTTTCAATAGTTGTATATAATAAAGAAAACCAAGGAAGTTTTCATTGCAGGTTAGAATTTTCCATCTAGATTATTGTGGTCATATTTGTTAACAATATGGACAAAAGATAGGGAAAGATTGAGTCTATGGGTAGAAGTTCAGCCTTAGTGTAGGAGAGACTTTCCCAAGGGATGATTGAGTCTAGGGGCGAAAGTTCGGGCAAGGAGTAGGAGAGACTGTCCCCAATGCAGATTGTGACTAGGGGCCAAAGTTCGGCCTAGGAGTAGGGGAGATTTTCCCAAATGCAGATTGAGTCTAGGGGCGAAAGTTCGGGCTAGGAGTAGGAGAGACTTTCCCAAATGCAGATTGAGTCTAGGGGCGAAAGTTCAGGCTAGGATTGGGAGAGACTTTCCCGGATGCAGATTGAGTCTAAGAGCGAAAGTTCGGGCTAGGAGTAGGAGAGACTTTCCCCAATGCAGATTGAGTCTAGGGGTGAAAGTTGGGCCTGGGGGTAGGAGAGACTTTCCCGGATGCAGATTGAGTCTAGGAGCGAAAGTTCGGGCTAGGAGTAGGAGAGACTTTCCCCAATGCAGATTGAGTCTAGGGGCGAAAGTTCGGTATAGTAGGAGAGACTTTCCCCAATGCAGATTGAGTCTAGGGGCAAAAGTTGGGGCTAGGAGTGGGAGAGATTTTCCCTAGGGAAGATTGAGTCTAGGGGCGAAAGTTCAGCCTTAGTGTAGGAGAGATTTTCCCAAGGGATGATTGAGTCTAGGGGCAAAAGTTCAGCCTTAGTGTAGGAGAGACTTTTTCCAATGCAGATTGAGTCTAGGGGCAAAGGTTCGGGCTAGGAGTAGGAGAGACTTTTTCCAATGTAGATTGAGTCTAGAGCGAAAGTTCTGTTTAGGAGTAGGAGACACTTTCCCCAATGCAGATTGAGTCTAGGGGCGAAAGTTTGGGCTAGGAGTAAGAGAGACTTTCCCCAATGCAGATTGAGTCTAGGGGCGAAAGTTCGTTTTAGGAGTAGGAGAATTGTTTCAATGCAGATTGAGTCTAGGGGCGAAAGTTCGGTATAGGAGTAGGAGAGACTTTCCCCAATGCGAATCGAGTCTAGGGGCGAAAGTTTAGGCAAGGAGTAGGAGAGACTTTCCCCAGAAAAGATTGAGTCTATGGGGGGAAAGTTCAGGCTAGGAGTAGAAGAGACTTTTCCCAATGCAGATTGAGGTTAGGGGCGAAAGTTCGGTATAGGAGTAGGAGAGACTTTCCCCAATGCGGATCGAGTCTAGGGGCGAAAGTTTAGGCAAGGAGTAGGAGAGACTTTCCCCAGAAAAAATATAGTCTATGGGGGGAAAGTTCAGGCTAGGAGTAGGAGAGACTTTCCCAATGCAGATTGAGTCTAGGGGCAAAAGATCGGTTTAGGAGTAGGATAGACTTTCCCCAATGCAGATTGAGTCTAGGGGTGGAAGTTAGGTTTAGGAGTAGGAGAGACTTTTCCCAATGCAGATTGAGTCTAGGGGCGAAATTTCGGCCTAGGAGTAGGAGAGACTTTTCCCAATGCAGATTGAGTCTACAAGCGAAAGTTCGGGCTAGGAGTAGGAGAGACTTTCCCGGATGCAGATTGAGTCTAAGAGCGAAAGTTCGGGCTAGGGGTAGGAGAGATTTTCCCGGATGCAGATTGAGACTAGGGGCAAAAGTTCGGGCTAGGAGTAGGAGAGACTTTCCCCAATGCAGATTGAGTCTAGGAGCGAAAGTTCGGGCTAGGAGTAGGAGAGACTTTCCCGGATGCAGATTGAGTCTAGGAGCGAAAGTTCAGGCTAGGAGTAGGAGAGACTTTCCCCAATGCAGATTGAGTCTAGGGGCGAAAGTTCGGGCTAGGAGTAGGAGAGACTTTCCCGGATGCAGATTGAGTCTAGGGGCGAAAGTTCGGTATAGGAGTAGGAGAGACTTTCCCCAATGCAGATTGAGTCTAGGAGCGAAAGTTCGGGCTAGGAGTAGGAGAGACTTTCCCGGATGCAGATTGAGTCTAGGAGCGAAAGTTCGGGCTAGGAGTAGGAGAGACTTTCCCGGATGCAGATTGAGTCTACGAGCGAAAGTTCGGGCTAGGAGTAGGAAAGACTTTCCCGGATGCAGATTGAGTCTGCGAGCGAAAGTTCGGGCTAGGAGTAGGAGAGACTTTCCCGGATGCAGATTGAGACTAGGGGCAAAAGTTCGGGCTAGGAGTAGGAGAGACATTTTCCAATGTAGATTGAGTCTAGAGCGAAAGTTCGGTTTAGGAGTAGGAGAGACTTTCCCAGATGCAGATTGAGTCTAGGGGCGAAAGTTCGGGCTAGGAGTAGGAGAGACTTTCCTCAATGCAGATTGAGACTAGGGGCAAAAGTTCGGGCTAGGAGTAGGAGAGACATTTTCCAATGTAGATTGAGTCTAGGGGCGAAAGTTCGGGCTAGGAGTAGGAGAGACTTTCCCGGATGCAGATTGAGTCTTGGGGCGAAAGTTCGGGCTACGAGTAGGAGAGACTTTCCCCAATGCAGATTGAGTCTAGGGGTGGAAGTTAGGTTTAGGAGTAGGAGAGACTTTTCCCAATGCAGATTGAGTCTAGGGGCGAAATTTCGGCCTAGGAGTAGGAGAGACTTTTCCCAATGCAGATTGAGTCTACAAGCGAAAGTTCGGGCTAGGAGTAGGAGAGACTTTCCCAGATGCAGATTGAGTCTAAGAGCGAAAGTTCGGGCTAGGGGTAGGAGAGATTTTCCCGGATGCAGATTGAGACTAGGGGCAAAAGTTCGGGCTAGGAGTAGGAGAGACTTTCCCCAATGCAGATTGAGTCTAGGAGCGAAAGTTCGGGCTAGGAGTAGGAGAGACTTTCCCGGATGCAGATTGAGTCTAGGAGCGAAAGTTCAGGCTAGGAGTAGGAGAGACTTTCCCCAATGCAGATTGAGTCTAGGGGCGAAAGTTCGGGCTAGGAGTAGGAGAGACTTTCCCGGATGCAGATTGAGTCTAGGGGCGAAAGTTCGGTATAGGAGTAGGAGAGACTTTCCCCAATGCAGATTGAGTCTAGGAGCGAAAGTTCGGGCTAGGAGTAGGAGAGACTTTCCCGGATGAAGATTGAGTCTAGGAGCGAAAGTTCGGGCTAGGAGTATGAGAGACTTTCCCGGATGCAGATTGAGTCTAGGAGCGAAAGTTCAGGCTAGGAGTAGGAGAGACTTTCCCCAATGCAGATTGAGTCTAGGGGCGAAAGTTCGGGCTAGGAGTAGGAGAGACTTTCCCGGATGCAGATTGAGTCTAGGAGCGAAAGTTCGGGCTAGGAGTAGGAGAGACTTTCCCGGATGCAGATTGAGTCTACGAGCGAAAGTTCGGGCTAGGAGTAGGAAAGACTTTCCCGGATGCAGATTGAGTCTGCGAGCGAAAGTTCGGGCTAGGAGTAGGAGAGACTTTCCCGGATGCAGATTGAGACTAGGGGCAAAAGTTCGGGCTAGGAGTAGGAGAGACATTTTCCAATGTAGATTGAGTCTAGAGCGAAAGTTCGGTTTAGGAGTAGGAGAGACTTTCCCAGATGCAGATTGAGTCTAGGGGCGAAAGTTCGGGCTAGGAGTAGGAGAGACTTTCCTCAATGCAGATTGAGACTAGGGGCAAAAGTTCGGGCTAGGAGTAGGAGAGACATTTTCCAATGTAGATTGAGTCTAGGGGCGAAAGTTCGGGCTAGGAGTAGGAGAGACTTTCCCGGATGCAGATTGAGTCTTGGGGCGAAAGTTCGGGCTACGAGTAGGAGAGACTTTCCCCAATGCAGATTGAGTCTAGGAGCGAAAGTTCGGGCTAGGAGTAGGAGAGACTTTCCCGGATGAAGATTGAGTCTAGGAGCGAAAGTTCGGGCTAGGAGTATGAGAGACTTTCCCGGATGCAGATTGAGTCTAGGAGCGAAAGTTCAGGCTAGGAGTAGGAGAGACTTTCCCCAATGCAGATTGAGTCTAGGGGCGAAAGTTCGGGCTAGGAGTAGGAGAGACTTTCCCGGATGCAGATTGAGTCTAGGGGCAAAAGTTTGGGCTAGAGACTTTCCCGGATGAAATTCTGACCAGAGGAAGTTTTCCTGTTACATCGGTAACATTTTGACAACTGAACTTAATGAGCAACTAATAATAGTATCTTAGTGTTACTTGAATAGCACTGTCTTTGGTATTTGGACTGTTTTATTTACTTAAATGTACAAAATACTGAATACTGAAATTATATGCCTGTAACTTGAAATTGTTCGCTTCTGGTTGCTGATAAAACAATCAAAGACAAAAAACACTTAATGTTTATACTATTCTTTATATACTATATATTCATTTACAAATGTAAATACATTGAACTCTCCCTGTCAATCTTGGTTACTGTTATGAAGACTGATTTCACAATTAAGAGAGCATAACACATAATTCAATCAAGGAATGCTTAATTATTATTCAACATTCAACTATTAGAAACATATGTCCCAAATGAATCTAAATTACAACTTAAGAATATGTTGAAACAGTATCGATGACCAAAAACATAATGATCTACTTAGTCAAGACAAGATGTGTGTACCTACTTTACCTTAAGAAGTAAAAGTGTAGTAGCTTAGCGTCAAATTTTGGCCAAATTGAAAAAAATCTGGCTTAAAGTATGAAATGATCATTGGACATGTGTGTATTCATTTTGTCTAGGATCCAAATTTTTCGACCACGGGAACCTGGTCACGTGACCAAAAATCCAAAATGGCCGCCAGTATTTTTGACAATAAGATAAAGAACATTTGATATTACCAGTTTATGAATATCTCATCTGGTGAGGAAATATTGTTAAGACATTGTAAATCTTCAAAATATGAACCAAACTTAACGAGATTGACCATGACCTTGACCTTTGCCAAGACTCTCTTTGACTTTGCTTGCCCATTTTGATGAAATTTCAACATTTCAATATTTCTATAGGATATTCTATTGATTATCTCCGTGACATGAGGGAACAAGGTGGACTGTTGGTCCTCAGTGGTCGTCACGCTACTGTTGCAATAGATACAATATAAGGCATATTGTTTTGTTTTGATCATAAGAAATAACAATAACTATACAAAACCAATGTTGAATAAATAAAAAGGACTTCTCATTATTGTTGTGAAAATAATTACACGAAAATGCATGCATTAAACATGAAGAGTGAAAAGAATTGAAGCCATCCTAAAAATTTTTCAAAACTGAAATTTTGATATTTTTCTTATAAAATATTCATCAAAATATGAAAATTTTAGATTTTTATGTCAGAAAGGCGTTCTTTTGTCTTAATATTTATTACATTAAGAATATCTTGTTTTAAAGTTCACTAAAAATACGGTTGAAATGGGTAAAAATGAATTTTCAAGATATTTGGCGGCCATTTTGGATTTTTGGTCACGTGACCAGGTTCCCGCGGTCGAAAAATTTGGATCCTAGGCAAAATGAATATATACATGTCTAATGATCATTCATGCCAGGTTTCATACTTTAAGCCAGATTTTTTCGATTTTGTCACTAAGCTACTCCACTTTAAAGGAGAAGCTCAATATGAGTAAGCTATACAACCTGTGATCTCACATTAAACCCTCTCATATCTTTGATAGCAAGTCACACATCTTGCAGATTTTCCTCCATAAAAGCACTAAATGCATTGACTTGAATCAACACATATTCGATCTAAACAATCCAATTTTCTTAAAATATTGAAGATATCTGAAGGTACTTACCTACACTACAACTGAAATGCTAACCCTATTTTATGTATTGACCTTCAGAAACAGATGAGATTAGCTTGGTAACTACCCATAAGTGAAAAAACCAATTGTATAATCCAATTAGCAGCCTATATATATATATATATATATATTTGAAAATAAAATACTTCAGACGACACTTGCTGTAGATATCATTTTAATGATGACTGGATGCGTCGCATTTCGACTTGTTAACAAGTCTTTTCAACAGTGTGGAGTTTTAACAACATGGCGAATATATAGTACATGCTTGACAATGTAACAATGTGTAATGGACTTTGATTAATTGACATGTGACAAGTGGTCAGCTTGATTAGCGCACAATGTACCATTTATGAGGGATTAAGCTTTGAGTCACTGTAGTTCACACATCCTGGTCGGCCCAAGTTATGATATCTACAGCAAGTGTCGTCTGAAGTATTTTATTTTCAAATCTACATTTACTTCACGTGAGACCCCTTAATCTTTATACCTATATATATATATTATATATATATGTATAAATATATTCATCTAATGACAAGGACAGACATACAGGTCTGTGTATATGCATTATGATTAAGATAAGAGTAAAATACATGTGAATGCAGCATCCACACCAACAGATCAACAGAGGCTTGCATCCACAGACCAGTGGAAGCTGACCCCTACAGACCGTTGGAGGCCGACCCCTACAGACCAAGCAGCACCTGAAACAAGGGGAAACAGGAATGAGCATCACAATTCATCTTTCGGCATGGGTTTTTGGGTTCATCATTAAAAGAACTCTCCAGTCAATGACTGAGAAAAAGACGAGGTGATCAATGGTATATGAGCTCTCGAGTAAACATAATTACTGAGATAAAGAAGAGGTGATCATTGCAATAATATGAGAAAGGTACATGATGATAGCTAGGAGCAAAAATGCAAGTGGGAAGCAAACTATGCACCCACCAGTCTACATGATGATAGGAGGAAGGTACAAGTGAGAAGCAAACTATTCACCCACCAGTCTACATGATGATAGGAGGAAGGTACAAGTGAGAAGCAAACTATTCACCCACCAGTCTACATGATGATAGGAGGACGGTACAAGTGAGAAGCAAACTATTCACCCACCAGTCTACAAGATGATAGGAGGAAGGTACAAGTGAGAACCAACTATGCACCCACCAGTCTACATGATGATAGGAGGAAGGTGCAAGTGAGAAGCAAACTATTCACCCACCAGTCTACATGATGATAGGAGGCAGGTGCAAGTGAGAACCAACTATGCACCCACCAGTCTACATGATGATAGGAGGAAGGTTCAAGTGAGAACCAACTATTCACCCACCATTCTACATGGTGATAGGAGGAAGGTACAAGTGAAAAGCAAACTATTCACCCAACAGTCTACATGATGATAGGAGGAAGGTACAAGTGAGAACCAACTATTCACCCACCATTCTACATGGTGATAGGAGGAAGGTACAAGTGAGAAGCAAACTATTCACCCACCAGTCTACATGATGATAGGAGGAAGGTACAAGTGATATGCAACTATGCACCCACCAGTCTACATGATGATAGGAGGAAGGTGCAAGTGAGAAGCAAACTATGCACCCACCATTCTACATGGTGATAGGAGGACGGTACAAGTGACAACCAACAATGCACCCATCAGTCTACATGATGATAGGAGGAAGGTACAAGTGAGAACCAACTATGCACCCACCAGTCTACATGATGATAGGAGGAAGGTACAAGTGAGAAGCAAACTATTCACCCACCAGTCTACATGATGATAGGAGGAAGGTACAAGTGAGAACCAACTATGCACCCACCAGTCTACATGATGATAGGAGGCAGGTGCAAGTGAGAAGCAAACTATGCACCCACCAGTCTACATGGTGATAGGAGGAAGGTGCAAGTGAGAACCAACTATGCACCCACCAGTCTACATGATGATAGGAGGAAGGTGCAAGTGAGAAGCAAACTATGCACCCACCAGTCTACATGGTGATAGGAGGACGGTACAAGTGAGAACCAACTATGCACCCACCAGTCTACATGATGATAGGAGGAAGGTACAAGTGAGAACCAACTATTCACCCACCATTCTACAAGATGATAGGAGGACGGTACAAGTGAGAACCAAACTATTCACCCACCATTCTACATGATGATAGGAGGCAGGTGCAAGTGAGAAGCAAACTATGCACCCACCAGTCTACATGATGATAGGAGGAAGGTACAAGTGAGAACCAACTATGCACCCACCAGTCTACAAGATGATAGGAGGAAGGTGCAAGTGAGAAGCAAACTATGCACCCACCAGTCTACATGGTGATAGGAGGACGGTACAAGTGAGAACCAACTATTCACCCACCATTCTACATGATGATAGGAGGCAGGTGCAAGTGAGAAGCAAACTATGCACCCACCAGTCTACATGATGATAGGAGGAAGGTACAAGTGAGAACCAACTATGCACCCACCAGTCTACATGATGATAGGAGGAACGTGCAAGTGAGAAGAAAACTATTCACCCAACATTCTACATGATGATAGGAGGAAGGTACAAGTGAGAACCAACTATGCACCCATCAGTCTACATGATGACAGGAGGAAGGTGCAAGTGAGAAGCAAACTATGCACCCACCATTCTACATGATGATAGGAGGACGGTACAAGTGAGAAGCAAACTATTCACCCACCAGTCTACAAGATGATAGGAGGAAGGTGCAAGTGAGAAGCAAACTATTCACCCAACATTCTACATGATGATAGGAGGACGGTACAAGTGAGAAGCAACTATTCACCCACCAGTCTACATGATGATAGGAGGCAGGTGCAAGTGAGAAGCAAACTATGCACCCACCAATCTACATGTTTATAGGAAGAAGGTACAAGTGAGAAGAAAACTATTCACCCACCATTTTACATGATGATAGGAGGCAGGTGCAAGTGAGAACCAACTATGCACCCACCAGTCTACATGATGATAGGAGGCAGGTGCAAGTGAGAAGCAAACTATGCACCCACCAGTCTACATGATGATAGGAGGAAGGTGCAAGTGAGAACCAACTATGCACCCATCAGTCTACATGATGATAGGAGGAAGGTGCAAGTGAGAAGCAAACTATTCACCCACCAGTCTACATGATGATAGGAGGAAGGTGCAAGTGGGAAACCAACTATTCACCCACCAGTCTACATGATGATAGGAGGAAAGTACAAGTGAGAAGCAAACTATTCACCCACCAGTCTACATGATGATAGGAGGAAGGTACAAGTGAGAAGCAAACTATTCACCCACCAGTCTACATGATGATAGGAGGAAGGTACAAGTGAGAAGCAAACTATTCACCCACCAGTCTACATGATGATAGGAGGCAGGTGCAAGTGAGAAGAAAACTATGCACCCACCAGTCTACATGGTAGGAGGAAGGGGCAAGTGAGAAGCAAACTATGCACCCACCAGTCTACAAGATGATAGGAGGAAGGTACAAGTGAGAACCAACTTTGCACCCACCAGTCTACATGATGATAGGAGGAAGGTGCAAGTGAGAACCAACTATTCACCCACCAGTCTACATGATGATAGGAGGAAGGTGCAAGTGAGAACCAACTATGCACCCAACAGTCTACATGATGATAGGAGGACGGTACAAGTGAGAACCAACTATGCACCCACCAGTCTACATGATGATAGGAGGAAGGTACAAGTGAGAACCAACTATGCACCCACCAGTCTACATGATGATAGGAGGAAGGTGCAAGTGAGAAGCAAACTATTCACCCACCAGTCTACATGATGATAGGAGGAAGGTGCAAGTGAGAACCAACTATTCACCCACCAGTCTACATGATGATAGGAGGAAGGTACAAGTGAGAAGCAAACTATTCACCCACCAGTCTACATGATGATAGGAGGAAGGTGCAAGTGAGAACCAACTATTCACCCACCAGTCTACATGATGATACGAGGAAGGTGCAAGTGAGAACCAACTATGCACCCAACAGTCTACATGATGATAGGAGGAAGGTACAAGAGAGAAGAAAACTATTCACCCACCAGTCTACATGATGATAGGAGGAAGGTGCAAGTGAGAACCAACTATGCACCCACCATTCTACATGATGATAGGAGGAAGGTACAAGTGAGAAGCAAACTATTCACCCACCAGTCTACATGATGATAGGAGGCAGGTGCAAGTGAGAAGAAAACTATGCACCAACCAGTCTACATGATGATAGGAGGAAGGTACAAGTGAGAAGCAAACTATTCACCCACCAGTCTACATGATGATAGGAGGAAGGTACAAGTGAGAACCAACTATTCACCCACCATTCTACATGGTGATAGGAGGAAGGTACAAGTGAGAAGCAAACTATTCACCCACCAGTCTACATGATGATAGGAGGAAGGTACAAGTGATATGCAACTATGCACCCACCAGTCTACATGATGATAGGAGGAAGGTGCAAGTGAGAAGCAAACTATGCACCCACCATTCTACATGGTGATAGGAGGACGGTACAAGTGAGAACCAACTATGCACCCACCATTCTACAAGATGATAGGAGGAAGGTGCAAGTGAGAAGCAAACTATGCACCCACCAGTCTACATGATGATAGGAGGAAGGTAAAAGTGAGAACCAACTATTCACCCACCATTCTACATGATGATAGGAGGAAGGTACAAGTGAGAACCAACTATGCACCCACCAGTCTACATGATGATAGGAGGCAGGTGCAAGTGAGAAGCAAACTATGCACCCACCAGTCTACATGGTGATAGGAGGAAGGTGCAAGTGAGAACCAACTATGCACCCACCAGTCTACATGATGATAGGAGGAAGGTGCAAGTGAGAAGCAAACTATGCACCCACCAGTCTACATGGTGATAGGAGGACGGTACAAGTGAGAACCAACTATGCACCCACCAGTCTACATGATGATAGGAGGAAGGTACAAGTGAGAACCAACTATTCACCCACCATTCTACAAGATGATAGGAGGACGGTACAAGTGAGAACCAAACTATTCACCCACCATTCTACATGATGATAGGAGGCAGGTGCAAGTGAGAAGCAAACTATGCACCCACCAGTCTACATGATGATAGGAGGAAGGTACAAGTGAGAACCAACTATGCACCCACCAGTCTACAAGATGATAGGAGGAAGGTGCAAGTGAGAAGCAAACTATGCACCCACCAGTCTACATGGTGATAGGAGGACGGTACAAGTGAGAACCAACTATTCACCCACCATTCTACATGATGATAGGAGGCAGGTGCAAGTGAGAAGCAAACTATGCACCCACCAGTCTACATGATGATAGGAGGAAGGTACAAGTGAGAACCAACTATGCACCCACCAGTCTACATGATGATAGGAGGAACGTGCAAGTGAGAAGAAAACTATTCACCCAACATTCTACATGATGATAGGAGGAAGGTACAAGTGAGAACCAACTATGCACCCATCAGTCTACATGATGACAGGAGGAAGGTGCAAGTGAGAAGCAAACTATGCACCCACCATTCTACATGATGATAGGAGGACGGTACAAGTGAGAAGCAAACTATTCACCCACCAGTCTACAAGATGATAGGAGGAAGGTGCAAGTGAGAAGCAAACTATTCACCCACCAGTCTACAAGATGATAGGAGGAAGGTGCAAGTGAGAAGCAAACTATTCACCCAACATTCTACATGATGATAGGAGGACGGTACAAGTGAGAAGCAACTATTCACCCACCAGTCTACATGATGATAGGAGGCAGGTGCAAGTGAGAAGCAAACTATGCACCCACCAATCTACATGTTTATAGGAAGAAGGTACAAGTGAGAAGAAAACTATTCACCCACCATTTTACATGATGATAGGAGGCAGGTGCAAGTGAGAACCAACTATGCACCCACCAGTCTACATGATGATAGGAGGCAGGTGCAAGTGAGAAGCAAACTATGCACCCACCAGTCTACATGATGATAGGAGGAAGGTGCAAGTGAGAACCAACTATGCACCCATCAGTCTACATGATGATAGGAGGAAGGTGCAAGTGAGAAGCAAACTATTCACCCACCAGTCTACATGATGATAGGAGGAAGGTGCAAGTGGGAAACCAACTATTCACCCACCAGTCTACATGATGATAGGAGGAAAGTACAAGTGAGAAGCAAACTATTCACCCACCAGTCTACATGATGATAGGAGGAAGGTACAAGTGAGAAGCAAACTATTCACCCACCAGTCTACATGATGATAGGAGGAAGGTACAAGTGAGAAGCAAACTATTCACCCACCAGTCTACATGATGATAGGAGGCAGGTGCAAGTGAGAAGAAAACTATGCACCCACCAGTCTACATGGTAGGAGGAAGGGGCAAGTGAGAAGCAAACTATGCACCCACCAGTCTACAAGATGATAGGAGGAAGGTACAAGTGAGAACCAACTTTGCACCCAGCAGTCTACATGATGATAGGAGGAAGGTGCAAGTGAGAACCAACTATTCACCCACCAGTCTACATGATGATAGGAGGAAGGTGCAAGTGAGAACCAACTATGCACCCAACAGTCTACATGATGATAGGAGGACGGTACAAGTGAGAACCAACTATGCACCCACCAGTCTACATGATGATAGGAGGAAGGTTCAAGTGAGAACCAACTATGCACCCACCAGTCTACATGATGATAGGAGGAAGGTGCAAGTGAGAAGCAAACTATTCACCCACCAGTCTACATGATGATAGGAGGAAGGTGCAAGTGAGAACCAACTATTCACCCACCAGTCTACATGATGATAGGAGGAAGGTACAAGTGAGAAGCAAACTATTCACCCACCAGTCTACATGATGATAGGAGGAAGGTGCAAGTGAGAACCAACTATTCACCCACCAGTCTACATGATGATACGAGGAAGGTGCAAGTGAGAACCAACTATGCACCCAACAGTCTACATGATGATAGGAGGAAGGTACAAGAGAGAAGAAAACTATTCACCCACCAGTCTACATGATGATAGGAGGAAGGTGCAAGTGAGAACCAACTATGCACCCACCATTCTACATGATGATAGGAGGAAGGTACAAGTGAGAAGCAAACTATTCACCCACCAGTCTACATGATGATAGGAGGCAGGTGCAAGTGAGAAAAAAACTATGCACCAACCAGTCTACATGATGATAGGAGGAAGGTACAAGTGAGAAGCAAACTATTCACCCACCAGTCTACATGATGATAGGAGGAAGGTACAAGTGAGAACCAACTATGCACCCACCAGTCTACATGATGATAGGAGGAAGGTACAAGTGAGAATCAAACTATTCACCCACCAGTCTACATGATGATAGGAGGCAGGTGCAAGTGAGAAGAAAACTATGCACCCACCAGTCTACATGATGATAGGAGGAAGGTACAAGTGAGAAGCAAACTATTCACCCACCAGTCTACATGATGACAGGAGGACGGTACAAGTGAGAAGCAAACTATACACCCACCAGTCTACATGATGACAGGAGGAAGGTACAAGTGAGAAGCAAACTATTCACCCACCAGTCTACATGATGATAGGAGGCAGGTGCAAGTGAGAAGAAAACTATGCACCCACCAGTCTACATGATGATAGGAGGAAGGTACAAGTGAGAAGCAAACTATTCACCCACCAGTCTACATGATGACAGGAGGACGGTACAAGTGAGAAGCAAACTATACACCCACCAGTCTACATGATGACAGGAGGAAGGTACAAGTGAGAAGCAAACTATTCACCCACCAGTCTACATGATGATAGGAGGAAGGTGCAAGTGAGAAGCAAACTATGCACCCACCATTCTACATGATGATAGGAGGAAGGTGCAAGTGAGAAGCAAACTATTCACCCACCAGTCTACATGATGATAGGAGGAAGGTGCAAGTGAGAAGCAAACTATGCACCCACCATTCTACATGGTGATAGGAGGACGGTACAAGTGAGAAGCAAACTATTCACCCACCAGTCTACATGATGATAGGAGGCAGGTGCAAGTGAGAAGCAACCTATGCACCCACCATTCTACATGATGATAGGAGGAAGGTGCAAGTGAGAAGCAAACTATGCACCCAACAGTCTACATGATGATAGGAGGAAGGCGCAAGTGAGAAGCAACAATGCACCCACCAGTTTACATAATGATAGGAGGAAGGCGCAAGTGAGAAGCAACAATGCACCCACCAGTCTACATGATGATAGGAGGAAGGTGCAAGTGAGAACCAACTATGCACCCAACAGTCTACATGATGATAGGAGGAAGGTACAAGTGAGAAGCAAACTATGCACCCACAAGTTTACATGATGATAGGAGGAAGGCGCAAGTGAGAAGTAAACTATTCACCCACCAGTCTACATGATGATAGGAGGAAGGTGCAAGTGAGAACCAACTATGCACCCAACAGTCTACATGATGATAGGAGGAAGGTGCAAGTGAGAGGCAAACTATGCACTCACCATTCTACATGATGATAGGAGGAAGGTGCAAGTGAGAACCAACTATGCACCCAACAGTCTACATGATGATAGGAGGAAGGTACAAGTGAGAAGCAAACTATGCACCCACAAGTTTACATGATGATAGGAGGAAGGCGCAAGTGAGAAGCAAACTATTCACCCACCAGTCTACATGATGATAGGAGGAAGGTACAAGTGATATGCAACTATGCACCCACCAGTCTACATGATGATAGCAGGCAGGTGCAAGTGAGAAGCAAACTATTCACCCACCAGTCTACATGATGATAGGAGGAAGGTGCAAGTGAGAACCAACTATGCACCCACCAGTCTACATGATGATAGGAGGAAGGTGCAAGTGAGAAGCAAACTATTCACCAAACAGTCTACATGATGATAGGAGGAAGGTACAAGTGAGAAGCAAACTATGCACCCAACAGTCTACATGATGATAGGAGGACGGTACAAGTGAGAAGCAAACTATTCACCCACCAGTCTACATGATGATAGGAGGAAGGTGCAAGTGAGAAGCAAACTATGCACCCACCATTCTACATGGTGATAGGAGGACGGTACAAGTGAGAAGCAAACTATTCACCCACCAGTCTACATGATGATAGGAGGAAGGTGCAGGTGAGAAGCAAACTATTCACCCACCAGTCTACATGATGATAGGAGGCAGGTGCAAGTGAGAATCAAACTATGCACCCACCAGTCTACATGATGATAGGAGGAAGGTGCAAGTGAGAACCAACTATGCACCCACCAGTCTACATGATGATAGGAGGAAGGTGCAAGTGAGAAGCAAACTATGCACCCAACAGTCTACATGATGATAGGAGGAAGGCGCAAGTGAGAAGCAACAATGCACCCACCAGTTTACATAATGATAGGAGGAAGGCGCAAGTGAGAAGCAACAATGCACCCACCAGTCTACATGATGATAGGAGGAAGGTGCAAGTGAGAACCAACTATGCACCCAACAGTCTACATGATGATAGGAGGAAGGTACAAGTGAGAAGCAAACTATGCACCCACAAGTTTACATGATGATAGGAGGAAGGCGCAAGTGAGAAGCAAACTATTCACCCACCAGTCTACATGATGATAGGAGGAAGGTGCAAGTGAGAACCAACTATGCACCCAACAGTCTACATGATGATAGGAGGAAGGTGCAAGTGAGAGGCAAACTATGCACTCACCATTCTACATGATGATAGGAGGAAGGCGCAAGTGAGAAGCAAACTATTCACCCACCAGTCTACATGATGATAGGAGGAAGGTGCAAGTGAGAACCAACTATGCACCCACCAGTCTACATGATGATAGGAGGAAGGTGCAAGTGAGAAGCAAACTATTCACCCACCATTCTACATGAAAATAGGAGGAAGGTACAAGTGATATGCAACTATGCACCCACCAGTCTACATGATGATAGCAGGCAGGTGCAAGTGAGAAGCAAACTATTCACCCACCAGTCTACATGATGATAGGAGGAAGGTGCAAGTGAGAACCAACTATGCACCCACCAGTCTACATGATGATAGGAGGAAGGTACAAGTGAGAAGCAAACTATGCACCCAACATTCTACATGATGATAGGAGGAAGGTACAAGTGAGAAGCAACTATGCACCCACCATTCTACATGATGATAGGAGGAAGGTACAAGTGAGAAGCAAACTATGCACCCAACAGTCTACATGGTGATAGGAGGAAGGTACAAGTGAGAAGCAAACTATGCACCCACCAGTCTACATGATGATAGGCGGAAGGTACAAGTGAGAAGCAAACTATTCACCCAACAGTCTACATGATGATAGGAGGAAGGTACAAGTGAGAAACAAACTATTCACCCACCAGTCTACATGATGATAGAAGGAAGGTGCAAGTGCGAAGCAAACTATGCACCCACCATTCTTCATGATGAAAGGAGGACGGTACAAGTGAGAAGCAAACTATTCACTCACCAGTCTACATGATGATAGGAGGCAGGTGCAAGTGAGAAGCAAACTATGCACCCACCAGTCTACATGGTGATAGGAGGAAGGTACAAGTGAGAAGCAAACTATGCACCCACCAGTTTACATAATGATAGGAGGAAGGCGCAAGTGAGAAGCAAACTATTCACCCAACAGTCTACATGATGATAGGAGGAAGGTACCTGTGAGAAGAAAACTATGCACCCACCAGTCTACATGATGATAGGAGGAAGGTGCAAGTGAGAACCAACTATGCACCCACCATTCTACATGATGATAGGAGGAAGGTACAAGTGAGAAGCAAACTATTCACCCACCAGTCTACATGATGATAGGAGGCAGGTGCAAGTGAGAAGAAAACTATGCACCAACCAGTCTACATGATGATAGGAGGAAGGTACAAGTGAGAAGCAAACTATTCACCCACCAGTCTACATGATGATAGGAGGAAGGTACAAGTGAGAACCAACTATGCACCCACCAGTCTACATGATGATAGGAGGAAGGTACAAGTGAGAATCAAACTATTCACCCACCAGTCTACATGATGATAGGAGGCAGGTGCAAGTGAGAAGAAAACTATGCACCCACCAGTCTACATGATGATAGGAGGAAGGTACAAGTGAGAAGCAAACTATTCACCCACCAGTCTACATGATGACAGGAGGACGGTACAAGTGAGAAGCAAACTATACACCCACCAGTCTACATGATGACAGGAGGAAGGTACAAGTGAGAAGCAAACTATTCACCCACCAGTCTACATGATGATAGGAGGCAGGTGCAAGTGAGAAGAAAACTATGCACCCACCAGTCTACATGATGATAGGAGGAAGGTACAAGTGAGAAGCAAACTATTCACCCACCAGTCTACATGATGACAGGAGGACGGTACAAGTGAGAAGCAAACTATACACCCACCAGTCTACATGATGACAGGAGGAAGGTACAAGTGAGAAGCAAACTATTCACCCACCAGTCTACATGATGATAGGAGGAAGGTGCAAGTGAGAAGCAAACTATGCACCCACCATTCTACATGATGATAGGAGGAAGGTGCAAGTGAGAAGCAAACTATTCACCCACCAGTCTACATGATGATAGGAGGAAGGTGCAAGTGAGAAGCAAACTATGCACCCACCATTCTACATGGTGATAGGAGGACGGTACAAGTGAGAAGCAAACTATTCACCCACCAGTCTACATGATGATAGGAGGCAGGTGCAAGTGAGAAGCAACCTATGCACCCACCATTCTACATGATGATAGGAGGAAGGTGCAAGTGAGAAGCAAACTATGCACCCAACAGTCTACATGATGATAGGAGGAAGGCGCAAGTGAGAAGCAACAATGCACCCACCAGTTTACATAATGATAGGAGGAAGGCGCAAGTGAGAAGCAACAATGCACCCACCAGTCTACATGATGATAGGAGGAAGGTGCAAGTGAGAACCAACTATGCACCCAACAGTCTACATGATGATAGGAGGAAGGTACAAGTGAGAAGCAAACTATGCACCCACAAGTTTACATGATGATAGGAGGAAGGCGCAAGTGAGAAGTAAACTATTCACCCACCAGTCTACATGATGATAGGAGGAAGGTGCAAGTGAGAACCAACTATGCACCCAACAGTCTACATGATGATAGGAGGAAGGTGCAAGTGAGAGGCAAACTATGCACTCACCATTCTACATGATGATAGGAGGAAGGTGCAAGTGAGAACCAACTATGCACCCAACAGTCTACATGATGATAGGAGGAAGGTACAAGTGAGAAGCAAACTATGCACCCACAAGTTTACATGATGATAGGAGGAAGGCGCAAGTGAGAAGCAAACTATTCACCCACCAGTCTACATGATGATAGGAGGAAGGTACAAGTGATATGCAACTATGCACCCACCAGTCTACATGATGATAGCAGGCAGGTGCAAGTGAGAAGCAAACTATTCACCCACCAGTCTACATGATGATAGGAGGAAGGTGCAAGTGAGAACCAACTATGCACCCACCAGTCTACATGATGATAGGAGGAAGGTGCAAGTGAGAAGCAAACTATTCACCAAACAGTCTACATGATGATAGGAGGAAGGTACAAGTGAGAAGCAAACTATGCACCCAACAGTCTACATGATGATAGGAGGACGGTACAAGTGAGAAGCAAACTATTCACCCACCAGTCTACATGATGATAGGAGGAAGGTGCAAGTGAGAAGCAAACTATGCACCCACCATTCTACATGGTGATAGGAGGACGGTACAAGTGAGAAGCAAACTATTCACCCACCAGTCTACATGATGATAGGAGGAAGGTGCAGGTGAGAAGCAAACTATTCACCCACCAGTCTACATGATGATAGGAGGCAGGTGCAAGTGAGAATCAAACTATGCACCCACCAGTCTACATGATGATAGGAGGAAGGTGCAAGTGAGAACCAACTATGCACCCACCAGTCTACATGATGATAGGAGGAAGGTGCAAGTGAGAAGCAAACTATGCACCCAACAGTCTACATGATGATAGGAGGAAGGCGCAAGTGAGAAGCAACAATGCACCCACCAGTTTACATAATGATAGGAGGAAGGCGCAAGTGAGAAGCAACAATGCACCCACCAGTCTACATGATGATAGGAGGAAGGTGCAAGTGAGAACCAACTATGCACCCAACAGTCTACATGATGATAGGAGGAAGGTACAAGTGAGAAGCAAACTATGCACCCACAAGTTTACATGATGATAGGAGGAAGGCGCAAGTGAGAAGCAAACTATTCACCCACCAGTCTACATGATGATAGGAGGAAGGTGCAAGTGAGAACCAACTATGCACCCAACAGTCTACATGATGATAGGAGGAAGGTGCAAGTGAGAGGCAAACTATGCACTCACCATTCTACATGATGATAGGAGGAAGGCGCAAGTGAGAAGCAAACTATTCACCCACCAGTCTACATGATGATAGGAGGAAGGTGCAAGTGAGAACCAACTATGCACCCACCAGTCTACATGATGATAGGAGGAAGGTGCAAGTGAGAAGCAAACTATTCACCCACCATTCTACATGAAAATAGGAGGAAGGTACAAGTGATATGCAACTATGCACCCACCAGTCTACATGATGATAGCAGGCAGGTGCAAGTGAGAAGCAAACTATTCACCCACCAGTCTACATGATGATAGGAGGAAGGTGCAAGTGAGAACCAACTATGCACCCACCAGTCTACATGATGATAGGAGGAAGGTACAAGTGAGAAGCAAACTATGCACCCAACATTCTACATGATGATAGGAGGAAGGTACAAGTGAGAAGCAACTATGCACCCACCATTCTACATGATGATAGGAGGAAGGTACAAGTGAGAAGCAAACTATGCACCCAACAGTCTACATGGTGATAGGAGGAAGGTACAAGTGAGAAGCAAACTATGCACCCACCAGTCTACATGATGATAGGCGGAAGGTACAAGTGAGAAGCAAACTATTCACCCAACAGTCTACATGATGATAGGAGGAAGGTACAAGTGAGAAACAAACTATTCACCCACCAGTCTACATGATGATAGAAGGAAGGTGCAAGTGCGAAGCAAACTATGCACCCACCATTCTTCATGATGAAAGGAGGACGGTACAAGTGAGAAGCAAACTATTCACTCACCAGTCTACATGATGATAGGAGGCAGGTGCAAGTGAGAAGCAAACTATGCACCCACCAGTCTACATGGTGATAGGAGGAAGGTACAAGTGAGAAGCAAACTATGCACCCACCAGTTTACATAATGATAGGAGGAAGGCGCAAGTGAGAAGCAAACTATTCACCCAACAGTCTACATGATGATAGGAGGAAGGTACCTGTGAGAAGCAAACTATGCACCCACCAGTTTACATAATGATAGGAGGAAGGCTCAAGTGAGAAGCAAACTATTCACCCAACAGTCTACATGATGATAGGAGGAAGGTACAAGTGAGAACCAAACTATGCACCCACCAGTCTACATGATGATAGGAGGAAAGTACAAGTGAGAAGCAAACTATGCACCCACCAGTCTACATGATGATAGGAAGAAGGTACAAGTGAGAAGCAAAGTATTCACCCACCGTTCTACATGGTGATAGGAGGATGGTACAAGTGAGAACCAACTATTCACCCACCAGTCTACATGATGATAGGAGGCAGGTACAATTGAGAAGCAAACTATGCACCCACCAGTCTACATGATGATAGGAGGAAGGTACAAGTGAGAAGCAAACTATTCACCCACCATTCTAGATGGTGATAGGAGGAAGGTGCAAGTGAGAACCAACTATGCACCCACCATTCTACATGATGAAAGGAGGAAGGTACAAGTGAGAAGCAAACTTTTCACCCACCAGTCTACATGATGATAGGAGGAAGGTACAAGTGAGAAGCAAACTATTCACCCACCAGTCTACATGGTGATAGGAGGAAGGTGCAAGTGAGAAGCAAACTATACACCCACCAGTCTACATGATGATAGGAGGAAGGTACAAGTGAGAACCAACTATGCAACCACCATTCTACATGATGATAGGAGGACGGTACAAGTGAGAAGCAAACTATTCACCCACCATTCTACATGGTGATAGGAGGAAGGTGCAAGTGAGAACCAACTATGCACCCACCATTCTACATGATGATAGGAGGACGGTACAAGTGAGAAGCAAACTATTCACCCACCATTCTACATGGTGATAGGAGGAAGGTGCAAGTGAGAACCAACTATGCACCCACCATTCTACATGATGATAGGAGGACGGTACAAGTGAGAAGCAAACTATTCACCCACCAGTCTACATGATGATAGGAGGAAGGTGCAAGTGAGAACCAACTATGCACCCACCATTCTACATGATGATAGGAGGACGGTACAAGTGAGAAGCAAACTATTCACCCACCAGTCTACATGATGATAGGAGGAAGGTGCAAGTGAGAACCAACTATGCACCCACCATTCTACAAGATGATAGGAGGAAGGTACAAGTGAGAAGCAAACTATTCACCCACCAGTCTACATGATGATAGGAGGAAGGTGCAAGTGAGAACCAACTATGCACCCACCATTCTACAAGATGATAGGAGGAAGGTGCAAGTGAGAAGCAAACTATGCACCCACCATTCTAAATGATGATAGGAGGAAGGTGCAAGTGAGAACCAACTATGCACCCACCAGTCTACATGATGATAGGAGGAAGGTACAAGTGAGAAGCAAACTATGCACCCACCAGTCTACATGATGATAGGAGGAAGGTGCAAGTGAGAACCAACTATGCACCCACCATCCTACATGATGATAGGAGGAAGGTACAAGTGAGAAGCAAACTATTCACCCACCAGTCTACATGATGATAGGAGGCAGGTGCAAGTGAGAAGAAAACTATGCACCAACCAGTCTACATGATGATAGGAGGAAGGTACAAGTGAGAAGCAAACTATTCACCCACCAGTCTACATGATGACAGGAGGACGGTACAAGTGAGAAGCAAACTATTCACCCACCAGTCTACATGATGATAGGAGGAAGGTACAAGTGAGAAGCAAACTACTCACCCACCAGTCTACATGATGATAGGAGGAAGGTGCAAGTGAGAACCAACTATTCACCCACCATTCTACATGGTGATAGGAGGAAGGTACAAGTGAGAAGCAAACTATTCACCCACCAGTCTACATGATGATAGGAGGCAGGTGCAAGTGAGAAGAAAACTATGCACCAACCAGTCTACATGATGATAGGAGGAAGGTACAAGTGAGAAGCAAACTATTCACCCACCAGTCTACATGATGACAGGAGGACGGTACAAGTGAGAAGCAAACTATACACCCACCAGTCTACATGATGACAGGAGGAAGGTACAAGTGAGAAGCAAACTATACACCCACCAGTCTACATGATGAAAGGAGGAAGGTACAAGTGAGAAGCAAACTATTCACCCACCATTCTACATGATGATAGGAGGCAGGTGCAAGTGAGAACCAACTATGCACCCACCAGTTTACATGATGATAGGAGGAAGGTACAAGTGAGAAGCAAACTATTCACCCACCAGTCTACATGGTGATAGGAGGCAGGTGCAAGTGAGAACCAACTATTCACCCAACAGTCTACATGATGATAGGAGGAAGGTGCAAGTGAGAAGCAAACTATTCACCCACCAGTCTACATGGTGATAGGAGGAAGGTGCAAGTGAGAAGCAAACTATTCACCCACCAGTCTACATGATGATAGGAGGAAGGTACAAGTGAGAAGCAAACTATTCACCCACCAGTCTACATGATGATAGGAGGCAGGTGCAAGTGAGAAGCAAACTATTCACCCACCAGTCTACATGATGATAGCAGGCAGGTGCAAGTGAGAAGCAAACTATGCACCCACCATTCTACATGATGATAGGAGGAAGGTGCAAGTGAGAAGCAAACTATTCACCCACCAGTCTACATGGTGATAGGAGGACGGTACAAGTGAGAAGCAAACTGTTCACCCACCAGTCTACATGATGATAGGAGGAAGGTGCAAGTGAGAATCAAACTATTCACCCACCAGTCTACATGGTGATAGGAGGACGGTACAAGTGAGAAGCAAACTATTCACCCACCATTCTACATGGTGATAGGAGGAAGGTGCAAGTGAGAAGCAAACTATGCACCCACCATTCTACATGATGATAGGAGGAAGGTACAAGTGAGAAGCAAACTATTCACCCACCAGTCTACATGATGATAGGAGGCAGGTGCAAGTGAGAAGCAAACTATGCACCCACCATTCTACATGATGATAGGAGGAAGGTACAAGTGAGAAGCAAACTATTCACCCACCAGTCTACATGATAGGAGGGAGGTACAAGTGATATGCAACTATGCACCCACCATTCTACAAGATGATAGGAGGAAGGTGCAAGTGAGAAGCAAACTATGCACCCACCAGTCTACATGATGATAGGAAGACGGTACAAGTGAGAAGCAAAGTATTCACCCACCGTTCTACATGGTGATAGGAGGATGGTACAAGTGAGAAGCAAACTATGCACCCACCATTCTACATGATGATAGGAGGAAGGTACAAGTGAGAAGCAAACTATTCACCCAACAGTCTACATGATAGGAGGGAGGTACAAGTGATATGCAACTATGCACCCACCATTCTACAAGATGATAGGAGGAAGGTGCAAGTGAGAAGCAAACTATGCACCCACCAGTCTACATGATGATAGGAAGACGGTACAAGTGAGAAGCAAACTATGCACCCACCAGTCTACATGATGATAGGAAGAAGGTACAAGTGAGAAGCAAAGTATTCACCCACCGTTCTACATGGTGATAGGAGGATGGTACAAGTGAGAACCAACTATTCACCCACCAGTCTACATGATGATAGCAGGCAGGTGCAAGTGAGAACCAACTATGCAACCACCAGTCTACATGATGATAGGAGGAAGGGGCAAGTCAGAAGAAAACTATGCACCCACCAGTCTACATGATGATAGCAGGAAGGTACAAGTGAGAAGCAAACTATGCACCCACCAGTTTACATAATGATAGGAGGAAGGCGCAAGTGAGAAGCAACAATGCACCCACCAGTCTACATGATGATAGGAGGAAGGTGCAAGTGAGAACCAACTATGCACCCAACAGTCTACATGATGATAGGAGGAAGGTGCAAGTGAGAAGCAAACTATTCACCCACCATTCTACATGATGATAGGAGGAAGGTACAAGTGATATGCAACTATGCACCCACCAATCTACATGATGATAGCAGGCAGGTGCAAGTGAGAAGCAAACTATTCACCCACCAGTGTACATGATGATAGGAGGACGGTACAAGTGAGAAGCAAACTATTCACCCACCAGTCTACATGATGATAGGAGGACGGTACAAGTGAGAAGCAAACTATTCACCCACCAGTCTACATGATGATAGAAGGAAGGTACAAGTGAGAAGCAAACTATTCACCCACAAGTCTACATGATGACAGGAGGACGGTACAAGTGAGAAGCAAACTATACACCCACCAGTCTACATGATGACAGGAGGAAGGTACAAGTGAGAAGCAAACTATTCACCCACCAGTCTACATGATGAAAGGAGGAAGGTACAAGTGAGAAGCAAACTATTCACCCACCATTCTACATGATGATAGGAGGCAGGTGCAAGTGAGAACCAACTATGCACCCACCAGTTTACATGATGATAGGAGGAAGGTACAAGTGAGAAGCAAACTATTCACCCACCAGTCTACATGGTGATAGGAGGAAGGTGCAAGTGAGAACCAACTATTTACCCAACAGTCTACATGATGATAGGAGGAAGGTGCAAGTGAGAAGCAAACTATTCACCCACCAGTCTACATGATGATAGGAGGAAGGTGCAAGTGAGAAGCAAACTATTCACCCACCATTCTACATGATGATAGGAGGAAGGTACAAGTGAGAAGCAAACTATTCACCCACCAGTCTACATGATGATAGGAGGAAGGTGCAAGTGAGAAGCAAACTATTCACCCACCAGTCTACATGGTGATAGGAGGAAGGTGCAAGTGAGAAGCAAACTATGCACCCACCATTCTACATGATGATAGGAGGAAGGTACAAGTGAGAAGCAAACTATTCACCCACCAGTCTACATGATGATAGGAGGCAGGTGCAAGTGAGAAGCAAACTATGCACCCACCATTCTACATGATGATAGGAGGAAGGTACAAGTGAGAAGCAAACTATTCACCCACCAGTCTACATGATGATAGGAGGAAGGTGCAAGTGAGAAGCAAACTATTCACCCAACAGTCTACATGATGATAGGAGGAAGGTGCAAGTGAGAACCAACTATGCACCCACCAGTCTACATGATGATAGGAGGAAGGTGCAAGTGAGAACCAACTATGCACCCATCAGTCTACATGATGATAGGAGGCAGGTACAAGTGAGAAGCAAACTATGCACCCAACAGTCTCCATGATGATAGGCGGAAGGTACAAGTGAGAAGCAAACTATTCACCCACCAGTCTACATGATGATAGGAGGAAGGTACAAGTGAGAACCAACTATGCACCCAACAGTCTCCATGATGATAGGAGGAAGGTGCAAGTGAGAAGCAAACTATTCACCCAACAGTCTACATGATGATAGGAGGAAGGTACAAGTGAGAAGCAAACTATTCACCCACCAGTCTACATGATGATAGAAGGAAGGTGCAAGTGCGAAGCAAACTATGCACCCAACAGTCTACATGATGATAGGAGGAAGGTGCAAGTGAGAAGCAAACTATGCACCCACCAGTCTACATGATGATAGAAGGAAGGTGCAAGTGAGAAGCAAACTATGCACCCAACAGTCTACATGATGATAGGAGGAAGGTACAAGTGAGAAGCAAACTATGCACCCACCATTCTTCATGATGAAAGGAGGAAGGTACAAGTGAGAAGCAAACTATTCACCCACCAGTCTACATGATGATAGGAGGAAGGTGCAAGTGAGAAGCAAACTATTCACCCAACAGTCTACATGATAGGAGGAAGGTACAAGTGATATGCAACTATGCACCCACCATTCTACAAGATGATAGGAGGAAGGTGCAAGTGAGAAGCAAACTATGCACCCACCAGTCTACATGATGATAGGAAGACGGTACAAGTGAGAAGCAAACTTTTCACCCACCAGTCTACATGATGATAGCAGGCAGGTGCAAGTGAGAACCAACTATGCAACCACCAGTCTACATGATGATAGGAGGAAGGGGCAAGTCAGAAGAAAACTATGCACCCACCAGTCTACATGATGATAGCAGGAAGGTACAAGTGAGAAGCAAACTATGCACCCACCAGTTTACATAATGATAGGAGGAAGGCGCAAGTGAGAAGCAACAATGCACCCACCAGTCTACATGATGATAGGAGGAAGGTGCAAGTGAGAACCAACTATGCACCCAACAGTCTACATGATGATAGGAGGAAGGTACAAGTGAGAAGCAAACTACCCAGCAGGCATTTTAACGTTGAACCAACGTTGAAACAACGTCGTTTATCAACGTTGAATTGACGTCGAATTTTGATTGGATTTGAAATTTGCCGCGACGTCGAAAACTGACGTTGTTTCGACGTAGAAATGACGTTAATAGATACGACGTCGCAACAACGTTGGTATCACGTTGTCTCGACGTATATACGATATTGTATCAACGTTGAAACAACGTTTTATTGACGTATTTTTAACGCGACATCAACGTCGATACAACATGGCTTTAACATTGATACAACGTTGATACGATGTTGCTGCAACGTTGGTAAAAAGTTAATCCCATTTCTAATGATGCTGAATAGATATGATGAGAGACGTTTTTCAATGTATATAACACTGCAGAGAATCATAGAGACCGGAATCGTATCATAAAAAAAAATATGGTATATCGTCAGGAATAGCTGTATAAATTCAACCAACAAATTAACAAGTCAAAAACAAACCGAGATAATGATAACATAAATGTTTATTAATCTTTTATACATTTCTATGAAAAGCAGTCTTATCATGTATTCTTGTATATGTTTCTTCACAGCGTTGGCCATCAGCAAAGTTCTGTACAAAAGAAAGATAAAAGTAAATGAAGTGAAAAATCAATCACATAAATTGTATATGTCGATCCCTTATCAAATATGTGCTAATAACTTGTTCTGCTCTTTTGAATCCTGCCTTGAATGACTTTTGTGTGCATTGTAACTGATTTATTGTTTAATTGTTAACTTATTTAACATTTGAAACTGGTAAAATAAAAATGAAATGAATGTCGAATCATCGGAATGGCATTTACAACAGTATACACTATATACATACCTGAGGGTAGTTTGACAGATCAACTCCCAAATATACTCCAAATATAAACACTAATATCCTAACACATTTCTTTAAAACACTTCTTCATTCGTGGATTCCTTAAAACATAACTGTAATGGAAGTGAAAAGGTGTCAGTGAGGAATTTGCCTTAAAATTAATTTGTATATATACACATTATAATTATACAATGAATCGTACATGTCGGTTCAAGCTTAAGTGAGTTGATATCAATCTTAGTCATATAGATATAATGCTAAACTGTCATGCATTAAAATATTAGATGGTCTGGTCACTGGTAATATTGTGTTTTGCAAGGAAATAAACAATTGAAAACGAATTTCATCCATCAACAGTTCAGAGAAAAAAAGTATGTGGTATGCCATCATTCCGTCATATTTGAACATAATTATATGATAAGTCTGATACAAAATTAATAAAGTTAACAATGAAAATAAAATCAATTTAATATAGCTGGAGCCCTTCTTGTTCTTAAATACGGGCGTATAATTTATACTTTTGGCAAATGATATTTCAGTTATTATTATTGAATACCAATTACATCAATACTGTAGGCCTACATGTACATGTATAAATGTCCAAATAGTATGATATGTGAGTATTTGATGTCGTTCATGAATATGACGCAATTGGGAACAACACTATTACAACAAGCCTAACGTATTAAAAGTAAGTAGCCATATCTTTCTATGACGTGATCATAGTTCAAGTGACGGAGTCATTCAAATAATTGATCAAAATTATATAGTTTTAAATTGAGATGATTGCCAATCTACCCGGTTTAAACACAACCCTTTTCATGATCTTTTTCCTACAAAAATAATACGGGACAACGCTGATTATGATGCACTCATTGCCACTCTATGATAACAATTCAACTGCTGTTTCATTCAAGCTGATGCTCAGAGTAGATAATTATTAATCAAAAACAACAACGAAACTGTACACGTACAGTGAACGCTCTGAACCAAATGAACTCCTAAACAGCTGATCGAATACTTTACGAGCTCCGTGCAACACCGGTTACGGTATCAAGCACTTTATGCTATGCCACAACACTGTACGGAGTTCAACAATGTTGCGGACACAAGTTGAATGACAGCAACCTATGACTTTATTTTATCATCGTGACTCACTTAACTAATTAAACAAATGTTTTTTTTCAAATAATAGTTTAATATTAGTGCTATAATAATATATAATCGTACTAGATCTACAGTTGCCTTGGCACTAGGCCTACTGTAGGCCAACAGAAGTCAACGAGATGCGTTCAAATTTTGACGTGTCTAGTGTAATTGAAACTCAATGATGGAAAGTTTAATAGATCAAGGGAAATACTTACCATTTCAAAATAGTAGAGCGATGTCAGTGCACCCGAATCGTGATCTGATAGAACATCTAACAGGACGTTGATTTCCCCTTACAACGACCGACAAACATGGCGACGAAAGTACTAAGATTGTGACGTAATAGTTGAAACTATGACGTCATCAGCATTTGTGCTGGCGCGAAAATGTGGTATGCTTGTTGGCGAACAAAGTAACGTCGGGAATATAAGAAAAATGACTTTTTTCAGTTCATACGCCGTTTAGGGAAACACATTATCGGCAAATACTGTTTATGAATAAAGTGATCACGAATTTGTTCCTGAATTTTCAAGTGCTAGCCTATTCACGAAACAATGCTTTTAAAACGGTATATTTATTCATTTATTCATTGATAGATTAATGACTGTTTTACATAAATTTATGTAACTATATTTGAAAATGACTTTATAAAGTGTACTTTTTTTACTGATTTCATATCTATACATTTCATTGGTAATTCGAAAAAGCTTTATTATATTAGGAATGGAAAAGGTTAAACTTTATAAAGGAAAACAACTATAGACTCTACATAAAGAAAAATTATTTTCTATACGATATCCTAGAAAAAAATGCCTTTCTTGTCGCGCAATCTGTTAGTTGTTACTAACAGTAATTTAGTTAGTCCTTTCATAACGGGGCGCTCTTTACAAGTTTAAAGGCGAATATCACACACTTTTAACAGACACTTATTCGCGTTTTTAATGAATGATCAACTAACAAACGAAAATCTTTAGTTTCACAAGAGACAGACGTGCTTTCATCTGATATAATTCGTAGGTTGTAAAATCGGAACAACGTAAGGTCATTTATCAACATAAATCTCAAATACCCGGTACATAGACGTCGGAAATAGAAACGTTGAAACGACGTTGTGTATCTTGATTTTCTCGACGTCGAAAGAACGCCACCTTAACCGAAATAACCGGACGTTGAAACAACATTGTTCAGTCAACGTCGAAATTACCGACGTCGGGGCAACGTCGTTGTTATCGACGTCGAAAATATCGACGTTGTAACAACGTCGTTAAATCAACGTCGAAATTAACAACGTCGAAGCAACATTGTCTTTATCGACGTCGAAATTACTGACGTTGAAACAACGTCTATTTTAAGTTGAACGACGTCGCGACCACATCTAAACTATAATCCAACGTCGATTCGACGTTGTGTGCCTGCTGGGTATGCACCCATCAGTCTACATGATGATAGGAGGAAGGCGCAAGTGAGAAGCAAACTATTCACCCACCAGTCTACATGATGATAGGAGGAAGGTGCAAGTGAGAACCAACTATGCACCCAACAGTCTACATGATGATAGGAGGAAGGCGCAAGTGAGAAGCAAACTATTCACCCACCATTTTACATGATGATAGGAGGCAGGTGCAAGTGAGAACCAACCATGCACCCACCAGTCTACATGATGATAGGAGGCAGGTGCAAGTGAGAAGCAAACTATGCACCCATCAGTCTACATGATGATAGGAGGAAGGCGCAAGTGAGAAGCAAACTATTCACCCACCAGTCTACATGATGATAGGAGGAAGGTGCAAGTGAGAACCAACTATGCACCCAACAGTCTACATGATGATAGGAGGAAGGTGCAAGTGAGAAGCAAACTATTCACCCACCATTCTACATGATGATAGGAGGAAGGTACAAGTGATATGCAACTATGCACCCACCAATCTACATGATGATAGCAGGCAGGTGCAAGTGAGAAGCAAACTATTCACCCACCAGTCTACATGATGATAGGAGGAAGGTGCAAGTGAGAACCAACTATGCACCCACCAGTCTACATGATGATAGGAGGAAGGTGCAAGTGAGAACCAACTATGCACCCATCAGTCTACATGATGATAGGAGGAAGGTACAAGTGAGAAGCAAACTATGCACCCAACAGTCTCCATGATGATAGGCGGAAGGTACAAGTGAGAAGCAAACTATTCACCCACCAGTCTACATGATGATAGGAGGAAGGTACAAGTGAGAACCAACTATGCACCCAACAGTCTCCATGATGATAGGAGGAAGGTGCAAGTGAGAAGCAAACTATTCACCCAACAGTCTACATGATGATAGGAGGAAGGTACAAGTGAGAAGCAAACTATTCACCCACCAGTCTACATGATGATAGAAGGAAGGTGCAAGTGCGAAGCAAACTATGCACCCACCATTCTTCATGATGAAAGGAGGACGGTACAAGTGAGAAGCAAACTATTCACTCACCAGTCTACATGATGATAGAAGGAAGGTGCAAGTGAGAAGCAAACTATGCACCCAACAGTCTACATGATGATAGGAGGAAGGTACAAGTGAGAAGCAAACTATGCACCCACCATTCTTCATGATGAAAGGAGGACGGTACAAGTGAGAAGCAAACTATTCACCCACCAGTCTACATGGTGATAGGAGGAAGGTGCAAGTGAGAAGCAAACTATACACCCACCAGTCTAAATGATGATAGGAGGCAGGTGCAAGTGAGAAGCAAACTATGCACCCACCAGTTTACATAATGATAGGAGGAAGACGCAAATGAGAAGCAAACTATTCACCCAACAGTCTACATGTTGATAGGAGGAAGGTACAAGTGAGAAGCAAACTATGCACCCACCAGTTTACATAATGATAGGAGGAAGGCTCAAGTGAGAAGCAAACTATTCACCCAACAGTCTACATGATGATAGGAGGAAGGTACAAGTGAGAAGCAAACTATTCACCCACCAGTCTACATGATGATAGGAGGAAGGTACAAGTGAGAAGCAAACTATTCACCCACCAGTCTACATGGTGATAGGAGGAAGGTGCAAGTGAGAAGCAAACTATACACCCACCAGTCTACATGATGATAGGAGGCAGGTGCAAGTGAGAAGCAAACTATTCACCCACCATTCTACATGATGATAGGAAGAAGGTGCAAGTGAGAAGCAAACTATTCACCCACCAGTCTACATGATGATAGGAGGAAGGTACAAGTGAGAAGCAAACTATTCACCCAACAGTCTACATGATGATAGGAGGAAGGTGCAAGTGAGAAGCAAACTATTCACCCACCAGTCTACATGATGATAGGAGGAAGGTGCAAGTGAGAAGCAAACTATACACCCACCAGTCTACATGATGATAGGAGGCAGGTGCAAGTGAGAAGCAAACTATTCACCCACCATTCTACATGATGATAGGAAGAAGGTGCAAGTGAGAAGCAAACTATTCACCCACCAGTCTACATGATGATAGGAGGAAGGTACAAGTGAGAAGCAAACTATTCACCCAACAGTCTACATGATGATAGGAGGAAGGTGCAAGTGAGAAGCAAACTATGCACCCACCAGTCTACATGGTGATAGGAGGAAGGTGCAAGTGAGAACCAACTATGCACCCACCAGTCTACATGATGATAGGAGGAAAGTGCAAGTGAGAACCAACTATGCACCCACCAGTCTACATGATGATAGGAGGAAGGTACAAGTGAGAAGCAAACTATTCACCCACCAGTCTACATGGTGATAGGAGGAAGGTGCAAGTGAGAACCAACTATGCACCCAACAGTCTACATGGTGATAGGAGGAAGGTACAAGTGAGAAGCAAACTATTCACCCACCATTCTACATGATGATAGGAGGAAGGTGCAAGTGAGAACCAACTATGCACCCACCAGTCTACATGATGATAGGAGGAAGGTACAAGTGAGAAGCAAACTATTCACCCACCAGTCTACATGATGATAGGAGGAAGGTACAAGTGAGAAGCAAACTATTCACCCACCAGTCTACATGGTGATAGGAGGAAGGTGCAAGTGAGAACCAACTATGCACCCACCATTCTACATGATGATAGGAGGAAGGTGCAAGTGAGAACCAACTATGCACACACCAGTCTACATGATGATAGGAGGAAGGTACAAGTGAGAAGCAAACTATTCACCCACCAGTCTACATGATGATATGAGGAAGGTGCAAGTGAGAAGCAAACTATGCACCCACCATTCTACATGATGATAGGAGGAAGGTACAAGTGAGAAGCAAACTATTCACCCACCAGTCTACATGATGATAGGAGGAAGGTACAAGTGAGAAGCAAACTATGCACCCACCATTCTACATGAT
Source organism: Steromphala cineraria (assembly GCA_916613615.1). Taxonomy (NCBI): domain Eukaryota; kingdom Metazoa; phylum Mollusca; class Gastropoda; order Trochida; family Trochidae; genus Steromphala; species Steromphala cineraria. Next base: position 33,422,922 of record OU744728.1, read on the forward strand.
GATAGGAGGAAGGTACAAGTGAGAAGCAAACTATGCACCAACCAGTCTACATGATGATAGGAGGAAGGCGCAAGTGAGAAGCAAACTATTCACCCAACAGTCTACATGATGATAGGAGGAAGGTACAAGTGAGAAGCAAACTATGCACCCACCAGTTTACATAATGATAGGAGGAAGGTACAAGTGAGAACCAAACTATGCACCCACCAGTCTACATGATGAAAGGAGTAAGGTACAAGTGAGAAGCAAACTTTTCACCCACCAGTCTACATGATGATAGGAGGAAGGCTCAAGTGAGAAGCAAACTATTCACCCAACAGTCTACATGATGATAGGAGGAAGGTACAAGTGAGAACCAAACTATGCACCCACCAGTCTACATGATGATAGGAGGAAGGTACAAGTGAGAAGCAAACTATTCACCCACCAGTCTACATGGTGATAGGAGGACGGTACAAGTGAGAACCAACTATTCACCCACCAGTCTACATGATGATAGGAGGCAGGTACAATTGAGAAGCAAACTATGCACCCACCAGTCTATATGATGATAGGAGGAAGGTACAAGTGAGAAGCAAACTATTCACCCACCATTCTACATGGTGATAGGAGGAAGGTGCAAGTGAGAACCAACTATGCACCCACCATTCTACATGATGAAAGGAGGAAGGTACAAGTGAGAAGCAAACTTTTCACCAACCAGTCTACATGATGATAGGAGGAAGGTACAAGTGAGAAGCAAACTATTCACCCACCAGTCTACATGGTGATAGGAGGAAGGTGCAAGTGAGAAGCAAACTATACACCCACCAGTCTACATGATGATAGGAGGCAGGTGCAAGTGAGAAGCAAACTATTCACCCACCATTCTACATGATGATAGGAAGAAGGTGCAAGTGAGAAGCAAACTATTCACCCACCAGTCTACATGATGATAGGAGGAAGGTACAAGTGAGAAGCAAACTATTCACCCAACAGTCTACATGATGATAGGAGGAAGGTGCAAGTGAGAACCAACTAGGCACCCAACAGTCTACATGATGATAGGAGGAAGGCGCAAGTGAGAAGCAAACTATTCACCCACCATTTTACATGATGATAGGAGGCAGGTGCAAGTGAGAACCAACCATGCACCCACCAGTCTACATGATGATAGGAGGCAGGTGCAAGTGAGAAGCAAACTATGCACCCATCAGTCTACATGATGATAGGAGGAAGGCGCAAGTGAGAAGCAAACTATTCACCCACCAGTCTACATGATGATAGGAGGAAGGTGCAAGTGAGAACCAACTATGCACCCAACAGTCTACATGATGATAGGAGGAAGGTGCAAGTGAGAAGCAAACTATTCACCCACCATTCTACATGATGATAGGAGGAAGGTACAAGTGATATGCAACTATGCACCCACCAATCTACATGATGATAGCAGGCAGGTGCAAGTGAGAAGCAAACTATTCACCCACCAGTCTACATGATGATAGGAGGAAGGTGCAAGTGAGAACCAACTATGCACCCACCAGTCTACATGATGATAGGAGGAAGGTGCAAGTGAGAACCAACTATGCACCCATCAGTCTACATGATGATAGGAGGAAGGTACAAGTGAGAAGCAAACTATGCACCCAACAGTCTCCATGATGATAGGCGGAAGGTACAAGTGAGAAGCAAACTATTCACCCACCAGTCTACATGATGATAGGAGGAAGGTACAAGTGAGAACCAACTATGCACCCAACAGTCTCCATGATGATAGGAGGAAGGTGCAAGTGAGAAGCAAACTATTCACCCAACAGTCTACATGATGATAGGAGGAAGGTACAAGTGAGAAGCAAACTATTCACCCACCAGTCTACATGATGATAGAAGGAAGGTGCAAGTGCGAAGCAAACTATGCACCCACCATTCTTCATGATGAAAGGAGGACGGTACAAGTGAGAAGCAAACTATTCACTCACCAGTCTACATGATGATAGAAGGAAGGTGCAAGTGAGAAGCAAACTATGCACCCAACAGTCTACATGATGATAGGAGGAAGGTACAAGTGAGAAGCAAACTATGCACCCACCATTCTTCATGATGAAAGGAGGACGGTACAAGTGAGAAGCAAACTATTCACCCACCAGTCTACATGGTGATAGGAGGAAGGTGCAAGTGAGAAGCAAACTATACACCCACCAGTCTAAATGATGATAGGAGGCAGGTGCAAGTGAGAAGCAAACTATGCACCCACCAGTTTACATAATGATAGGAGGAAGACGCAAATGAGAAGCAAACTATTCACCCAACAGTCTACATGTTGATAGGAGGAAGGTACAAGTGAGAAGCAAACTATGCACCCACCAGTTTACATAATGATAGGAGGAAGGCTCAAGTGAGAAGCAAACTATTCACCCAACAGTCTACATGATGATAGGAGGAAGGTACAAGTGAGAAGCAAACTATTCACCCACCAGTCTACATGATGATAGGAGGAAGGTACAAGTGAGAAGCAAACTATTCACCCACCAGTCTACATGGTGATAGGAGGAAGGTGCAAGTGAGAAGCAAACTATACACCCACCAGTCTACATGATGATAGGAGGCAGGTGCAAGTGAGAAGCAAACTATTCACCCACCATTCTACATGATGATAGGAAGAAGGTGCAAGTGAGAAGCAAACTATTCACCCACCAGTCTACATGATGATAGGAGGAAGGTACAAGTGAGAAGCAAACTATTCACCCAACAGTCTACATGATGATAGGAGGAAGGTGCAAGTGAGAAGCAAACTATTCACCCACCAGTCTACATGATGATAGGAGGAAGGTGCAAGTGAGAAGCAAACTATACACCCACCAGTCTACATGATGATAGGAGGCAGGTGCAAGTGAGAAGCAAACTATTCACCCACCATTCTACATGATGATAGGAAGAAGGTGCAAGTGAGAAGCAAACTATTCACCCACCAGTCTACATGATGATAGGAGGAAGGTACAAGTGAGAAGCAAACTATTCACCCAACAGTCTACATGATGATAGGAGGAAGGTGCAAGTGAGAAGCAAACTATGCACCCACCAGTCTACATGGTGATAGGAGGAAGGTGCAAGTGAGAACCAACTATGCACCCACCAGTCTACATGATGATAGGAGGAAAGTGCAAGTGAGAACCAACTATGCACCCACCAGTCTACATGATGATAGGAGGAAGGTACAAGTGAGAAGCAAACTATTCACCCACCAGTCTACATGGTGATAGGAGGAAGGTGCAAGTGAGAACCAACTATGCACCCAACAGTCTACATGGTGATAGGAGGAAGGTACAAGTGAGAAGCAAACTATTCACCCACCATTCTACATGATGATAGGAGGAAGGTGCAAGTGAGAACCAACTATGCACCCACCAGTCTACATGATGATAGGAGGAAGGTACAAGTGAGAAGCAAACTATTCACCCACCAGTCTACATGATGATAGGAGGAAGGTACAAGTGAGAAGCAAACTATTCACCCACCAGTCTACATGGTGATAGGAGGAAGGTGCAAGTGAGAACCAACTATGCACCCACCATTCTACATGATGATAGGAGGAAGGTGCAAGTGAGAACCAACTATGCACACACCAGTCTACATGATGATAGGAGGAAGGTACAAGTGAGAAGCAAACTATTCACCCACCAGTCTACATGATGATATGAGGAAGGTGCAAGTGAGAAGCAAACTATGCACCCACCATTCTACATGATGATAGGAGGAAGGTACAAGTGAGAAGCAAACTATTCACCCACCAGTCTACATGATGATAGGAGGAAGGTACAAGTGAGAAGCAAACTATGCACCCACCATTCTACATGATGATAGGAGGAAGGTACAAGTGAGAAGCAAACTATGCACCAACCAGTCTACATGATGATAGGAGGAAGGCGCAAGTGAGAAGCAAACTATTCACCCAACAGTCTACATGATGATAGGAGGAAGGTACAAGTGAGAAGCAAACTATGCACCCACCAGTTTACATAATGATAGGAGGAAGGTACAAGTGAGAACCAAACTATGCACCCACCAGTCTACATGATGAAAGGAGTAAGGTACAAGTGAGAAGCAAACTTTTCACCCACCAGTCTACATGATGATAGGAGGAAGGCTCAAGTGAGAAGCAAACTATTCACCCAACAGTCTACATGATGATAGGAGGAAGGTACAAGTGAGAACCAAACTATGCACCCACCAGTCTACATGATGATAGGAGGAAGGTACAAGTGAGAAGCAAACTATTCACCCACCAGTCTACATGGTGATAGGAGGACGGTACAAGTGAGAACCAACTATTCACCCACCAGTCTACATGATGATAGGAGGCAGGTACAATTGAGAAGCAAACTATGCACCCACCAGTCTATATGATGATAGGAGGAAGGTACAAGTGAGAAGCAAACTATTCACCCACCATTCTACATGGTGATAGGAGGAAGGTGCAAGTGAGAACCAACTATGCACCCACCATTCTACATGATGAAAGGAGGAAGGTACAAGTGAGAAGCAAACTTTTCACCAACCAGTCTACATGATGATAGGAGGAAGGTACAAGTGAGAAGCAAACTATTCACCCACCAGTCTACATGGTGATAGGAGGAAGGTGCAAGTGAGAAGCAAACTATACACCCACCAGTCTACATGATGATAGGAGGCAGGTGCAAGTGAGAAGCAAACTATTCACCCACCATTCTACATGATGATAGGAAGAAGGTGCAAGTGAGAAGCAAACTATTCACCCACCAGTCTACATGATGATAGGAGGAAGGTACAAGTGAGAAGCAAACTATTCACCCAACAGTCTACATGATGATAGGAGGAAGGTGCAAGTGAGAACCAACTATGCACCCACCATTCTACATGATGATAGGAGGAAGGTGCAAGTGAGAACCAACTATGCACCCACCAGTCTACATGATGATAGGAGGAAGGTACAAGTGAGAAGCAAACTATTCACCCACCAGTCTACATGGTGATAGGAGGAAGGTGCAAGTGAGAACCAACTATGCACCCACCAGTCTACATGGTGATAGGAGGAAGGTACAAGTGAGAAGCAAACTATTCACCCACCATTCTACATGATGATAGGAGGAAGGTGCAAGTGAGAACCAACTATGCACCCACCAGTCTACATGATGATAGGAGGAAGGTACAAGTGAGAAGCAAACTATTCACCCACCAGTCTACATGATGATAGGAGGAAGGTACAAGTGAGAAGCAAACTATTCACCCACCAGTCTACATGGTGATAGGAGGAAGGTGCAAGTGAGAACCAACTATGCACCCACCATTCTACATGATGATAGGAGGAAGGTGCAAGTGAGAACCAACTATGCACACACCAGTCTACATGATGATAGGAGGAAGATACAAGTGAGAAGCAAACTATTCACCCACCAGTCTACATGATGATATGAGGAAGGTGCAAGTGAGAACCAACTATGCACCCACCATTCTACATGATGATAGGAGGAAGGTACAAGTGAGAAGCAAACTATTCACCCACCAGTCTACATGATGATAGGAGGAAGGTACAAGTGAGAACCAACTATGCACCCACCAGTCTACATGATGATAGGAGGAAGGTACAAGTGAGAACCAACTATTCACCCATCAGTCTACATGATGATAGGAGGAAGGTGCAAGTGAGAAGCAAACTATTCACCCACCAGTCTACATGATGATAGGAGGAAGGTACAAGTGAGAACCAACTATTCACCCACCAGTCTACATGATGATAGGAGGAAGGTGCAAGTGAGAAGCAAACTATTCACCCACCAGTCTACATGATGATAGGAGGAAGGTGCAAGTGAGAAGCAAACTATTCACCCACCATTCTACATGATGATAGGAGGAAGGTACAAGTGAGAACCAACTATGCACCCACCAGTCTACATGATGATAGGAGGAAGGTACAAGTGAGAAGCAAACTATTCACCCACCAGTCTACATGATGATAGGAGGCAGGTGCAAGTGAGAAGAAAACTATGCACCAACCAGTCTACATGATGATAGGAGGAAGGTACAAGTGAGAAGCAAACTATTCACCCACCAGTCTACATGATGACAGGAGGACGGTACAAGTGAGAAGCAAACTATACACCCACCAGTCTACATGATGACAGGAGGAAGGTACAAGTGAGAAGCAAACTATGCACCCACCATTCTACATGATGATAGGAGGAAGGTGCAAGTGAGAAGCAAACTATTCACCCACCAGTCTACATGATGACAGGAGGACGGTACAAGTGAGAAGCAAACTATTCACCCACCAGTCTACATGATGACAGGAGGAAGGTACAAGTGAGAAGCAAATATTCACCCACCATTCTACATGATGATAGGAGGCAGGTGCAAGTGAGAAGCAAACTATGCACCCACCAGTCTACATGATGATAGGAGGAAGGTACAAGTGAGAAGCAAACTATTCACCCACCAGTCTACATGATGATAGGAGGAAGGTGCAAGTGAGAAGCAAACTATTCACCCACCAGTCTACATGATGATAGGAGGAAGGTGCAAGTGAGAAGCAAACTATGCACCCACCATTCTACATGGTGATAGGAGGACGGTACAAGTGAGAAGCAAACTATTCACCCACCAGTCTACATGATGATAGGAGGCAGGTGCAAGTGAGAAGCAAACTATGCACCCACCATTCTACATGATGATAGGAGGAAGGTGCAAGTGAGAAGCAAACTATGCACCCACCAGTCTACATGATGATAGGAAGACGGTACAAGTGAGAAGCAAACTTTTCACCCACCAGTCTACATGATGATAGCAGGCAGGTGCAAGTGAGAACCAACTATGCAACCACCAGTCTACATGATGATAGGAGGAAGGGGCAAGTCAGAAGAAAACTATGCACCCACCAGTCTACATGATGATAGCAGGAAGGTACAAGTGAGAAGCAACAATGCACCCACCAGTCTACATGATGATAGGAGGAAGGTGCAAGTGAGAACCAACTATGCACCCACCAGTCTACATGGTGATAGGAGGAAGGTGCAAGTGAGAACCAACTATGCACCCAACAGTCTACATGATGATAGGAGGAAGGTACAAGTGAGAAGCAACAATGCACCCACCAGTCTACATGATGATAGGAGGAAGGTGCAAGTGAGAACCAACTATGCACCCACCAGTCTACATGGTGATAGGAGGCAGGTGCAAGTGAGAAGCAAACTATTCACCCACCAGTCTACATGGTGATAGAAGGAAGGTGCAAGTGAGAAGCAAACTATTCACTCACCAGTCTACATGATGATAGGAGGCAGGTGCAAGTGAGAAGCAAACTATGCACTCACCAGTCTACATGGTGATAGGAGGAAGGTGCAAGTGAGAACCAACTATACACCCACCAGTCTACATGATGATAGGAGGCAGGTGCAAGTGCGAAGCAAACTATGCACCCACCATTCTTCATGATGAAAGGAGGACGGTACAAGTGAGAAGCAAACTATTCACTCACCAGTCTACATGATGATAGGAGGCAGGTGCAAGTGAGAAGCAAACTATGCACCCACCAGTCTACATGATAATAGGAGGCAGGTGCAAGTGAGAAGCAAACTATTCACTCACCAGTCTACATGATGATAGGAGGCAGGTACAAGTGAGAAGAAAACTATGCACCCACCAGTCTACATGATGATAGGAGGCAGGTGCAAGTGAGAAGCAAACTATGCACTCACCAGTCTACATGATGATAGGAGGCAGGTGCAAGTGAGAAGCAAACTATTCACCCACCAGTCTACATGATGACAGGAGGAAGGTACAAGTGAGAAGCAAACTATGCACCCACCAGTTTACATAATGATAGGAGGAAGGCGCAAGTGAGAAGCAAACTATTCACCCAACAGTCTACATGATGATAGGAGGAAGGAACAAGTGAGAACCAAACTATTCACCCACCAGTCTACATGATGATAGGAGGAAAGTACAAGTGAGAAGCAAACTATGCACCCACCAGTCTACATGATGATAGGAAGAAGGTACAAGTGAGAAGCAAAGTATTCACCCACCATTCTACATGATGATAGGAGGAAGGTACAAGTGAGAAGCAACTATTCACCCACCAGTCTACATGATGATAGGAAGAAGGTACAAGTGAGAAGCAAACTATTCACCCACCATTCTACATGATGATAGGAGGAAGGTACAAGTGAGAAGCAACTATTCACCCAACAGTCTACATGATGATAGGAGGAAGGTACAAGTGAGAAGCAAACTATTCACCCACCAGTCTACATGATGATAGGAGGCAGGTGCAAGTGAAAAGCAAACTATTCACCCAACAGTCTACATGGTGATAGGAGGAAGGTGCAAGTGAGAACCAACTATGCACCCACCATTCTACATTATGATAGGAGGACGGTACAAGTGAGAAGCAAACTATTCACCCACCAGTCTACATGATGATAGGAGGAAGGTACAAGTGAGAAGCAAACTATTCACCCACCATTCTACATGATGATGAAGGACGGTACAAGTGAGAAGCAAACTATTCACCCACCATTCTACATGATGATAGGAGGACGGTACAAGTGAGAACCAACTATTCACCCAACAGTCTACATGATGATAGGAAGAAGGTGCAAGAGAGAAGCAAACTATGCACCCACCATTCTACATGATGATAGGAGGAAAGTACAAGTGAGAAGCAAACTATGCACCCACCAGTCTACATGATGATAGGAGGAAGGTGCAAGTGAGAACCAACTATGCACCCACCATTCTACATGGTGATAGGAGGACGGTACAAGTGAGAAGCAAACTATGCACCCACCAGTCTACATGGTGATAGGAGGAAGGTGCAAGTGAGAACCAACTATGCACCCACCATTCTACATGATGATAGGAGGAAGGTACAAGTGAGAAGCAAACTATTCACCCACCAGTCTACATGGTGATAGGAGGAAGGTGCAAGTGAGAAGCAAACTATTCACCCACCATTCTACATGATGATAGGAAGAAGGTGCAAGTGAGAAGCAAACTATTCACCCACCATTCTACATGGTGATAGGAGGAAGGTGCAAGTGAGAACCAACTATGCACCCACCATTCTACATGATGATAGGAGGAAGGTACAAGTGAGAAGCAAACTATTCACCCACCATTCTACATGATGATAGGAAGAAGGTGCAAGTGAGAAGCAAAGTATTCACCCACCATTCTACATGATGAAAGGAGGAAGGTGCAAGTGAGAAGAAAACTATTCACCCACCAGTCTAACATGATAATAGGAGGAAGGTGCAAGTGAGAACCAACTATGCACCCACCAGTCTACATGATGATAGGAGGAAGGTGCAAGAGAGAAGCAAACTATGCACCCACCAGTCTACATGATGATAGGAGGCAGGTACAAGTGAGAACCAACTATGCACCCACCAGTCTACATGATGATAGGAGGAAGGTGCAAGTGAGAAGCAAACTATGCACCCACCAGTCTACATGATGATAGGAGGAAGGTACAAGTGAGAACCAACTATGCACCCACCAGTCTACATGATGATAGGAGGAAGGTGCAGGTGAGAAGCAAACTATGCACCCACCAGTCTACATGATGATAGGAGGAAGGTACAAGTGAGAACCAACTATGCACCCACCATTCTACATGGTGATAGGAGGACGGTACAAGTGAGAAGAAAACTATTCACCCACCAGTCTTCATGATAATAGGAGGAAGGTGCAAGTGAGAACCAACTATGCACCCACCATTCTACATGGTGATAGGAGGACGGTACAAGTGAGAAGCAAACTATTCACCCACCAGTCTACATGATGATAGGAGGAAGGTACAAGTGAGAAGCAAACTATTCACCCACCATTCTACATGATGATGAAGGACGGTACAAGTGAGAAGCAAACTATTCACCCACCATTCTACATGATGATAGGAGGACGGTACAAGTGAGAACCAACTATTCACCCAACAGTCTACATGATGATAGGAAGAAGGTGCAAGAGAGAAGCAAACTATGCACCCACCATTCTACATGATGATAGGAGGAAAGTACAAGTGAGAAGCAAACTATGCACCCACCAGTCTACATGATGATAGGAGGAAGGTGCAAGTGAGAACCAACTATGCACCCACCATTCTACATGGTGATAGGAGGACGGTACAAGTGAGAAGCAAACTATGCACCCACCAGTCTACATGGTGATAGGAGGAAGGTGCAAGTGAGAACCAACTATGCACCCACCATTCTACATGATGATAGGAGGAAGGTACAAGTGAGAAGCAAACTATTCACCCACCATTCTACATGATGATAGGAAGAAGGTGCAAGTGAGAAGCAAACTATTCACCCACCATTCTACATGGTGATAGGAGGAAGGTGCAAGTGAGAACCAACTATGCACCCACCATTCTACATGATGATAGGAGGAAGGTACAAGTGAGAAGCAAACTATTCACCCACCATTCTACATGATGATAGGAAGAAGGTGCAAGTGAGAAGCAAACTATTCACTCACCATTCTACATGATGATAGGAGGAAGGTACAAGTGAGAAGCAAACTATTCACCCACCATTCTACATGATGATAGGAAGAAGGTGCAAGTGAGAAGCAAAGTATTCACCCACCATTCTACATGATGAAAGGAGGAAGGTGCAAGAGAGAAGCAAACTATGCACCCACCAGTCTACATGATGATAGGAGGCAGGTACAAGTGAGAACCAACTATGCACCCATCAGTCTACATGATGATAGGAGGAAGGTACAAGTGAGAACCAACTATGCACCCACCAGTCTACATGATGATAGGAGGAAGATGCAAGTGAGAAGCAAACTATGCACCCACCAGTCTACATGATGATAGGAGGAAGGTACAAGTGAGAACCAACTATGCACCCACCATTCTACATGGTGATAGGAGGACGGTACAAGTGAGAAGAAAACTATTCACCCACCAGTCTTCATGATAATAGGAGGAAGGTGCAAGTGAGAACCAACTATGCACCCACCAGTCTACATGGTGATAGGAGGACGGTACAAGTGAGAAGCAAACTATGCACCCACCGGTCTACATGATGATAGGAGGCAGGTACAAGTGAGAACCAACTATGCACCCATCAGTCTACATGATGATAGGAGGAAGGTACAAGTGAGAACCAACTATGCACCCACCAGTCTACATGATGATAGGAGGAAGGTGCAAGTGAGAAGCAAACTATGCACCCACCAGTCTACATGATGATAGGAGGAAGGTGCAAGTGAGAACCAACTATGCACCCAACAGTCTACATGATGATAGGAGGAAGGTGCAAGTGAGAAGCAAACTATTCACCCACCAGTCTACAAGATGATAGGAGGAAGGTACAAGTGAGAAGCAAACTATGCACCCACCAGTCTACATGATAGGAGGAAGGTACAAGTGAGAACCAACTATTCACCCACCATTCTACATGATGATAGGAGGAAGGTACAAGTGATATGCAACTATGCACCCATCAGTCTACATGATGATAGCAGGCAGGTGCAAGTGAGAAGCAAACTATTCACCAACCAGTCTACATGATGATAGGAGGAAGGTGCAAGTGAGAACCAACTATGCACCCAACAGTCTACATGATGAAAGGAGGAAGGTACAAGTGAGAAGCAAACTATGCACCCACCAGTCTACATGATAGGAGGAAGGTACAAGTGAGAACCAACTATTCACCCACCATTCTACATGATGATAAGAGGAAGGTACAAGTGATATGCAACTATGCACCCATCAGTCTACATGATGATAGCAGGCAGGTGCAAGTGAGAAGCAAACTATTTACCAACCAGTCTACATGATGATAGGAGGAAGGTGCAAGTGAGAACCAACTATGCACCCAACAGTTAACATGATGATAGGAGGAAGGTGCAAGTGAGAAGCAAACTATTCACCCAACAGTCTACATGATGATAGGAGGAAGGTACATGTGAGAAGCAAACTATGCACCCACCAGTCTACATGATAAGAGGAAGGTACAAGTGAGAACCAACTATTCACCCACCATTCTACATGATGATAGGAGGAAGGTACAAGTGATATGCAACTATGCACCCATCAGTCTACATGATGATAGCAGGCAGGTGCAAGTGAGAAGCAAACTTTTCACCAACCAGTCTACATGATGATAGGAGGAAGGTGCAAGTGAGAACCAACTATGCACCCAACAGTTTACATGATGATAGGAGGAAGGTGCAAGTGAGAAGCAAACTATTCACCCACCAGTCTACACAATGATAGGAGGAAGGTGCAAGTGAGAACCAACTATTCACCCACCAGTCTACATGATGATAGGAGGAAGGTGCAAGTGAGAAGCAAACTATTCACCCAACAGTCTACATGATGACAGGAGGAAGGTACAAGTGAGAAGCAAACTATTCACCCATCAGTCTACATAATGATAGGAGGCAGGTGCAAGTGAGAAGCAAACTATGCACCCACCAGTCTACATGATGATAGGAGGAAGGTGCAAGTGAGAAGCAAACTATTCACCCACCAGTCTACATGATGATAGGAGGCAGGTGCAAGTGAGAAGCAAACTATGCACCCACCAATCTACATGTTTATAGGAAGAAGGTACAAGTGAGAAAAAAACTATTCACCCAGCATTTTACATGATGATAGGAGGCAGGTGCAAGTGAGAACCAACTATGCACCCACCAGTCTACATAATGATAGGAGGCAGGTGCAAGTGAGAAGAAAACTATGCACCCACCAGTCTACATGATGATAGGAGGAAGGTGCAAGTGAGAACCAACTATTCACCCAACAGTCTACATGATGATAGGAGGAAGGTGCAAGTGAGAAGCAAACTATTCACCCAACAGTCTACATGATGACAGGAGGAAGGTACAAGTGAGAAGCAAACTATTCACCCATCAGTCTACATAATGATAGGAGGCAGGTGCAAGTGAGAAGCAAACTATGCACCCACCAGTCTACATGATGATAGGAGGCAGGTGCAAGTGAGAATCAACTATGCACCCACCAGTCTACATGATGATAGGAGGCAGGTGCAAGTGAGAAGCAAACTATGCACCCACCAGTCTACATGATGATAGGATGAAGGTGCAAGTGACAACCAACAATGCACCCAACAGTCTACATGATGATAGGAAGAAGGTACAAGTGAGAAGAAAACTATGCACCCACCAGTCTACATGATGATAGGAGGAAGGTTCAAGTGAGAAGCAAACTTTGCACCCACCAGTCTACATGATGATAGGAGGAAGGTGCAGGTGAGAAGCAAACTATTCACCCACCAGTCTACATGATGATAGGAAGAAGGTGCAAGTGAGAAGAAAACTATGCACCCACCAGTCTACATGATGATAGGAGGAAGGTACAAGTGAGAAGCAAACTATTCACCCACTATTCTACATGATGATAGGAGGACGGTACAAGTGAGAAGCAAACTATGCACCCACCAGTCTACATGATAGGAGGAAGGTACAAGTGAGAACCAACTATTCACCCACCATTCTACATGATGATAGGAGGAAGGTACAAGTGATATGCAACTATGCACCCATCAGTCTACATAATGATAGCAGGCAGGTGCAAGTGAGAAGCAAACTATTCACCAACTAGTCTACATGATGATAGGAGGAAGGTGCAAGTGAGAACCAACTATGCACCCAACAGTTTACATGATGATAGGAGGAAGGTGCAAGTGAGAAGCAAACTATTCACCCACCAGTCTACACGATGATAGGAGGAAGGTGCAAGTGAGAACCAACTATGCACCCAACAGTCTACATGATGATAGGAGGAAGGTGCAAGTGAGAAGCAAACTATTCACCCACCAGTCTACATGATGATAGGAGGAAGGTGCAGGTGAGAACCAACTATGCACCCACCAGTCTACATGATGATAGGAGGAAGGTGCAAGTGAGAAGCAAACTATTCACCCACCAGTCTACATGATGACAGGAGGAAGGTACAAGTGAGAAGCAAACTATTCACCCATCAGTCTACATAATGATAGGAGGCAGGTGCAAGTGAGAAGCAAACTATGCACCCACCAGTCTACATGATGATAGGAGGAAGGTGCAAGTGAGAAGCAAACTATGCACCCACCATTCTACATGATGATAGGAGGAAGGTACAAGTGAGAACCAACTATGCACCCAACAGTCTCCATGATGATAGGAGGCAGGTGCAAGTGAGAAGCAAACTATGCACCCACCAATCTACATGTTTATAGGAAGAAGGTACAAGTGAGAAGAAAACTATTCACCCACCATTTTACATGATGATAGGAGGCAGGTGCAAGTGAGAACCAACTATGCACCCACCAGTCTACATGATGATAGGAGGCAGGTGCAAGTGAGAAGAAAACTATGCACCCACCAGTCTACATGATGATAGGAGGAAGGTGCAAGTGAGAACCAACTATTCACCCAACAGTCTACATGATGATAGGAGGAAGGTGCAAGTGAGAAGCAAACTATTCACCCAACAGTCTACATGATGACAGGAGGAAGGTACAAGTGAGAAGCAAACTATTCACCCATCAGTCTACATAATGATAGGAGGCAGGTGCAAGTGAGAAGCAAACTATGCACCCACCAGTCTACATGATGATAGGAGGCAGGTGCAAGTGAGAACCAACTATGCACCCACCAGTCTACATGATGATAGGAGGCAGGTGCAAGTGAGAAGCAAACTATGCACCCACCAGTCTACATGATGATAGGATGAAGGTGCAAGTGACAACCAACAATGCACCCAACAGTCTACATGATGATAGGAAGAAGGTACAAGTGAGAAGAAAACTATGCACCCACCAGTCTACATGATGATAGGAGGAAGGTTCAAGTGAGAAGCAAACTTTGCACCCACCAGTCTACATGATGATAGGAGGAAGGTGCAGGTGAGAAGCAAACTATTCACCCACCAGTCTACATGATGATAGGAAGAAGGTGCAAGTGAGAAGAAAACTATGCACCCACCAGTCTACATGGTGATAGGAGGAAGGTGCAAGTGAGAACCAACTATGCACCCACCATTCTACATGGTGATAGGAGGACGGTACAAGTGAGAAGCAAACTATGCACCCACCAGTCTACATGGTGATAGGAGGAAGGTGCAAGTGAGAACCAACTATGCACCCACCATTCTACATGATGATAGGAGGAAGGTACAAGTGAGAAGCAAACTATTCACCCACCATTCTACATGATGATAGGAAGAAGGTGCAAGTGAGAAGCAAACTATTCACCCACCATTCTACATGGTGATAGGAGGAAGGTGCAAGTGAGAACCAACTATGCACCCACCATTCTACATGATGATAGGAGGAAGGTACAAGTGAGAAGCAAACTATTCACCCACCATTCTACATGATGATAGGAAGAAGGTGCAAGTGAGAAGCAAACTATTCACTCACCATTCTACATGATGATAGGAGGAAGGTACAAGTGAGAAGCAAACTATTCACCCACCATTCTACATGATGATAGGAAGAAGGTGCAAGTGAGAAGCAAAGTATTCACCCACCATTCTACATGATGAAAGGAGGAAGGTGCAAGAGAGAAGCAAACTATGCACCCACCAGTCTACATGATGATAGGAGGCAGGTACAAGTGAGAACCAACTATGCACCCATCAGTCTACATGATGATAGGAGGAAGGTACAAGTGAGAACCAACTATGCACCCACCAGTCTACATGATGATAGGAGGAAGGTGCAAGTGAGAAGCAAACTATGCACCCACCAGTCTACATGATGATAGGAGGAAGGTACAAGTGAGAACCAACTATGCACCCACCATTCTACATGGTGATAGGAGGACGGTACAAGTGAGAAGAAAACTATTCACCCACCAGTCTTCATGATAATAGGAGGAAGGTGCAAGTGAGAACCAACTATGCACCCACCAGTCTACATGGTGATAGGAGGACGGTACAAGTGAGAAGCAAACTATGCACCCACCGGTCTACATGATGATAGGAGGCAGGTACAAGTGAGAACCAACTATGCACCCATCAGTCTACATGATGATAGGAGGAAGGTACAAGTGAGAACCAACTATGCACCCACCAGTCTACATGATGATAGGAGGAAGGTGCAAGTGAGAAGCAAACTATGCACCCACCAGTCTACATGATGATAGGAGGAAGGTGCAAGTGAGAACCAACTATGCACCCAACAGTCTACATGATGATAGGAGGAAGGTGCAAGTGAGAAGCAAACTATTCACCCACCAGTCTACAAGATGATAGGAGGAAGGTACAAGTGAGAAGCAAACTATGCACCCACCAGTCTACATGATAGGAGGAAGGTACAAGTGAGAACCAACTATTCACCCACCATTCTACATGATGATAGGAGGAAGGTACAAGTGATATGCAACTATGCACCCATCAGTCTACATGATGATAGCAGGCAGGTGCAAGTGAGAAGCAAACTATTCTCCAACCAGTCTACATGATGATAGGAGGAAGGTGCAAGTGAGAACCAACTATGCACCCAACAGTCTACATGATGAAAGGAGGAAGGTACAAGTGAGAAGCAAACTATGCACCCACCAGTCTACATGATAGGAGGAAGGTACAAGTGAGAACCAACTATTCACCCACCATTCTACATGATGATAAGAGGAAGGTACAAGTGATATGCAACTATGCACCCATCAGTCTACATGATGATAGCAGGCAGGTGCAAGTGAGAAGCAAACTATTTACCAACCAGTCTACATGATGATAGGAGGAAGGTGCAAGTGAGAACCAACTATGCACCCAACAGTTAACATGATGATAGGAGGAAGGTGCAAGTGAGAAGCAAACTATTCACCCAACAGTCTACATGATGATAGGAGGAAGGTACATGTGAGAAGCAAACTATGCACCCACCAGTCTACATGATAAGAGGAAGGTACAAGTGAGAACCAACTATTCACCCACCATTCTACATGATGATAGGAGGAAGGTACAAGTGATATGCAACTATGCACCCATCAGTCTACATGATGATAGCAGGCAGGTGCAAGTGAGAAGCAAACTATTCACCAACCAGTCTACATGATGATAGGAGGAAGGTGCAAGTGAGAACCAACTATGCACCCAACAGTTTACATGATGATAGGAGGAAGGTGCAAGTGAGAAGCAAACTATTCACCCACCAGTCTACAAGATGATAGGAGGAAGGTACAAGTGAGAAGCAAACTATGCACCCACCAGTCTACATGATAGGAGGAAGGTACAAGTGAGAACCAACTATTCACCCACCATTCTACATGATGATAGGAGGAAGGTACAAGTGATATGCAACTATGCACCCATCAGTCTACATGATGATAGCAGGCAGGTGCAAGTGAGAAGCAAACTTTCACCAACCAGTCTACATGATGATAGGAGGAAGGTGCAAGTGAGAACCAACTATGCACCCAACAGTCTACATGATGAAAGGAGGAAGGTACAAGTGAGAAGCAAACTATGCACCCACCAGTCTACATGATAGGAGGAAGGTACAAGTGAGAACCAACTATTCACCCACCATTCTACATGATGATAAGAGGAAGGTACAAGTGATATGCAACTATGCACCCATCAGTCTACATGATGATAGCAGGCAGGTGCAAGTGAGAAGCAAACTATTTACCAACCAGTCTACATGATGATAGGAGGAAGGTGCAAGTGAGAACCAACTATGCACCCAACAGTTAACATGATGATAGGAGGAAGGTGCAAGTGAGAAGCAAACTATTCACCCAACAGTCTACATGATGATAGGAGGAAGGGACATGTGAGAAGCAAACTATGCACCCACCAGTCTACATGATAAGAGGAAGGTACAAGTGAGAACCAACTATTCACCCACCATTCTACATGATGATAGGAGGAAGGTACAAGTGATATGCAACTATGCACCCATCAGTCTACATGATGATAGCAGGCAGGTGCAAGTGAGAAGCAAACTATTCACCAACCAGTCTACATGATGATAGGAGGAAGGTGCAAGTGAGAACCAACTATGCACCCAACAGTTTACATGATGATAGGAGGAAGGTGCAAGTGAGAAGCAAACTATTCACCCACCAGTCTACACAATGATAGGAGGAAGGTGCAAGTGAGAACCAACTATTCACCCACCAGTCTACATGATGATAGGAGGAAGGTGCAAGTGAGAAGCAAACTATTCACCCAACAGTCTACATGATGACAGGAGGAAGGTACAAGTGAGAAGCAAACTATTCACCCATCAGTCTACATAATGATAGGAGGCAGGTGCAAGTGAGAAGCAAACTATGCACCCACCAGTCTACATGATGATAGGAGGAAGGTGCAAGTGAGAAGCAAACTATTCACCCACCAGTCTACATGATGATAGGAGGCAGGTGCAAGTGAGAAGCAAACTATGCACCCACCAATCTACATGTTTATAGGAAGAAGGTACAAGTGAGAAAAAAACTATTCACCCAGCATTTTACATGATGATAGGAGGCAGGTGCAAGTGAGAACCAACTATGCACCCACCAGTCTACATAATGATAGGAGGCAGGTGCAAGTGAGAAGAAAACTATGCACCCACCAGTCTACATGATGATAGGAGGAAGGTGCAAGTGAGAACCAACTATTCACCCAACAGTCTACATGATGATAGGAGGAAGGTGCAAGTGAGAAGCAAACTATTCACCCAACAGTCTACATGATGACAGGAGGAAGGTACAAGTGAGAAGCAAACTATTCACCCATCAGTCTACATAATGATAGGAGGCAGGTGCAAGTGAGAAGCAAACTATGCACCCACCAGTCTACATGATGATAGGAGGCAGGTGCAAGTGAGAATCAACTATGCACCCACCAGTCTACATGATGATAGGAGGCAGGTGCAAGTGAGAAGCAAACTATGCACCCACCAGTCTACATGATGATAGGATGAAGGTGCAAGTGACAACCAACAATGCACCCAACAGTCTACATGATGATAGGAAGAAGGTACAAGTGAGAAGAAAACTATGCACCCACCAGTCTACATGATGATAGGAGGAAGGTTCAAGTGAGAAGCAAACTTTGCACCCACCAGTCTACATGATGATAGGAGGAAGGTGCAGGTGAGAAGCAAACTATTCACCCACCAGTCTACATGATGATAGGAAGAAGGTGCAAGTGAGAAGAAAACTATGCACCCACCAGTCTACATGATGATAGGAGGAAGGTACAAGTGAGAAGCAAACTATTCACCCACTATTCTACATGATGATAGGAGGACGGTACAAGTGAGAAGCAAACTATGCACCCACCAGTCTACATGATAGGAGGAAGGTACAAGTGAGAACCAACTATTCACCCACCATTCTACATGATGATAGGAGGAAGGTACAAGTGATATGCAACTATGCACCCATCAGTCTACATAATGATAGCAGGCAGGTGCAAGTGAGAAGCAAACTATTCACCAACTAGTCTACATGATGATAGGAGGAAGGTGCAAGTGAGAACCAACTATGCACCCAACAGTTTACATGATGATAGGAGGAAGGTGCAAGTGAGAAGCAAACTATTCACCCACCAGTCTACACGATGATAGGAGGAAGGTGCAAGTGAGAACCAACTATGCACCCAACAGTCTACATGATGATAGGAGGAAGGTGCAAGTGAGAAGCAAACTATTCACCCACCAGTCTACATGATGATAGGAGGAAGGTGCAGGTGAGAACCAACTATGCACCCACCAGTCTACATGATGATAGGAGGAAGGTGCAAGTGAGAAGCAAACTATTCACCCACCAGTCTACATGATGACAGGAGGAAGGTACAAGTGAGAAGCAAACTATTCACCCATCAGTCTACATAATGATAGGAGGCAGGTGCAAGTGAGAAGCAAACTATGCACCCACCAGTCTACATGATGATAGGAGGAAGGTGCAAGTGAGAAGCAAACTATGCACCCACCATTCTACATGATGATAGGAGGAAGGTACAAGTGAGAACCAACTATGCACCCAACAGTCTCCATGATGATAGGAGGCAGGTGCAAGTGAGAAGCAAACTATGCACCCACCAATCTACATGTTTATAGGAAGAAGGTACAAGTGAGAAGAAAACTATTCACCCACCATTTTACATGATGATAGGAGGCAGGTGCAAGTGAGAACCAACTATGCACCCACCAGTCTACATGATGATAGGAGGCAGGTGCAAGTGAGAAGAAAACTATGCACCCACCAGTCTACATGATGATAGGAGGAAGGTGCAAGTGAGAACCAACTATTCACCCAACAGTCTACATGATGATAGGAGGAAGGTGCAAGTGAGAAGCAAACTATTCACCCACCAGTCTACATGATGACAGGAGGAAGGTACAAGTGAGAAGCAAACTATTCACCCATCAGTCTACATAATGATAGGAGGCAGGTGCAAGTGAGAAGCAAACTATGCACCCACCAGTCTACATGATGATAGGAGGCAGGTGCAAGTGAGAACCAACTATGCACCCACCAGTCTACATGATGATAGGAGGCAGGTGCAAGTGAGAAGCAAACTATGCACCCACCAGTCTACATGATGATAGGATGAAGGTGCAAGTGACAACCAACAATGCACCCAACAGTCTACATGATGATAGGAAGAAGGTACAAGTGAGAAGAAAACTATGCACCCACCAGTCTACATGATGATAGGAGGAAGGTTCAAGTGAGAAGCAAACTTTGCACCCACCAGTCTACATGATGATAGGAGGAAGGTGCAGGTGAGAAGCAAACTATTCACCCACCAGTCTACATGATGATAGGAAGAAGGTGCAAGTGAGAAGAAAACTATGCACCCACCAGTCTACATGATGATAGGAGGAAGGTGCAAGTGAGAAGAAAACTATTCACCCACCAGTCTACATGATGATAGGAGGAAGGTGCAAGTGAGAAGAAAACTATTCACCCACCAGTCTACATGATGATAGGAGGAAGGTGCAAGTGAGAAAAAAAATATGCACCCACCAGTCTACATGATGATAGGAGGAAGGTGCAAGTGAGAAGCAAACTATTCACCCACCAGTCTACATGATGATAGGAGGAAGGTGCAAGTGAGAAGAAAATTATGCACCCACCAGTCTACATGATGATAGGAGGAAGGTACAAGTGAGAAGCAAACTATTCACCCACCATTCTACATGATGATAGGAGGACGGTACAAGTGAGAAGCAAACTATGCACCCACCAGTCTACATGATGATAGGAGGAAGGTACAAGTGAGAACCAACTATGCACCCACCATTCTACATCATGATAGGAGGAAGGTGCAAGTGAGAAGCAAACTATTCACCCACCAGTCTACATGATGATAGGAGGAAGGTACAAGTGATATGCAACTATGCACCCATCAGTCTACATGATGATAGCAGGCAGGTGCAAGTGAGAAGCAAACTATTCACCCACCAGTCTACACGATGATAGGAGGAAGGTGCAAGTGAGAACCAACTATGCACCCAACAGTCTACATGATGATAGGAGGAAGGTGCAAGTGAGAAGCAAACTATTCACCAACCAGTCTACATGATGATAGGAGGAAGGTGCAGGTGAGAACCAACTATGCACCCACCAGTCTACATGATGATAGGAGGAAGGTGCAAGTGAGAAGCAAACTATTCACCCAACAGTCTACATGATGACAGGAGGAAGGTACAAGTGAGAAGCAAACTATTCACCCATCAGTCTACATAATGATAGGAGGCAGGTGCAAGTGAGAAGCAAACTATGCACCCACCAATCTACATGTTTATAGGAAGAAGGTACAAGTGAGAAGAAAACTATTCACCCACCATTTTACATGATGATAGGAGGCAGGTGCAAGTGAGAAGCAACTATGCACCCACCAGTCTACATGATGATAGGAGGCAGGTGCAAGTGAGAAGAAAACTATGCACCCACCAGTCTACATGATGATAGGAGGAAGGTGCAAGTGAGAACCAACTATTCACCCAACAGTCTACATGATGATAGGAGGAAGGTGCAAGTGAGAAGAAAACTATGCACCCACCAGTCTACATGATGATAGGAGGAAGGTGCAAGTGAGAACCAACTATGCACCCACCAGTCTACATGATGACAGGAGGAAGGTACAAGTGAGAAGCAAACTATTCACCCAACAGTCTACATGATGATAGGAGGAAGGTGCAAGTGAGAACCAACTATTCACCCAACAGTCTACATGATGATAGGAGGAAGGTGCAAGTGAGAACCAACTATGCACCCACCAGTCTACATGATGATAGGAGGCAGGTGCAAGTGAGAAGCAAACTATGCACCCACCAGTCTACATGATGATAGGATGAAGGTGCAAGTGACAACCAACAATGCACCCAACAGTCTACATGATGATAGGAAGAAGGTACAAGTGAGAAGAAAAATATGCACCCACCAGTCTACATGATGATATGAGGCAGGTGCAAGTGAGAACCAACTATGCACCCACCAGTCTACATGATGATAGGAGGCAGGTGCAAGTGAGAAGCAAACTATTCACCCACCAGTCTACATGATGATAGGAGGAAGGTGCAAGTGAGAAGCAAACTATTCACCCACCAGTCTACATGATGACAGGAGGAAGGTACAAGTGAGAAGCAAACTATTCACCCATCAGTCTACATAATGATAGGAGGCAGGTGCAAGTGAGAAGCAAACTATGCACCCACCAGTCTACATGATGATAGGAGGCAGGTGCAAGTGAGAACCAACTATGCACCCACCAGTCTACATGATGATAGGAGGCAGGTGCAAGTGAGAAGCAAACTATGCACCCACCAGTCTACATGATGATAGGATGAAGGTGCAAGTGACAACCAACAATGCACCCAACAGTCTACATGATGATAGGAAGAAGGTACAAGTGAGAAGAAAACTATGCACCCACCAGTCTACATGATGATAGGAGGAAGGTTCAAGTGAGAAGCAAACTATTCACCCACCAGTCTACATGATGATAGGAGGAAGGTGCAAGTGAGAAGAAAACTATTCACCCACCAGTCTACATGATGATAGGAGGAAGGTGCAAGTGAGAAAAAAAATATGCACCCACCAGTCTACATGATGATAGGAGGAAGGTGCAAGTGAGAAGCAAACTATTCACCCACCAGTCTACATGATGATAGGAGGAAGGTGCAAGTGAGAAGAAAATTATGCACCGACCAGTCTACATGATGATAGGAGGAAGGTACAAGTGAGAAGCAAACTATTCACCCACCATTCTACATGATGATAGGAGGACGGTACAAGTGAGAAGCAAACTATGCACCCACCAGTCTACATGATGATAGGAGGAAGGTACAAGTGAGAACCAACTATGCACCCACCATTCTACATCATGATAGGAGGAAGGTGCAAGTGAGAAGCAAACTATTCACCCACCAGTCTACATGATGATAGGAGGAAGGTACAAGTGATATGCAACTATGCACCCATCAGTCTACATGATGATAGCAGGCAGGTGCAAGTGGGAAGCAAACTATTCACCCACCAGTCTACACGATGATAGGAGGAAGGTGCAAGTGAGAACCAACTATGCACCCAACAGTCTACATGATGATAGGAGGAAGGTGCAAGTGAGAAGCAAACTATTCACCCACCAGTCTACATGATGATAGGAGGAAGGTGCAGGTGAGAACCAACTATGCACCCACCAGTCTACATGATGATAGGAGGAAGGTGCAAGTGAGAAGCAAACTATTCACCCAACAGTCTACATGATGACAGGAGGAAGGTACAAGTGAGAAGCAAACTATTCACCCATCAGTCTACATAATGATAGGAGGCAGGTGCAAGTGAGAAGCAAACTATGCACCCACCAGTCTACATGATGATAGGAGGCAGGTGCAAGTGAGAAGCAAACTATGCACCCACCAGTCTACATGATGATAGGAGGAAGGTGCAAGTGAGAAGCAAACTATTCACCCACCAATCTACATGTTTATAGGAAGAAGGTACAAGTGAGAAGAAAACTATTCACCCACCATTTTACATGATGATAGGAGGCAGGTGCAAGTGAGAAGCAACTATGCACCCAACAGTCTACATGATGATAGGAGGCAGGTGCAAGTGAGAAGAAAACTATGCACCCACCAGTCTACATGATGATAGGAGGAAGGTGCAAGTGAGAACCAACTATTCACCCAACAGTCTACATGATGATAGGAGGAAGGTGCAAGTGAGAAGAAAACTATGCACCCACCAGTCTACATGATGAAAGGAGGAAGGTGCAAGTGAGAACCAACTATGCACCCACCAGTCTACATGATGACAGGAGGAAGGTACAAGTGAGAAGCAAACTATTCACCCAACAGTCTACATGATGATAGGAGGAAGGTGCAAGTGAGAACCAACTATTCACCCAACAGTCTACATGATGATAGGAGGAAGGTGCAAGTGAGAACCAACTATGCACCCACCAGTCTACATGATGATAGGAGGCAGGTGCAAGTGAGAAGCAAACTATGCACCCACCAGTCTACATGATGATAGGATGAAGGTGCAAGTGACAACCAACAATGCACCCACCAGTCTACATGATGATAGGAAGAAGGTACAAGTGAGAAGAAAAATATGCACCCACCAGTCTACATGATGATATGAGGCAGGTGCAAGTGAGAACCAACTATGCACCCACCAGTCTACATGATGATAGGAGGCAGGTGCAAGTGAGAAGCAAACTATTCACCCACCAGTCTACATGATGATAGGAGGAAGGTGCAAGTGAGAAGCAAACTATTCACCCACCAGTCTACATGATGACAGGAGGAAGGTACAAGTGAGAAGCAAACTATTCACCCATCAGTCTACATAATGATAGGAGGCAGGTGCAAGTGAGAAGCAAACTATGCACCCACCAGTCTACATGATGATAGGAGGCAGGTGCAAGTGAGAACCAACTATGCACCCACCAGTCTACATGATGATAGGAGGCAGGTGCAAGTGAGAAGCAAACTATGCACCCACCAGTCTACACGATGATAGGATGAAGGTGCAAGTGACAACCAACAATGCACCCAACAGTCTACATGATGATAGGAAGAAGGTACAAGTGAGAAGAAAACTATGCACCCACCAGTCTACATGATGATAGGAGGAAGGTTCAAGTGAGAAGCAAACTTTGCACCCACCAGTCTACATGATGATAGGAGGAAGGTGCAGGTGAGAAGCAAACTATTCACCCACCAGTCTACATGATGATAGGAAGAAGGTGCAAGTGAGAAGAAAACTATGCACCCACCAGTCTACATGATGATAGGAGGAAGGTTCAAGTGAGAAGCAAACTTTGCACCCACCAGTCTACATGATGATAGGAGGAAGGTGCAGGTGAGAAGCAAACTATTCACCCACCAGTCTACATGAAGATAGGAAGAAGGTGCAAGTGAGAAGAAAACTATGCACCCACCAGTCTACATGATGATAGGAGGAAGGTGCAAGTGAGAAGAAAACTATTCACCCACCAGTCTACATGATGATAGGAGGAAGGTGCAAGTGAGAAGAAAACTATTCACCCACCAGTCTACATGATGATAGGAGGAAGGTGCAAGTGAGAAAAAAAATATGCACCCACCAGTCTACATGATGATAGGAGGAAGGTGCAAGTGAGAAGCAAACTATTCACCCACCAGTCTACATGATGATAGGAGGAAGGTGCAAGTGAGAAGAAAATTATGCACCCACCAGTCTACATGATGATAGGAGGAAGGTGCAAGTGAGAACCAACTATACACCCACCAGTCTACATGATGATAGGAGGAAGGTACAAGTGAGAAGCAAACTATTCACCCACCATTCTACATGATGATAGGAGGACGGTACAAGTGAGAAGCAAACTATGCACCCACCAGTCTACATGATGATAGGAGGAAGGTACAAGTGAGAACCAACTATGCACCCACCATTCTACATCATGATAGGAGGAAGGTGCAAGTGAGAAGCAAACTATTCACCCACCAGTCTACATGATGATAGGAGGAAGGTACAAGTGATATGCAACTATGCACCCATCAGTCTACATGATGATAGCAGGCAGGTGCAAGTGAGAAGCAAACTATTCACCCACCAGTCTACACAATGATAGGAGGAAGGTGCAAGTGAGAACCAACTATGCACCCAACAGTCTACATGATGATAGGAGGAAGGTGCAAGTGAGAAGCAAACTATTCACCCACCAGTCTACATGATGATAGGAGGAAGGTGCAGGTGAGAACCAACTATGCACCCACCAGTCTACATGATGATAGGAGGAAGGTGCAAGTGAGAAGCAAACTATTCACCCAACAGTCTACATGATGACAGGAGGAAGGTACAAGTGAGAAGCAAACTATTCACCCACCATTCTACATGATGATAGGAGGACGGTACAAGTGAGAAGCAAACTATTCACCCACCAGTCTACATGATGATAGGAGGCAGGTGCAAGTGAGAAGCAAACTATTCACCCAACAGTCTACATGATGATAGGAGGAAGGTACAAGTGAGAAGCAAACTATTCACCCAACAGTCTACATGATGATAGGAGGAAGGTGCAAGTGAGAACCAACTATTCACCCACCAGTCTACATGATGATAGGAGGCAGGTGCAAGTGAGAAGCAAACTATTCACCCAACAGTCTACATGATGATAGGAGGCAGGTGCAAGTGAGAAGCAAACTATTCACCCACCATTCTACATGATGATAGGAGGACGGTACAAGTGAGAAGCAAACTATTCACCCACCAGTCTACATGATGATAGGAGGCAGGTGCAAGTGAGAAGCAAACTATTCACCCACCAGTCTACATGATGATAGGAGGCAGGTGCAAGTGAGAAGCAAACTATGCACCCACCAGTCTACATGATGATAGGAGGCAGGTGCAAGTGAGAAGCAAACTATGCACCCACCAATCTACATGTTTATAGGAAGAAGGTACAAGTGAGAAGCAAACTATTCACCCACCATTTTACATGATGATAGGAGGCAGGTGCAAGTGAGAACCAACCATGCACCCACCAGTCTACATGATGATAGGAGGCAGGTGCAAGTGAGAAGAAAACTATGCACCCACCAGTCTACATGATGATAGGAGGAAGGTGCAAGTGAGAACCAACTATTCACCCAACAGTCTACATGATGATAGGAGGAAGGTGCAAGTGAGAAGCAAACTATTCACCCAACAGTCTACATGATGATAGGAGGAAGGTACAAGTGAGAAGCAAACTATTCACCCAACAGTCTACATGATGATAGGAGGAAGGTACAAGTGAGAAGCAAACTATTCACCCAACAGTCTACATGATGATAGGAGGAAGGTGCAAGTGAGAACCAACTATTCACCCACCAGTCTACATGATGATAGGAGGAAGGTGCAAGTGAGAACCAACTATGCACCCACCAGTCTACATGATGATAGGAGGCAGGTGCAAGTGAGAAGCAAACTATGCACCCACCAGTCTACATGATGATAGGATGAAGGTGCAAGTGACAACCAACAATGCACCCAACAGTCTACATGATGATAGGAAGAAGGTACAAGTGAGAAGAAAACTATGCACCCACCAGTCTACATGATGATATGAGGCAGGTGCAAGTGAGAACCAACTATGCACCCACCAGTCTACATGATGATAGGAGGCAGGTGCAAGTGAGAAGCAAACTATTCACCCACCAGTCTACACGATGATAGGAGGAAGGTGCAAGTGAGAACCAACTATGCACCCAACAGTCTACATGATGATAGGAGGAAGGTGCAAGTGAGAAGCAAACTATTCACCCACCAGTCTACATGATGATAGGAGGAAGGTGCAGGTGAGAACCAACTATGCACCCACCAGTCTACATGATGATAGGAGGAAGGTGCAAGTGAGAAGCAAACTATTCACCCAACAGTCTACATGATGACAGGAGGAAGGTACAAGTGAGAAGCAAACTATTCACCCACCATTCTACATGATGATAGGAGGACGGTACAAGTGAGAAGCAAACTATTCACCCACCAGTCTACATGATGATAGGAGGCAGGTGCAAGTGAGAAGCAAACTATTCACCCAACAGTCTACATGATGATAGGAGGAAGGTACAAGTGAGAAGCAAACTATTCACCCAACAGTCTAGATGATGATAGGAGGAAGGTGCAAGTGAGAACCAACTATTCACCCACCAGTCTACATGATGATAGGAGGCAGGTGCAAGTGAGAAGCAAACTATTCACCCAACAGTCTACATGATGATAGGAGGCAGGTGCAAGTGAGAAGCAAACTATTCACCCACCATTCTACATGATGATAGGAGGACGGTACAAGTGAGAAGCAAACTATTCACCCACCAGTCTACATGATGATAGGAGGCAGGTGCAAGTGAGAAGCAAACTATTCACCCACCAGTCTACATGATGATAGGAGGCAGGTGCAAGTGAGAAGCAAACTATGCACCCACCAGTCTACATGATGATAGGAGGCAGGTGCAAGTGAGAAGCAAACTATGCACCCACCAATCTACATGTTTATAGGAAGAAGGTACAAGTGAGAAGCAAACTATTCACCCACCATTTTACATGATGATAGGAGGCAGGTGCAAGTGAGAACCAACCATGCACCCACCAGTCTACATGATGATAGGAGGCAGGTGCAAGTGAGAAGAAAACTATGCACCCACCAGTCTACATGATGATAGGAGGAAGGTGCAAGTGAGAACCAACTATTCACCCAACAGTCTACATGATGATAGGAGGAAGGTGCAAGTGAGAAGCAAACTATTCACCCAACAGTCTACATGATGATAGGAGGAAGGTACAAGTGAGAAGCAAACTATTCACCCAACAGTCTACATGATGATAGGAGGAAGGTACAAGTGAGAAGCAAACTATTCACCCAACAGTCTACATGATGATAGGAGGCAGGTGCAAGTGAGAAGCAAACTATGCACCCACCAGTCTACATGATGATAGGATGAAGGTGCAAGTGACAACCAACAATGCACCCAACAGTCTACATGATGATAGGAAGAAGGTACAAGTGAGAAGAAAACTATGCACCCACCAGTCTACATGATGATATGAGGCAGGTGCAAGTGAGAACCAACTATGCACCCACCAGTCTACATGATGATAGGAGGCAGGTGCAAGTGAGAAGCAAACTATTCACCCACCAGTCTACATGATGATAGGAGGAAGGTACAAGTGAGAACCAACTATGCACCCACCAGTCTACATGATGATAGGAGGCAGGTGCAAGTGATAAGAAAACTATGCACCCACCAGTCTACATGATGATAGGAGGAAGGTGCAAGTGAGAACCAACTATTCACCCAACAGTCTACATGATGATAGGAGGAAGGTGCAAGTGAGAAGCAAACTATTCACCCAACAGTCTACATGATGACAGGAGGAAGGTACAAGTGAGAAGCAAACTATTCACCCACCAGTCTACATAATGATAGGAGGCAGGTGCAAGTGAGAAGCAAACTATGCACCCACCAGTCTACATGATGATAGGAGGCAGGTGCAAGTGAGAACCAACTATGCACCCACCAGTCTACATGATGATAGGAGGCAGGTGCAAGTGAGAAGCAAACTATGCACCCACCAGTCTACATGATGATAGGATGAAGGTGCAAGTGACAACCAACAATGCACCCAACAGTCTACATGATGATAGGAAGAAGGTACAAGTGAGAAGAAAACTATGCACCCACCAGTCTACATGATGATAGGAGGAAGGTTCAAGTGAGAAGCAAACTTTGCACCCACCAGTCTACATGATGATAGGAGGAAGGTGCAGGTGAGAAGCAAACTATTCACCCACCAGTCTACATGATGATAGGAAGAAGGTGCAAGTGAGAAGAAAACTATGCACCCACCAGTCTACATGATGATAGGAGGAAGGTGCAAGTGAGAAGAAAACTATTCACCCACCAGTCTACATGATGATAGGAGGAAGGTGCAAGTGAGAAGAAAACTATTCACCCACCAGTCTACATGATGATAGGAGGAAGGTGCAAGTGAGAAAAAACATATGCACCCACCAGTCTACATGATGATAGGAGGAAGGTGCAAGTGAGAAGCAAACTATTCACCCACCAGTCTACATGATGATAGGAGGAAGGTGCAAGTGAGAAGAAAACTATGCACCCACCAGTCTACATGATGATAGGAGGAAGGTTCAAGTGAGAAGCAAACTTTGCACCCACCAGTCTACATGATGATAGGAAGAAGGTACAAGTGAGAAGAAAACTATTCACCCACCATTTTACATGATGATAGGAGGCAGGTGCAAGTGAGAACCAACTATGCACCCACCAGTCTACATGATGATAGGAGGAAGGTGCAAGTGAGAAGCAAACTATGCACCCACCAGTCTACATGATGATAGGAGGAAGGTGCAAGTGAGAACCAACTATTCACTCACCATTCTACATGATGATAGGAGGAAGGTACAAGTGAGAAGCAAACTATTCACCCACCAGTCTACATGATGATAGGAGGAAGGTGCAAGAGAGAAGCAAACTATTCACCCATCAGTCTACATAATGATAGGAGGAAGGTGCAAGTGAGAACCAACTATGCACCCAACAGTCTACATGATGATAGGAGGAAGGTACAAGTGAGAAGCAAACTATTCACCCACCATTCTAGATGGTGATAGGAGGAAGGTGCAAGAGAGAAGCAAACTATTCACCCACCATTCTACATGATGATAGGAGGAAGGTGCAAGTGAGAAGCAAACTATTCACCCAACAGTCTACATGATGACAGGAGGAAGGTACAAGTGAGAAGCAAACTATTCACCCATCAGTCTACATAATGATAGGAGGAAGGTGCAAGTGAGAACCAACTATGCACCCAACAGTCTACATGATGATAGGAGGAAGGTACAAGTGAGAAGCAAACTATTCACCCAACAGTCTACATGATGATAGGAGGAAGGTGCAAGTGAGAAGCAAACTATTCACCCACCATTCTACATGATGATAGGAGGAAGGTGCAAGTGAGAAGCAAACTATGCACCCACCAGTCTACATGATAGGAGGAAGGTACAAGTGAGAAGCAAACTTTGCACCCACCAGTCTACATGATAGGAGGAAGGTACAAGTGAGAAGCAAACTATTCACCCACCAGTCTACATGATGATAGGAGGAAGGCGCAAGTGAGAAGCAAACTATTCACCCACCAGTCTACATGATCATAGGAGGCAGGTACAAGTGAGAAGCAAACTATTCACCCACCAGTCTACATGATGAAAGGAGGAAGGTGCAAGTGAGAAGAAAACTATTCACCCACCATTCTACATGATGATAGGAGGAAGGTACAAGTGAGAAGCAAACTATGCACCCACCAGTCTACATGATGAAAGGAGGAAGGTGCAAGTGAGAAGAAAACTATTCACCCACCATTCTACATGATGATAGGAGGCAGGTGCAAGTGAGAAGCAAACTATGCACCCACCATTCTACATGATGATAGGAGGCAGGTGCAAGTGAGAACCAACTATGCACCCACCAGTCTACATGATGATAGGAGGCAGGTGCAAGTGAGAAGCAAACTATGCACCCACCAGTCTACATGATGATAGGAGGCAGGTGCAAGTGAGAACCAACTATGCACCCACCAGTCTACATGATGATAGGAGGCAGGTGCAAGTGAGAAGCAAACTATGCACCCACCAGTCTACATGATAGGAGGCAGGTGCAAGTGAGAACCAACTATGCACCCACCAGTCTACATGGTGATAGGAGGCAGGTGCAAGTGAGAAGCAAACTATGCACCCACCAGTCTACATGATGATAGGAGGCAGGTGCAAGTGAGAACCAACTATGCACCCACCAGTCTACATGATGATAGGAGGCAGGTGCAAGTGAGAAGCAAACTATGCACCCACCAGTCTACATGATGATAGGATGAAGGTGCAAGTGACAACCAACAATGCACCCAACAGTCTACATGATGATAGGAAGAAGGTACAAGTGAGAAGAAAACTATGCACCCACCAGTCTACATGATGATAGGAGGAAGGTTCAAGTGAGAAGCAAACTTTGCACCCACCAGTCTACATGATGATAGGAGGAAGGTACAAGTGAGAAGCAAACTATTCACCCACCATTCTACATGATGATAGGAGGAAGGTACAAGTGAGAACCAACTATGCACCCACCAGTCTACATGATGATAGGAGGCAGGTGCAAGTGAGAAGCAAACTATGCACCCACCAGTCTACATGATGATAGGATGAAGGTGCAAGTGACAACCAACAATGCACCCACCAGTCTACATGATGATAGGAGGACGGTACAAGTGAGAAGCAAACTATTCACCCACCAGTCTACATGATGATAGGAGGAAGGTACAAGTGAGAACCAACTATGCACCCACCAGTCTACATGATGATAGGAGGAAGGTACAAGTGAGAAGCAAACTATTCACCCAACAGTCTACATGATGATAGGAGGAAGGTGCAAGTGAGAAGCAAACTATTCACCCACCAGTCTACAAGATGATAGGAGGAAGGTGCAAGTGAGAAGCAAACTATTCACCCAACAGTCTACATGATGATAGGAGGAAGGTGCAAGTGAGAAGCAAACTATTCACCCAACAGTCTACATGATGATAGGAGGAAGGTGCAAGTGAGAAGCAAACTATTCACCCATCAGTCTACATAATGATAGGAAGAAGGTGCAAGTGAGAAGCAAACTATTCACCCAACAGTCTACATGATGATAGGAAGAAGGTGCAAGTGAGAAGCAAACTATTCACCCAACAGTCTACATGATGATAGGAGGAAGGTGCAAGTGAGAAGCAAACTATTCACCCATCAGTCTACATAATGATAGGAGGCAGGTGCAAGTGAGAAGCAAACTATGCACCCACCAGTCTACATGATGATAGGAGGCAGGTGCAAGTGAGAACCAACTATGCACCCACCAGTCTACATGATGATAGGAGGCAGGTGCAAGTGAGAAGCAAACTATGCACCCACCAGTCTACATGATGATAGGATGAAGGTGCAAGTGACAACCAACAATGCACCCAACAGTCTACATGATGATAGGAAGAAGGTACAAGTGAGAAGAAAACTATGCACCCACCAGTCTACATGATGATAGGAGGAAGGTTCAAGTGAGAAGCAAACTTTGCACCCACCAGTCTACATGATGATAGGAGGAAGGTGCAGGTGAGAAGCAAACTATTCACCCACCAGTCTACATGATGATAGGAAGAAGGTGCAAGTGAGAAGCAAACTATTCACCCAACAGTCTACATGATGACAGGAGGAAGGTACAAGTGAGAAGCAAACTATGCACCCACCAGTCTACATGATGATAGGAGGCAGGTGCAAGTGAGAACCAACTATGCACCCACCAGTCTACATGATGATAGGAGGCAGGTGCAAGTGATAAGCAAACTATGCACCCACCAGTCTACATAATGATAGGATGAAGGTGCAAGTGACAACCAACAATGCACCCAACAGTCTACATGATGATAGGAAGAAGGTACAAGTGAGAAGAAAACTATGCACCCACCAGTCTACATGATGATAGGAGGAAGGTTCAAGTGAGAAGCAAACTTTGCACCCACCAGTCTACATGATGATAGGAGGAAGGTGCAGGTGAGAAGCAAACTATTCACCCACCAGTCTACATGATGATAGGAAGAAGGTGCAAGTGAGAAGAAAACTATGCACCCACCAGTCTACATGATGATAGGAGGAAGGTGCAAGTGAGAAGCAAACTATTCACCCACCAGTCTACATGATGATAGGAAGAAGGTACAAGTGAGAAGAAAACTATTCACCCACCATTTTACATGATGATAGGAGGCAGGTGCAAGTGAGAACCAACTATGCACCCACCAGTCTACATGATGATAGGAGGAAGGTGCAAGTGAGAAGCAAACTATGCACCCACCAGTCTACATGATGATAGGAGGAAGGTGCAAGTGAGAACCAACTATTCACCCACCATTCTAGATGGTGATAGGAGGAAGGTGCAAGAGAGAAGCAAACTATTCACCCACCATTCTACATGGTGATAGGAGGAAGGTGCAAGTGAGAAGAAAACTATGCACCCACCAGTCTACATGATGATAGGAGGAAGGTGCAAGTGAGAAGCAAACTATTCACCCAACAGTCTACATGATGACAGGAGGAAGGTACAAGTGAGAAGCAAACTATTCACCCATCAGTCTACATAATGATAGGAGGAAGGTGCA
Organism: Steromphala cineraria; assembly: GCA_916613615.1. NCBI lineage: Eukaryota > Metazoa > Mollusca > Gastropoda > Trochida > Trochidae > Steromphala > Steromphala cineraria. Next base: position 33,457,077 of record OU744728.1, read on the forward strand.
AGTGAGAACCAACTATGCACCCAACAGTCTACATGATGATAGGAGGAAGGTACAAGTGAGAAGCAAACTATTCACCCAACAGTCTACATGATGATAGGAGGAAGGTACAAGTGAGAAGCAAACTATTCACCCATCAGTCTACATAATGATAGGAGGAAGGTGCAAGTGAGAAGCAAACTATTCACCCAACAGTCTACATGATGACAGGAGGAAGGTACAAGTGAGAAGCAAACTATTCACCCAACAGTCTACATGATGATAGGAGGAAGGTGCAAGTGAGAAGCAAACTATTCACCCACCAGTCTACATGATGATAGGAGGAAGGTGCAAGTGAGAAGCAAACTATGCACCCACCAGTCTACATGATAGGAGGAAGGTACAAGTGAGAAGCAAACTATTCACCCACCAGTCTACATGATGATAGGAGGAAGGCGCAAGTGAGAAGCAAACTATTCACCCACCAGTCTACATGATCATAGGAGGCAGGTACAAGTGAGAAGCAAACTATTCACCCACCAGTCTACATGATGAAAGGAGGAAGGTGCAAGTGAGAAGAAAACTATTCACCCACCATTCTACATGATGATAGGAGGAAGGTACAAGTGAGAAGCAAACTATGCACCCAACAGTCTACATGATGATAGGAGGAAGGTGCAAGTGAGAAGCAAACTATGCACCCACCAGTCTACATGATGAAAGGAGGAAGGTGCAAGTGAGAAGAAAACTATTCACCCACCATTCTACATGATGATAGGAGGAAGGTACAAGTGAGAAGCAAACTATGCACCCAACAGTCTACATGATGATAGAAGGGAGGTACAAGTGAGAAGCAAACTATTCACCCATCAGTCTACATAATGATAGGAGGCAGGTGCAAGTGAGAAGCAAACTATGCACCCACCAGTCTACATGATGATAGGAGGCAGGTGCAAGTGAGAACCAACTATGCACCCACCAGTCTACATGATGATAGGAGGCAGGTGCAAGTGAGAAGCAAACTATGCACCCACCAGTCTACATGATGATAGGATGAAGGTGCAAGTGACAACCAACAATGCACCCAACAGTCTACATGATGATAGGAAGAAGGTACAAGTGAGAAGAAAACTATGCACCCACCAGTCTACATGATGATAGGAGGAAGGTTCAAGTGAGAAGCAAACTTTGCACCCACCAGTCTACATGATGATAGGAGGAAGGTACAAGTGAGAAGCAAACTATTCACCCACCATTCTACATGATGATAGGAGGAAGGTACAAGTGAGAACCAACTATGCACCCACCAGTCTACATGATGATAGGAGGCAGGTGCAAGTGAGAAGCAAACTATGCACCCACCAGTCTACATGATGATAGGATGAAGGTGCAAGTGACAACCAACAATGCACCCACCAGTCTACATGATGATAGGAGGACGGTACAAGTGAGAAGCAAACTATTCACCCACCAGTCTACATGATGATAGGAGGAAGGTTCAAGTGAGAAGCAAACTTTGCACCCACCAGTCTACATGATGATAGGAGGAAGGTACAAGTGAGAAGCAAACTATTCACCCACCAGTCTACATGATGATAGGAGGAGGTGCAGGTGAGAAGCAAACTATTCACCCACCATTCTACATGATGATAGGAGGAAGGTGCAAGTGAGAAGCAAACTATTCACCCAACAGTCTACATGATGACAGGAGGAAGGTACAAGTGAGAAGCAAACTATTCACCCACCAGTCTACATAATGATAGGAGGAAGGTGCAAGTGAGAACCAACTATGCACCCAACAGTCTACATGATGATAGGAGGAAGGTACAAGTGAGAAGCAAACTATTCACCCAACAGTCTACATGATGATAGGAGGAAGGTGCAAGTGAGAAGCAAACTATTCACCCACCAGTCTACATGATGATAGGAGGAAGGTGCAAGTGAGAAGCAAACTATTCACCCACCAGTCTACATGATGATAGGAGGCAGGTGCAAGTGAGAAGCAAACTATTCACCCACCAGTCTACATGATGATAGGAGGCAGGTGCAAGTGAGAACCAACTATGCACCCACCAGTCTACATGATGATAGGAGGAAGGTACAAGTGAGAAGCAAACTATTCACCCACCAGTCTACATAATGATAGGAGGAAGGTGCAAGTGAGAACCAACTATGCACCCAACAGTCTACATGATGATAGGAGGAAGGTACAAGTGAGAAGCAAACTATTCACCCAACAGTCTACATGATGATAGGAGGAAGGTGCAAGTGAGAAGCAAACTATTCACCCACCAGTCTACATGATGATAGGAGGAAGGTGCAAGTGAGAAGCAAACTATGCACCCACCAGTCTACATGATGATAGGAGGAAGGTACAAGTGAGAAGCAAACTATTCACCCACCAGTCTACATGATGATAGGAGGCAGGTGCAAGTGAGAAGCAAACTATTCACCCACCAGTCTACATGGTGATAGAAGGAAGGTGCAAGTGAGAAGCAAACTATTCACCCACCATTCTACATGATGATAGGAGGAAGGTACAAGTGAGAAGCAAACTATTCACCCACCAGTCTACATGATGATAGGAGGAAGGTACAAGTGAGAACCAACTATGCACCCACCATTCTACATGATGATAGGAAGAAGGTGCAAGTGAGAAGCAAACTATGCACCCACCATTCTACATGATGATAGGAGGAAGGTGCAAGTGAGAAGCAAACTATTCACCCAACAGTCTACATGATGATAGGAAGAAGGTGCAAGTGAGAAGCAAACTATTCACCCAACAGTCTACATGATGATAGGAGGAAGGTACAAGTGAGAAGCAAACTATTCACCCAACAGTCTACATGATGATAGGAGGAAGGTGCAAGTGAGAAGCAAACTATTCACCCACCAGTCTACATGATGATAGGAGGAAGGTGCAAGTGAGAAGCAAACTATTCACCCACCATTCTACATGATGATAGGAAGAAGGTGCAAGTGAGAAGCAAACTATGCACCCACCATTCTACATGATGATAGGAGGAAGGTGCAAGTGAGAAGCAAACTATGCACCCACCAGTCTACATGATGATAGGAGGAAGGTACAAGTGAGAAGCAAACTTTGCACCCACCATTCTACATGATGATAGGAGGAAGGTACAAGTGAGAAGCAAACTATGCACCCAACATTCTACATGATGATAGGAGGAAGGTGCAAGTGAGAAGCAAACTATGCACCCACCATTCTACATGATGATAGGAGGAAGGTACAAGTGAGAAGCAAACTATGCACCCAACATTCTACATGATGATAGGAGGAAGGTGCAAGTGAGAAGAAAACTATTCACCCACCATTCTACATGATGATAGGAGGAAGGTACAAGTGAGAAGCAAACTATGCACCCAACAGTCTACATGATGATAGGAGGAAGGTGCAAGTGAGAAGCAAACTATTCACCCACCATTCTACATGATGATAGGAAGAAGGTGCAAGTGAGAAGCAAACTATGCACCCACCATTCTACATGATGATAGGAGGAAGGTGCAAGTGAGAAGCAAACTATGCACCCACCAGTCTACATGATGAAAGGAGGAAGGTGCAAGTGAGAAGAAAACTATTCACCCAACAGTCTACATGATGATAGGAGGAAGGTGCAAGTGAGAAGCAAACTATTCACCCACCATTCTACATGATGATAGGAAGAAGGTGCAAGTGAGAAGCAAACTATTTACCCACCAGTCTACATGATGATAGGAGGAAGGTACAAGTGAGAAGCAAAGTATGCACCCACCTGTTTACTTCTCCTTCAGAACATCAGGCACAAAGTCTGCTGCTACAGCCTGGGCCAACTCACAGCTGTACATGTCCAGTCTCTGGGTCATCTGATTAGAAAACCAATTAAATAGAATGTAAACTCTTTGATAAATACATACCTAAGTCTACTAGGCATCTTGACTTCTTGCTTCAACAAGGTTTGATGAGAGTTAAATGAGTGATAGTATGGAATAGTATACGAATATTTTGAAAAATAAACAATGACTGTGAATTTATAGTATAACCTGTTTTTGGTGTTGTAAATTATTAATCACAACCAATTGTTTCACGGTTTAAATTGGTTTTCAATAACTAGTTAAAATACAAAAGTTGAAACCAAAAAGGCATATTTACACATGCTGAATGACCCTTTTCATTTTTCTTATATTTTATAGAAAAAATAATGATCCAAAAAAGTTGAAACCCCCAAAACGCAAATCTACACATAACAATGTATCCATGTACACTTTTGGGGCTAGGTATTACTGTTTTAGAGTTTTGCCCTGGAAAAAAAATTCTAAGATAAGTTTAAATGGAAACCAACAAAAATAGAGCCATTGGCTCTGTAGCTCATCAGGCTTCTTCATCAACTATGATGTAGAGTGTGGCCAATGTGATTCCCCCTTTGTAGAGGCCACATGGTCACCAATCATAAAATTAAGTATATAGCCGTGTATAAAATAGATTGGAAATCTAGCCTGTCCTGAAAATTCATTGGTCAATTGGGAAATTTAAGAAAAAGATTGAAAAGTTACCAGTCCTGACCAAAAAGTTACCAGTCCTGGCAAAAAGTAGCCAGTTGAAGGACTGGCTGACGGGCAAATATTTTAAACACTGTATATAGGCGACAAGTTTCAGTTTTCTAAGCCTTATACTTCAGGAGAAGATGAAAATAGATTTGAAGGACGTTCCTGTTGCCTTTATTATTATTATAAAGCTACAATTCATCATCCTCACTAGTCAAGGAATCTGTACACAAAGATTCAGCTTTCTAGGCCTTATGCTTCTGGAGAAGAAGATAAAAATAGGTTTTTAGGGCGTGGCCTCTGTGGCCCTTATTAGGGGTCACAGGGCGCCCAAAGCTACAATTTATAATCTTCACTAGCCAAGGAGTCTGTACACAAAGTTTCAGCTTTCTAGGCCTTATGGTTCTGAAGAAGAAGTCGAAATTCCACAAAGTTTACGGACGGACGGACGGACGGACGGACGGACGCCGGACACCATGCCATGCCATAAGCCCAGCGGGCCTTACAGGCCAGATGAGCTAAAAAAACAAGAAGACATGGTTATCACATCCCCGCCGAATAAGTTTTAATTAAAGCTCCCAATATTTTCCTAAATGGGCTGTAACTTTGTAATAAGTAATTGCATTTACCTCATTTTTTAACTCAAGACTCAAATTCGGTTATTCTATCTTAAATAGTTTCTGTGAAAAGTTGTCTCCTTTAATGACACCCTCAAACAGAATAAAAAAATACGAAACAAGGGCAATAACTCCGTAAAAAGGATGAAAATATGTTTTTAAGGTTGTGACCCCTGTGACCCTATTGGGGTCATGAGGTCACAAAATCTACAATTTAGAAATACTCATTGGTCAAGAAGTCTACACACAACTTTTCAGCTTTAAAGATCTTTTGGAACTGAAAAAAGAAGTTGAATTTAGGTTGTATTGGTGACCCCTGTGACCCCATTTGCTGTCATGGGGTCACAAAATCTTGATTAAGAATAACAATTAACCAAGGAGTTTGCCCGAGTTTCCTACTGGCTGTATATAGCTGAACATGAGCTACTTTTGATATTGACATGTTCGCATTACAGCCAGAGAGAGGTTCTATATGTCCTTTTGGCAATTTGCCGATACCCCGTGGTGTCGGCAGGGGTACTGTTCAATCGAGGCTCGCAATCAAAATCTAGTGCACGATATCTCTACTTACGCGACGCGGTCCTGTTCTAGGGTGATTTTGTAGTTCACGGGCATCAATAACTAAAAGTATCCATCAACTAAATGTGTCGTTCCGGGTGTTTATTCACATATATTCGTAATTCGCGCCAGCCATGACAGTTTTAACTGGGTCAGTGACGTCATACCAAAATCTCGCAGGTACGCGAGAAACACAATAATGCGTGACGTCAGGGGTCAACTAGTCACGTGATCGGCAAAGAGAAAGTTTTACATGAATGGAACTGGAACTGAGCAATGAAGGATAGGGCAAACTGAGCGAGCTTCGGACAGTGTTCCGATCCAATTTTTTTCAACAAATGTTTCGTCAAATAATATCTGAAGAAAATTATTTCAAGCAAACTATGTTATTAACAATAGTGTTACTATATACAATATCAAAATTTAAAAAAATTAATTGTAAATTACCTGAAATAACGGTTTTAATTATCTATACGTATAGCAACAGTTTTTACCTATTTTCGGACAGTACCACTCTATTTGCTTGTGTACACAAAGGTTTAATATATTCATCAAAATGTTTCCTATTATAACCAAACATGCATTAGGCAGATTCAGATTCAGGTTTATTCAGTATTTCGGGCCATTAGGCCTATAGTACAAGTACAGAGGCAGCTAATATTTGATATCACGTGGTAACAACATTTCGACAATAGAAGACATGTTTTAAATACACTGCTATTGCTTTGATAACATCAATATTTTTGGAATTTAAATTTTGTTTATCTCTTACAGGTAAAGATACAAATGCTAAGTATTTATTGCGAAGATGAGAATATTTTGTGCATTCAAAAAATACATGAAATTCGTCTTCAATGTTACCAGAAATTTGTTCATACAATGTAAATATTCACAGAGATCACTAGGCACATACTTATTTCTACGTAAAGCGTTAACTTTAAAGTCATGGAAACCAATTCGAAATTTACACAATAACCGAATTAAATGAAAAATATATAACTCTGGCACCAGTAAAGATTTATGCGTTGAATTGTAATTAAGATATTTAGAATTCTGTATGGACATAGACCATTCTAGTACAGATATATCTTGAAGACGTTGCTTAAAAACTGATAGAAATATATTGTCATTTCCAACATGCATTTAGTCATCTATGTACAATAATATAACAGCATTTCGCGAATATGAATCAGTATCACACAACATTCTTTCCGATGATAAAATTCCGGAAACTGTAAAATGTTTTGTCATATATCTTGCTTGAATTTTTCTTTTTGTTCCCTTAGCATTTGTTGGGCAAATTTTTAACATTACAGTTACCTATAAAGAAAGTTTAGAAGTGTCCGAACCAAGGTCAGATCTGTCCGAACCAAGGTCATTTGAAATATTTCGAAAATCTCGATATTTACTCCAAAATTCACTTTAAAATTGCAAATATAAAATAGAGGTTTGATTGTAAAGTAGTTTCTTTTTTAAAATTGATATAATCTATAATGTTTTTGCGCTCAGTACATTCTCTGGCCTTTGAGTAAACATTTACATTAAAACAAATATATTTTGCTTCCACGAATCAGTAAATTGTCTACATTTTAAAACGTTCGTTGATTGATATGTCCAATAATAAAATGTTTTATGATAGAAATAATAATAAATAATGTTATTTTTCTCTTACTTTATATCAATATTTCGGCTTTTTAAAAAATTACCAGGGCAGTATGTGTAAAGTGATTGTAACACCACAGAAAGTTTACAAGTATCAAGTGTAAGCCTATTTAAATAATATTTTCAATTAGAAACTTAAGTTGCATACATATCAAGCTAAAAAAAATCTTGAACAAAATAAGCTAAAAAATGTACCGGGGTTTTCCGCAAGCAAGCCCCCTCGTTTATAAGCCCATGGGCTACTATTCGGAAAATATTTCCAATTAGAAACCCGTGAACTTCTATGTTATTCCAAAGTGTGTCAATTTAAAGTGGCCTAATTCTCTTTCTGCAACATCAATAGCCAATCTTACCGCCGTTTTTTCATATATGACATTGCAAACAGTAGCTGTATGCCCTGTGTAAGTGCACATGGAACATTTAGACAGTTCGTCCAATGTCCATTTATTTTCGTCAAGCGTGATTTCTGTATTTCAGATGGTCTATTCTATCGTCAGACAAAATTTCAAAGCCTAAATTTAGAAAGTGTTTCTTGATATGTTACGGTTTCTATATATCTCCTACATATTCATTAAACTGTTTAGTTTCTATGTGTTCTATTTGTCTTTTCCAAATCCTTTGAGTGCATTTGATCATGTGACATGGACATGGAACAGCGTGAAACTAAGGAATTGATAAAACCAGCTATTATTTCCATTTATATTTTTGTATGCAAGATACTTAATCAAAATTATATCCAAGATCCTTGCAAACAAAAGAATTCATGGGTATAAATATGAAAATAACAAAAATCTGGATCTCAATTCTTGGAAAACATTGTTCTAAGTTTCTTTAGGTAAAAAATAAATACTGAACTTATAGACAAGATATTTGTTTTTAAGGAAGTATGTGAATACTTCATTGAACCATATTTATCCATGCGTGCCAGATGTGTTTGAAATCAAATATGTAATAATAGGATATAAATATTTAAACTTTCGAACCCTTCGACTCGAAAACTACCTTATAGAAGTTAAAACAACGTGTTAAGTTGAAGATGATGTTTCATAAATTCTATTCTAAAAGGGTATAGTATTTTTTCGTAAATTAAAAGAGTTCCCTTGCTCTCCCTTTTCTTAAATCATTGCAATAGTCGTGATCCTGTTAAATATAATCAAAAAGATGCCTTATATCTATTGTTTTGTGATTTTAATTTAGTGTGAACGTCCCTAAAAAAACTTCCGAATACAAGCCAATGTTTCCGAACATAAGCCCAGGCTTCTATATTTAGCCCTAAAGTTCAGTTGTCAAAAACCCTATTTTACGTATAGAAGCCCTGGAACACCCCCAATAGTAATGGTTGCATAGAAACTTGAATTTTAATTTTGTACAGAAATGCCATCAATTACTGTCATCAATTATTTTTAACAAACTATTTTATGACTATGAGACAAAACAACAAAACAGACACAATAACCTTAATTTTTGATATAAGAGATAATGCTAGATTTACCTATCTTCATTTCATTTTGTAAAACAAATAAAGTACCAATGAATGTCATGTTTTAATAGTATACCATAGTATTAAGAAGCGAATTATTATAGATTGGAAGCTTTGAAGAGTAAACTTGACATAAATGAGACTTTTTTTAGAATTGTTGGTATTCAAGATCGTAACATTTTCTTAGCCACAAATTATTTTATCAAATTAGATTTATCTATAGCCTTCTCAAACTCTAATCTGTAGGTATCAACCCTCACACGCCAGGTGACATATGATATCTTGTAAAAAATCGTCAGAAGTGTAAATCAAAATCACTGACTAAAAACAGCTGATGATTGAAAACAGAGGTCTTGTAAAACTTTCTCTTTGCCGATCACGTGACTAGTTGACCCCTGACGTCACGCATTATTGTGTTTCTCGCGTACCTGCGAGATTTGCGTATGACGTCACTGACCCAGTTAAAACTGTCATGGCGGGCGCGAATTACGAATATATGTGAATAAACACCCGGAACGGCACATTTAGTTGATGGATACTTTTAGTTATTGATGCCCGTGAACTACAAAATCACCCTAGAACAGGACCGCGTCGCGTAAGTAGAGATATCGTGCACTAAATTTTGATTGCGAGCCTCGATTGAACAGTACCCCTGCCGACACCACGGGGTATCGGCAAATTGCCAAAAGGACATATAGAACCTCTCTCTGGCTGTAATGCGAACATGTCAATATCAAAAGTAGCTCATGTTCAGCTATATACAGCCAGTAGGAAACTCGGGCTACCAAGGAGTCTGCACACAAATTTTCAGCTCTCTAGGCCTTTTGGAAATGGAGAAGAAGATAAAAATATGTTTTTAAGGTCATGGCGTCACAAAATGTACAATTTAGAAATCCACATTGGCCAAGGAGTCTATACACAACTTTTCAGCTCTCTAGAACTTTTTGATTGGAATAGTTTCCTTCATATCCTGGAAAATTGTGTTATTTTGTGTGACAAATTTAATATATATATATTGTGCAATTTGCGGGGGATATAGCTCGACCATGTCACGTGATCTAATTGATAAATGCCCTAAATACCCTTAATATCAAAACCTAGTATGAACACTGCAAAGCTATAAATTATAATCCTCACTAGGAGTCTGCACATAAAGTTTCAGCTTTCTAACCTATATGCTTCTGGAGAAGAAGAATGAAGTCCACAGGTTTAACCCTTACGGTGCTAACCACGGAATATTGATAACTTTGCCTGTAAGCTCATCTTCACAACGTCATGGGCGAAACGAAAAAGTTTCTAAACTTTTCCATTCCTCCCTTGACATCATTGGCCGTAATTTCTGTACTAGCATTTCAACCCACTGCACGGAAGTAGAATAGTCCAATCAGAAGACAGCTTGTTAAATGAACTTCGGCTGTCAGGTAATCGTGCAGCGATACATTACCACTCACTTAACAATGGCATGTTTTTGTAAAATAAATGATTTCGAGTATTAGGAGAGTATCTTAAATCACAATACACATCAGAATGACCGCCTAACATTTTCTTAAAATTCCATACAGAAACGTATTTCAAAATAATAATGTAGTGTGTGAGCAATCGATTTTTTGGCAAAAATGTATATGCACCGACCAAAGGGCCACCGAACCTATAAATGATAATCCTTATTAGTCAAGGAGTCTGTACACAAAGTTTCAGCTTTCGAGGTCTTATGCTTCTGGAAAAAAATATGAATATAGGTTTTAAGGGCGTGGCCTCTGTGTGGCACTAAGTTTACGGACGGACGGATGGATGGATGGACGGACAGACGGACGCCAGACACCATGCCATGCCATAAGCCCATCAGGCCTTATAGCCTAGGTGAGCTAAAAAACGGAGTTGTAGTGAGAGGCAGATGACAATAAGATTAGCATTTTCAAGACACAACAAAAGCAGAGCAGCCCCGAAAGTGGGGGTTTTCGCATTACCCTGTTCCGCCTCAGCTATTGGGAATTAGTCAGGGCTGCTAATTACGAGCTTTGAACAGAAAATATTTTGGGTCTCGCTTAGACTGCTTGCTTTCAATCATAGCTCTCTTGTGAATGTACCCTTTCCGGGGCTCACCCATACAGCTGTCGTCAATCTCACCAGCAGCCTGGATTATTCTAGAGATCCCCAGGATTTAAGAGTTAAAACTCTGAGGTTGGACCAGAGGTACCGTTTTCAAATCTATCAGCATTCCAGAATATTCAAGGTAAGAATTAAAGAACATTTTGATTTTAGTTAATCAGTTTGATATTAAAGCAAATAGCCTTCATTTACAGTGAAATAATAAATTCAAATAAAAATGGAAGTAAAAATTGGTTTGACATGAAGCAACCTCTGTGTATAAAAGATGTACAAATGGATAATGTGTATGCTCATTTATGATGAAACACATAAGATAATATGATAATCTACACATGTAGATGTAGTTTTACATTCATATTATGAAAAGTCCAAATAATCCTTAAAACATTAAATGAAAATAAAATGACTCGGATAACCCCTTCTGTCTCATTTCGGAATGTACTATCAGAGTTATGCAGCCAATTTACAGATAAGATCTAGATCACAGTACTGATCCATAGAATCGATTTTATACCCTGAAACTAGAAATTCAAGGGATCGGTATGCGGCCAGAGACAAAGACAGAGACGAAGACAGACAGGAGAAGCACTCACCCTGAAGCTCCACTTGTCGTTCACCTGTCTGCACAAGTTTAGGTCCATCTCAGTCACCAGCAAACCATCCCTCGTCCGACTCAAACCCTGCAGTCAAGTAGTCAAAAGATAATGAAGAGAAAATAAGTCAGGAACTCACAAATTCCTTCAGTAAAATATAGTCATTGCTTCTGTATAGTCAATTAGGCTTAAGCATCATTCAGATTTTTCAAAAATTCTGCAAATCCTAACAAATACCAATTTACTTTCGTAACATTTCTGGACAAAAACAATTGAAGTACACAAATACTAATAAAATTATTACTTAACTTAATACCAAACAATACTATTTCCTTGAAAATGATTACTTTTTGAATCTATGAACATAAGTTATAAATATAAGAAATGTAATTAATTTCAAGTCTGTTGTTTCAATGAATCATCACTACATATATCTTTCCCTTTCTCTGTTTGGCACATTAATTCCACTTTCAAAACAGGTAACATTCGCATCAGAAGAAAATGCTTAAACTGCAAGTATTCATCTTTAGAACAATTTTGTGTTGACAAGATGTTTTGTAAATACAAGTTCACTAATCTTAGAAGAGACTTTAGCGATTTTTAGGGGAAAGGAGCTGTACAAAACATTTCCTTAGCTATTTGTGATAAATCTACAGAGCCCTGAGCACATCAACCCATGCCCTGCCCACTATTGTCTGCACTATTGTGACACTTGATCAATCCTCCAATTGAAGTTTGACAGCAAAAAGTTCTAGCTTGTTATCTTGATCAACATTATGAAGTCTGACGACCTATTGTTTTTATCCGGATTATAATTATTAGGTCTTGAAGACGAAAGTCTGAAGACCTATTGTTTTTATCCGGATTATAATTATTAGGTCTTGAAGACGAAAGTCAGAGGACCTATTGTTTTTATCCGGATTATAATTATTAGGTCTTGAAGACGAAAGTCTGAGGACCTATTGTTTTTATCCGGATTATAATTATTAGGTCTTGAAGAAGAAAGTCTTGGGACCTATTGTTTTTATCCGGATTATAATTATTAGGTTTTGAAGATGAAAATCTGAAGACCTATTGTTTTTATCCGGATTATAATTATTAGGTCTTGAAGACGAAAGTCTGAAGACCTATTGTTTTTCTCCGGATTATAATTATTAGGTCTTGAAGACGAAAATCTGAAGACCTATTGTTTTTATCCGGATTATAATTATTAGGTCTTAAAGACGAAAGTCTGAAGACCTATTGTTTTTATCCGGATTATTATTATTAGGTCTTGAAGACGAAAGTCTGAAGACCTATTGTTTTCATCCGGATTATTATTATTATTTGCACTGATTTTGTGCTACCTTTATATATACAGCCTAAACGGATCAACCGAATTTCATGAAAGTTTCAGTGATTGTAGCCTATGTCCTAACTAAGCTCATGACACACAGCGATTTTTTAATTTCTATCTTGTTTTTGAGTTATCTCCCTTTAAAGGAAAAACTTCAAACCTAAATTTCTCCGTTACTATGGGAGATAATTTCAAAAATCTTTAAACAAAATGTGGGCAACAATATTCCCCATTCGGTATTGATACATACAAACACATACTATAGCTCATATGAAAGCTGAATGAATGCTGCCCTCTATTTTCAGCAATTTTTTTCGCTACAGCAATTTCAAAAAGGGACTTTTGAAAAAATAGAGCCATTGGCTCTGTAGCTCATCAGGCTTCATTATCAATTATGCTTTATATATATTAGGGGTCACAGGACCACCAAAGCTACAATTTATAATCCTCACTAGTCAAGGAGTCTGTACACACAATTTCAGCTTTCTAGGCCTCATGGTTCTGGAGAAGAAGATGAAATTAGGTTTTTAGGGCGTGGCCCCTGTGGCCCTTATTAGGGGTCACAGGGCCACTAAAGCTACAATTTATAATCCTCACTAGTCAATGAGATTGTACATAAAGTTTCAGCTTTCTAGGCCTCATGGTTCTGGGGACGAAGATCAAAATAAGTTTTTAGGGAGTGGCCCCTGTGGCCCTTATTAGGGGTCACAGGGCCACCAAAGCTACAATTTATAATCCTTACTAGTCAAGGAGTCTGTTCACAAAGTTTCAGCTTTCTAGGCCTCATGGTTCTAGGGAAGAAAATCAAAATAGGTTTTTAGGGCGTGGCCCCTGTGGCCCTTATTAGGGCCACCAAAGCTACAATTTATAATCCTCACTAGTCAAGGAGTCTGTACACAAAGTTTTAGATTACTAGGCCTCATGGTTCTGGAGAAGAAGATGAAAATAGGTTTTTAGGGCGTGGCCCCTGTAGTCCTAATTAGGGGTCACAGGGCCACCAAAGCTACAATTTATAATCCTCACTAGTCAAGGAGTCTGTACACAAAGTTTCAGCTTTCTAGGCCTCATGCATCTGGGGACGAAGATCAAAATAAGTTTTTAGGGAGTGGCCCCTGTGGCCCTTATTAGGGGTCACAGGGCCACCAAAGCTACAATTTATTATCCTTACTAGTCAATGAGATTGTACACAAAGTTTCAGCTTTCTAGGCCTCATGGTTCTGGGGACGAAGATCAAAATAAGTTTTTAGGGAGTGGCCCCTGTGGCCCTTATTAGGGGTCACAGGGCCACCAAAGCTACAATTTATAATCCTCACTAGTCAAGGAGTCTGTACACAAAGTTTTAGATTTCTTGGCCTCATGGTTCTGGAGAAGAAGATGAAAATAGGTTTTTAGGGCGTGGCCCCTGTAGTCCTTATTAGGGGTCACAGGGCCACCAAAGCTACAATTTATAATCCTCACTAGTCAAGGAGTCTGTACCCAAAGTTTCAGCTTTCTAGGCCTCATGGTTCTGGAGAAGAAGATGAAAATTATTAAAATCTAAATATTTTAGATATTTATAATACCTACCTCAACTTAACATAAGTTGCTATACTCACGTACTCGATGAGAAATGGACAATAACGCGAGAGTTTTCGAAAGAAGTCCCAGTAAGCTGCCCCAGCTCACTACGCGCGAGCGGGATTGTCCTATCCATGGAAAGAAAGTAGTCCAAAATCACTTCTTGGTATGAACCAAACAGCAGAAATCCAACGAAGTCCGTAGGGGAGGCCGGGCGGGAGTTTACCGTTAAGTTGAGGTAGGTATTATAAATATCTAAAATATTTAGATTTTAATAAATTTTAATCCTACCTCAACTTAACATAAGTTGCTACTGATCCGACAGCGGGGAGGAGGGAGGACGAGTCAGGCGTAGAACAGCAGGTCCCCAGAGACATCCTCCCAGAGGGGCGTCCGAGCAGCAGCTGCACAGAGAAGCAGACGGTGAACCCCATAGTGTCGCCAACAACGAAACAACTCAACAGGTGCATTAGTGAGAGGTAACGAAGTAAAAGCGTTCAGCTTACCCTACTTGGACGTTGGGGCAGCTAGCTGTTGGGCTACCACCAACGGTCCAAAGGATTGCAGGCCCTCCACGTCCTCGACGGCTAGGTCCCGGAGGTAGTGGGAGGCAAAGACAGTGGTAGATCTCCAGAAGCAGCCCTCCATGATCGCTGAAACAGAGCAGTTACGGTGCAAGGCCATCGTAGACGCAAGTGCTCTGATTTCGTGAGGGTTGCTGGCGACAGGATGAGGCAGGCCGGAAGCGTCGTATGCAGCCAGGATGACGGACCGGAGCCACAGTGAGAGGGTGTTCTTGGTCACCTCGCCTTTCACCGCCGGTGAGAAGGGGATGAAAAGTCTCTTCCTGGTGCCACGAAGAGAAGCGGAGCGGCTGATATATTCTCGAAGGGCACGCACGGGACACAGGGAGAGTTCCTCAGCCTCCGACGAATGGACGATCTTGGAGAGAGGAGGGACCGTAAAGGTCCTGCCAGGCTGACCAGGAAGCTGGTTCTTGGCGACGAAGTCCCAAAGCAGTCCCAGGTGCACGGATCCCTTCCTGGACTGCTCAAAGCGGATCCTGGTAACATCCAGAGCATGGAGCTCGCTGACACGAGCAGCCGTGGCAAAGGAGAGGAGAAACGCAGTCTTCCTCGAGAGGTGTTGAAAGGAGGCCTCAGCCAGGGGCTCAAAGGGGGCTCCTCGGAGATACTTAAGGATGACGTTGAGGTCCCAGGCTGGCGGACGGAACTTCAGCTTCTGGTCCTCCAGCTTGAAAGACTTGAGGAGGGCCACCAACTCAGGAACCTTGGAGAATTTCCTGTCCGTCTTCACCGCGAGGACCGAGTTGAGAGCTGACAGGTAAGTAGCGATGGTCCCGCCCTTCAGATGACGCTTCTGACGCAGATGAAGAAGGAAGTTCGCAACAAACTGAGGATCCACAGACATAGGGTCCCGACCGACGTTCCTGCAGTAAGTCTCAAAGGACGTCCACTTGTCGTCGTAGAGCGACCTCGTGGATACTCTGTGGGCCTTGGAAATGGCGTTGGCTACACGTCTGGAGTATCCCTTGGCGCGGAGTGATCTCTGAAGATGGTCCAGACGTGTAGATCGTACCTCTCTGGATCCGGATGGAACAGGTGACTGTGCGGATGTAGGAGTAGGTTTCGCCACTGAGGGAGCTGAAGAGGACTTCCTTCGGCGAGTTGAAGAAGATCGGGGAACCACCCTCTCGCTGGCCAGTAGGGCGCGACCAAAGTCAGTCGAAGGCGACGAGTGTTCTTGATCTTTGCGATGACTTTGGACAGGAGAATCGGAGGTGGAAAAGCGTACGCGTCCAGACTCTCCCACGACAAGGACATTGCGTCGACGGCCCACGCTGCTGGGTCCGGGAGAGGGGACACGTACACCGGAAGCTGGTGGTTCTGCTTCGTGGCGAACAGGTCTATGAGAGGGCGGTGGATCTGAGCGCCGATAAGAGCGAAGGCCTCCGGGTTGAGCATCCACTCCGTGGGCGACGGCTTGTCTGGTCTTGAGAGGGCGTCCGCAAGGACGTTCCTGCAGCCTGGAATATGACGAGCCCGGATGAGGATCTGATTGTCGTCCAGCAACTGGAAGAGCTGGAGGGCTTGATCTAGGAGCAGGGGAGAGCCCGTCGTTCCCTGGTTCTTTATAGTCCAAACGACTGTGGAGTTGTCCGAGGCCAGGAGAAGGCGGGAGCCTCGGAGAACCGGAAGCCAGTGGGACACGGCTAGGATGACTGCCTGCATCTCTAGGCTGTTGGAGTGCCAGGACGTCTGAGGATGCGTCCAAATGCCTGCGGTGGTCTGCTCCCCGAGGTGGGCTCCCCAGCCTTGGAGGGAGGCGTCCACAAAAAGCTCCTGGTCGTGTTGAAGCTCGCGCAAAGAGACGCCTTCGCAGACGTTCGATCGCAGTGTCCACCATCGAAGATACTGGCTGAGGTGCGTTGGTAAGGGAATCCTGGATGAACGGCTTGAGGAACACCTGGAGCGGGCGGATCATCAGCCGACCTCGAAGCGTGAGGGCCTGGGCAGAGGTGAGGAGGCCTAGCAGCGCCTGCCACTCTCTGAGCCGTAGAGGAGACACCAGGGCTCGGTGGACAAAGGACTGGATCTTGATCCACCGGTCTGGAGGGACAAACAAGAGGCCTAGGTCTGTCCTGAAGCGTCCCCCGATGAAGGTGAGGTCCTGCAAAGGCGTGAGGTGGGACTTCTCCTTGTTGACGAGCCAACCCAGCTGGTGAAGCAGGCGGAGTGCAAACGCTGACTGTCTGTGTAGCACGTGTGACAACGGGTTGGACATGAGGCAATCGTCGATGTACGGGTCGAAATGGATCCCTCTGAGATGGAGATATCGGCAGATGGGAGTGGTGATCCGTGTGAATAACCACGGGGCCGAGGAAATTCCAAACGGGAGGACGCTCCACTGATAGTGCTGGCCCTGGAAGATGAACCGGAGGAACTTCCTGTGAGGTGGATAGATCGGGACGTGGAGGTATGCGTCCTGCAGATCGAGGCTGATCATCCAATCCCCGGGGGACAGCTTGGAACGAAGGGTGTCGATGGAGACCATGCGGAAGTGAGACGGGGGCTCCATGAACATCTCGTTGAATGCCGCCATGTTGTGGATCATACGGAGCTTGGTGGAATTCTTCTTCGGTACCAGGAAGATTGGCGAGTAGAACCCTGGGCCGTGTTCGGGTCGCTGCACCAACTCCAGAGCGTTCTTGTCGAGAAGCGTCTTGATGTTGTCGGCTAGAAGAACACTCTGGGCTTCGGTATACTCTCGTGCCAGGGGAGTAGAGGTCACGGGAGGAGGACAGGACAGTGGTAGCTTGTAGCCTGTCCTCAGGATGTTGGTCACGTAGGGATCTTCTAGGACTTGCCAGTTGGGCCAGAAGGTCCCCAGTCTCCCGCCTACCGGAGTGCTGTACACCGGCACGACTGGGGGCGGGAGGGCCCAGTCGCGTAAGGCGTCGGTATCAACGTCTGGAGTAGGGGCGCTTGTTGCCTCTACCTCCACGGCCTCTGGAGTTGTCCTTTCCTCTAGAGGCGTTGGAGCCCTGCCGCTGGTACTGGCTGGGGCCGGAACGGGAGGGCTGTTGCCGCGAGCGTTGGCGCTTGTAGAGCTTAGGTTGCGTGGAGGAGGTCTGGCGACGAAAAGACACCTGGTTGTTAACAAACATCAGGGTCTTGAAGGCGACTTCGGACTGCGCCACAGCGGCTTGCTCCTTGAAGACCTCTGGGATCTTCCCAGCGAAGAGGGTCGGCGCGGTGGGGGGAGCCTGAAGAAGAGGTTTCTTAAACTCGGTCTCCCAGGAGCACTGGTCCAGGAACCCAGCCCGTCTGAGGTGCACCGCAGAACCAAAACCGCAACGGACGGTATCAAAGATGTTGCGGAGGGTACGCCGCTGCAACTGGAAGACTGTGGTCTGGTGGTCAAGCCTTTAGGGGTTGTCCAGGTCCAAGTCAGCCAGAAGGGCCTCTGTAGAAGACAGGAGCATGGAGAGGGGTCTGAAGGTCCTGCAGAAAGATGCCTTCATCGCAGCGATCTTGGCGTCCTGCACCTTGTAGGCATGGGCCAGAGGAGAGGCGAGGCGGCCGATGGCGTTGTCCAAAGAGGCGGCCTTGTCGTACCTGCTTAAGGAGTGGACCTGCAGAGGAGCTGCAGGCTTGGAAGACTTGAGTGAGGAAGAGATGGAGAGCTTAGAGAAGTCGTCCTCCAACGAGGCGACACCATCTAGGACGTCCGGGTTGGGCGGAAGCATCACATCCGGGTCCTCACGTACGGTGTGGATGGAGGCAGACTCGCCGGGGGAAGTGCCCTGAGGAAGCCGGTCCGCGATCCACTCGGGGATCAACCGCAGAGTAAGGTAGGTGGCGTTGTCATCCTCCTCCTCGTCGTAGTCGGGGTTAAAGTCTTCCTCTCTGTCCGGGTCTGAAGGGGGAAGCTTCTTCCTGGACGACCTGGGAGTCTTAGGAGGCGTACGTGGAGGCGTAGGGTCCTGGCGCCGAGAACGGTGGGACGACGACGTCTCCTTGGAGGACGAGCGGGAGTGCCTACGCACCGGGCTGCGAGAGCGGGAGGGCGTAGAGGAGCGTATGCGGCGCCGCTGACGGCGAGGAGATTTGCTCCGGGAACGAAGAGGGGACCTGGAGTGTCTGGAGGGACAGCGTCCCCTAGGGGGTGAAGGCGAAGGGCGCCGGCGCTGGCGCTGGTCGGAGCGCTGGTGCTCGATGCGCTGGTCACGATGACGCTGGTCCTGGCGCTGGTCCTGGCGCTGGCGCTGGTCCTGGCGCTGGGCGTTGCGCTGCTCCTGGCGCTGGTCGTTGCGCTGGTCCTGGCGCTGGTCGTTGCGCTGGTCCTGGAGCTGGTCGATGCGCTGGTCGATGCGCTGGTCCTGGCGCTGGTCGTTGCGCTGGTCCTGGCGCTGGTTCTGGCGCTGGTCCTGGCGGTGGTAAGAACGCTGATCCTGGCGCTGGTCCTGAAGCTGGTCTGAAGGAGGTGGGAGACGAGCAGCCAAGGCCTTGTCCAGCATGGAGAGGACGGCTTGTTCCAGGCCCAGAGGGACGGCATCAGAAGGAGGAGGCGTAGGGTTCCTGGGAGGCGTAGGATCCCTGGGAGGCGTAGGGTCCCTCGGGGGTGTAGGATCCCTGGGAGGCGTGGGAGCTCGTGGGGGATCCTGCACAGGAGGTGGAGGCGTCAGCGAGTGGCGAGGGGAGGTGGACGACATCGAGGTGCGGCGAAGGCGCTGAAGAAAACGCTTCCGGCGAGCAGCCGCGAAGAGCAGGAAGTCCGAGGGTGAGAGAGGACGGCACTCGTCACACCGAGAGGCGATGGAACACGTCCAAGGGAGACAGTCTGGACAGCGAGCGTGAGGGTCTCTGGCTGACTTAGCAGAGGGGCACGCACTGCAGATCACTCTGGGCATAAATCACTGCAAAGGCAAGCAAAACAATGCCAAGAGGGTAATACATAAGCAAGCAGAAAAAAGAAAAAAAATTATTTTTTTTTTTTTTGATTTTAAAATAATCCCCCGGAGGGGAATAAATTAAAGCAGAAGCTTGCATGAAAAAGAGGAGAGAACAATGCAAAAATAAATAAAAAAGTTTCATTGGAGAAAGAATTTATTTTTAGATTTGATTGTGTATCCTTAAGAGATGAGAAATTTTTTATATATAGATATTATACAAAAATTAGCAGGTACATGCATGTAAAACACAAACCCCCGAGGGGAGTAGGTTAGAGGGGAACATGCAAGAGGTAAAGAAACAACAACAAAAATAGAAAAAAATTTATAGAAAATTTTTTTTTATAAGATTTGGTTGTGTAGCTTTAAGAGAATTACATAGAATTATGTAAGAAAGTTTATATATAAATGCCAAGATATTATATATAGAATGAGGGAATTTACGAATTAATTATAATAGGAATTATAATTAAAAAAGCGTAAAGAGAAAAAACCAAGGGTTTCCTTAAATATCCCAAGTTGTAACGAACCGCATTTGGTGCAGTGAAAAAAGCGTACGTGCCAAACTGCACGTAGGCCAGGGGAAAACATCAGAGGTGTGAAAGTCGCCCATAACAACAAGCCATGCAAGTTGGGAGAAGGTAATTAACCCAGATTGAAGGCCAGACATCGCAAGAGGGGAGTGGTGCGACGCCATGTTTGTTTTGACCGTGAAAAAGATCGCGAAATTACGCGAGAGATTCAGGTGATAATTAATGATCGGGAAAGATCAAAAGTGCAATAAGGACATTATGGGGCAGCAAAACAACAAGGCAAAGGGTCGAAGGAAGAAAGAACCAAAACCAAACCTTGAATTATGGAAAAGTGTACGAAAACAAAACACGTGTTGACACAACATGTGAGTAGCAAGAAGTGATTTTGGACTACTTTCTTTCCATGGATAGGACAATCCCGCTCGCGCGTAGTGAGCTGGGGCAGCTTACTGGGACTTCTTTCGAAAACTCTCGCGTTATTGTCCATTTCTCATCGAGTACGTGAGTATAGCAACTTATGTTAAGTTGAGGTAGGATTAAAATTAGGTTTTTAGGGCATGGCCCCTGTGACACTTATTAGGGGTCACAGGACCACCAAAGCTACAATTTATAATCCTCACTAGTCAAGGAGTCTGTACACACAATTTCAGCTTTCTAGGCCTCATGGTTCTGGTGAAGAAGATGAAAAAGGTTTTTAGGACGTGGCCCCTGTGGCCCTTATTAAGGGTCACAGGGCCACCAAAGCTACAATTTATAATCCTCACTAGTCAAGGGGTCTGTACACAAAGTTTCAGCTTTCTAGGCCTCATGGTTCTGGAGAATAAGATGAAAATAGGTTTTTAGGGCATGGCCCCTGTGACCCTTATTAGGGGTCACAGGACCACCAAAGCTACAATTTATAATCCTCACTAGTCAAGGAGTTCACACACAATTTCAGCTTTCTAGGCCTCATGGTTCTGGAGAAGAAGATGAAATTAGGTTTTTAGGGCGTGGCCCCTGTGGCCCTTATTAGGGGTCACAGGGCCACCAAAGCTACAATTTATAATCCTTAGTAGTCAAGGAGTATGTACACAAAGTTTCAGCTTTCTAGGCCTCATGGTTCTAGGGAAGAAGATCAAAATAGGTTTTTAGGGCGTGGCCCCTGTGGCCCTTATTAGGGGTCACAGGGCCACCAAAGCTACAATTTTTAATCCTCACTAGTCAAGGAGTCTGTACACAAAGTTTTAGATTTCTAGGCCTTATGGTTCTGGAGAAGAAGTCGAAATTCCACAAAGTTTACGGACGGATGGACGGACGGATGGACGGACGGATGGACGGACGGATGGACGGACGGACGGACGGACGCCGGACACCATGCCATGCCATAAGCCCATCGGGCCTTACAGGCCAGATGAGCTAAAAAGCTAGGATCTTGCCACGTCACGTTCAAAGGGGCACAACTCTGTTAGGAAATGTAAATTTTAAAAATTTGTTCGTTGCATTCTGTTCTTCAATGATTGTGCAACATATTTACTACAGATCATTATTATAAAAGTTTATCTTAAAGGAAATAATTGGACATAAACAATTATTTTACATTTTTTGCGACTTTTTACTTTTTTTAGTGTTATTTTACTTTGAGAATTTTAGTTTCGAAACTGCAACAGGCAAATTTTTTGTACTAAAGTTTTGTGAAGCTGATGTACTATACTCTTCATAAAGAAACGCATGAATCATTTTTCTTAGAAAATATTAACATTTAGTTGAGAGCCAAAATATCACATAATTCAATGGGTAGAAAGTGAAATTTTACAAGGCTGTAGACAAAGTTTTGGTAAACACGTTAACATTAGTTTTTGTTCTGTTCTTTTGTGTTATTTATCGAAAATTTGGAGCTAAAGTCAGTTTATTGTTTTGTTATAATATAGAGCAATTCTTGATTGACATATTTCTGGCAATTAATGCAAAATGTAAATAAGTCTCTTTTACAAAGTTCTTCTCCACCCTTCCCGCATTGTGATGGCCCGATGGTGAAGTGTCCAAAACGTAATATGACGTTGACGTGTACGTTTATAAAATTCATAACATTTACGTTCTAAAGGGGTTTAGATGTTGTCTTTGAGGGAGGGAGTAGTGCAGGACCTTGATCTTCACATAGATGTAGAGCTAGCGGAGTTCTGTATGTGACTGAACGTCATCATGCTTGAAAACTCCCCCTGTCGGACCAAAACCCTGATGCATTTGACTTTCGTGAATGTTGTTGATGTTCAGACTATCAGCAAAAATGTTTTCAAACAACGAATAAGCATTCTTGTGTGCTTATTATAGTTAATTACATCATAACACCCTCTCAACCAAATCTGTTGACCTTTCAAATAAAAATATAGGCCAAATTTTTATTTTCAGAAAGTAAACAATACTGAGAAACACTGTTTTTCATCTCACAATTTTGGATGATAGAGAGTTTGATCACCAAACCAGACTTTACTAAAGCTTGAAAGATTAACCCTCCAGGTTTTAAAACACCAGTGACGGCAATTGAACATTTTAAGTTTCTTAAAACGGAGCCCGATAACTAGCTCTCTTTGTCGAATATCCACTTCAGGGAAATAGGCTCCCTAAAGTTTTGTCGACTTTTTTTCACAAAACATGTATCTGTTTTGTGATCTGTATTGCTGTGGAAGACAATGAAGCAAGTACTTGACCCAGATGTAGATAATTTTGGCTTTGATAGCACTCCTTGTCTCACAAATATTGGCTTCTTTTTGTCGAATATGGGCCTGGAGGAAACGACTAAATGTGACTAAATATTGTGCTCTTATGATCACTCTAACTTAATGGCTGTAAGGCGGGGGTATAAAAATGATGCTGAGGGACACACTTATGTGGATACCATACGAATTAAAGTGTTAAAAGTTAAAATAATCCATTTTCTCAATATATGTTGACCTTGCTGTGACCTTGACCTTTGACCTTGAAAGTGAACATGTCATTGTCATTATCAAACTTATACATGTTCATGAGTTCTGAAAAGCTTAATGGGATTAAGTTATATCCAAATTAGTTGCACCTTCAAGGTTACACAATCAATGAACACTTTTCATTAACAATCATCTAATGATTAAAAGTGTTCATTGTTAAAATAAAGAATTTTCGCAAAACCATGCTAAAGTAGTGACCTTGCTGTGACCTTGACCTTGGACAGATTGTAGCGAAAACCTTTTCAAAAATTTTAACTCTTCCAAGGATGATACATACCAAGTTAGAGCTTCATAGCACAAAAACTTTTCAAGTTATCGCGTTTACAAGGAATTTTTTAGTGATTTTATAGCTCATGACCTTGACCTTTGACCTTGAAAGTGAACATGTCAAAATCGTTCCCCCGAGGTATAAGCAGTAAGTTATGAATATAAGTTCCGGAAAGCTTAGTAGAAAAAAGTTATAGCCATTAGTATGAGCCCGGACGCGGCGGCGGCGGCGGCGGAAACTGCACAAAAACTGAAAGCAGCCTCGTCCGTTACAATGGATAGATGGGAATATGGTTCTAATAATTGGGTCAAACGCTAATGATAATCTCTACTGTACATGGGTTACAATGGATAGATAGGAATATGGTTCTAATAATTGGGCCAAAAGCTAATGATAATCTCTACTGTACATGGGTTAAAATGGATAGATGGGAATATGGTTCTAATATTTGGGTCAAAAGCTAATGATAACCTTTACCTTGAATCTTAAGGTAATCTTGGTACAATGGATAAACTGATGTAATGATATTTTTTTTCCTTTTCAATGACTACAGGTTGGGTTCTCAAATGTAGTGTAAGTTGTACTCAAGCTAGCAGCGAGGGGATTATAACACAACTTGGTTGATTCCCCAGTCCACTGTGTTACAATGCCTGTAAATTAATGCTCCCTTAACAGCACAATGACTGGTCCCTATACCGGACATCTGTAATAACATGGCTGACAAGTAAACAGTTCTCAGTACCACATGATGTTCGTCTCCGTTATTCAGAATGTATAGAGTATCTTAAAACATGGTGGCAGCGGTGAAAACGTATTGACAGGATCGGTTGTCCTTTTCTTACTGTTTCCAAGTGTAGTCAAGCCGACTTTTGTGAGTTTTGATGACTTTCAATGACTGTTAAAAACGCACGTGGTCGTGTGTGAATTTGAAGTTTTGAATTTGGATATTCGAAATGTCTAGCAATGAAGAGCAGGAAGATCCGGAGCATCCCAGAGTTGCACAGGAGGGTCGAGAAAATATGACAAGGCCAAGAATTGCTTTGCCAAACATTTCACCACCTGCGGCATTAGATATGTCGAACAACATTGCAGAAAACTGGCGGACATGAAAGGAAATGTGGAAAAATTACTCTATTGTCGCTCAGTTGGATCAATATGATATCAAATACAATGTAGCTGTCTTTCTGCATTCCATTGGAACAGAGGGTATGAGAGTTTATTCCACAATGGAATTTAATGAGAATGAACTGTGTGATGATGACACTATCATTAAGAAATTTGACATTTTCACCATTGGGGAAACCAACGAGACATATGAGAGATATGTACTCAATAATAGAGATCAGAAAGAAGAGGAATCCTTTGACTCGTATCTTACAGCCATTCGCACTATGGTGAAGACATGCAATTTTTGTGATTGTATGCGGGACAGTCTCATTCGTGACAGAATTGTGACAGGAATTAGAGATTCAAGTACCAGAAAGAGATTACTGCAGGAAAACAAACTAACTCTGAGTTCAGCAATTACCATATGCAGAGGAGCAGAGGCAACAAGTCTGAGAATCAAGGCTATGAACAGTTCAGAGGCAGTGAACAAGATCAGCAGAGAGAGGGAACGCAATTCAAGGCAAAATAACCGGGCTCACAGACATGACAGAGGAAGACCAAACACAAGATATAATGACAGACAAGACAGTCAGAGAACATGCCGCTTCTGTGCATTCAAGCATCCATTTATACGAGAAAAATGTCCTGCTTGGGGTAAGAACTGTGAGAACTGTCGAGGAAAAAATCACTTTGCATCAGTGTGTAAACACAAGAAGAAAGTTCATGCCATTGCAGAAACAGAGGAAGACACAGAGGAAGAGCTTGAATATGAATATATCAGCAGTGTTACCTTTGCATCTTGTCACAAAGTGGGTAATGACCCAAGTAGTGAAATATATGCTGAAATGTTAGTTGAAGATAATTTCCCAGTGAAATTCCAAGTAGACTGTGGGGCGACAGTGAACATCCTTCCCAGAAAGTACTTGGAGAAAACCAGGGAAATTACAAAAACACAGAATGTATTAAAAATGTGGAATAGTTCACAAGTATGCCCTGATGGGACAGCCAGGATCAAAATAAGAAATCCATGCAATCACAAGCTCTACAGTGTTGAATTTGTCATAGTGAGTGATCCAGATGTTGGTCTCACACCACTTCTGGGTGCAAAGGCAGTACAGCAAATGAACCCTGTTTCGCCTAGCTGGACAAGTCTAGGAGCTGTGCTATTGCAGAATGACAAACCAATCGCATATGCAAGTAGAGCGCTATCTCCAGCTGAAACCAGGTGCGCACAGATTGAGAAAGAACTGTTGTCAGTTGTTTTCGGATTTCAGAAATTTCACACATACACCTTTGGGCGCAAAGTGAAAGTGGAGAATGATCCCTGCACAGTGCACCACGGCGGCTTCAATCCATGATCCTTGCCATGCAGAAGTATGATGCAGAAATCAAGTACAAGAAAGGAGAAGATGTTGTGCTGTCAGACACTTTGTCAAGAGCTTATCTGCAATTAGAAGTTGATGAGGGAACTGAGACTTTCAGCCAAGTCAACATGGCCAAATACCTTCCTATCACAGAAAAAAGACTGAAAGAGATCAGGGAGCACACAGAGAAGGATGAAACTCTCCAGAAGTTGAAAGAAGTTGTCCTCAGCGGATGGCCAGACATAAAAGATCATTGCAATTTGAACTGTACCCATACTTCAACTTCAAGGATGAAATCACACTGCAAAATGGCCTTGTATTCAGAGGAGAAAGGTTGATCATTCCTCAGAGTCTCAGAGCTGCAATGAAAACCAAGATTCACTCATCACATCTGGGGACAGAAGGTTGTCTGCGAAGGGCACGAGAAAGTTTATACTGGCCGCACATGTCTGACGACATAAAACAGTACATCAGTTAATGCGAAACGTGTTGCAAGTTCCAAGCAGCACAACAGAGAGAAACACTACAACCAACAGAAATGCCAGAGAGGCCATGGCAAAAAGTTGCAGCAGATTTGTTCACTTTGGATGGGAGAGAATACCTCATCACAGTTGATTACTACAGTAATTTCTGGGAAATAGACTGTTTGTCAGATACAAAGTCAACTACAGTAATCAATAAGTTGAAATCACATTTTGCAAGGTACAGAATCCAAGACCAAGTTGTAAGCGACAATGGACCTCAGTTCGCTTCAGAAGAATTCCACAAGTTCATTATGGAGTGGGAATTGGAGCATCTGACATCGAGTCCATACAACAGCCAGGCTAATGGCAAAGCTGAGTCCGCTGTGAAGACAGCTAAAAGACTAATACGAAAAGCAAGAAGTTGTGGTAATGACCACTATATGGCAATTCTTGACTACAGAAATACGCCAACTCAGGGACTGGGATCAAGTCCAGTCCAGAGGTTAATGAACAGGAGATCAAAAACCCTGATACCTACCAGTGAGACACTGTTAAAGCCAAGGTCAGGGATGGAATTCATTGAAAGGGAGAAACTCCTACAGAAACAGAAAGTACAGAAGGAAAGGTACGATCTCCAGGCTAAAGACTTGAAACCTCTTATCGAAGGAGACACAGTGAGACTTAAGCCCTTTAGTCTCAATGACAAGGTGTGGAAACGTGGCACTGTTGTGAGGAGACTCGATGAGAGAAGCTATGAGGTCGAGTCTCCACAAGGCATTCTTAGGCGAAACAGGGTTCATTTGAGGAAGACCTCAGAGCAGAACTATAGTCGCAAGACACCTGTGAGAACAATGCAGAAGAATGATGATCATGCACTCCAGACAATGCCAAAGATACCGGCAGCACCGACGGAGATGAGAGTTGTCAAACATGAGCAGGTGGCTGAGCAGGTGGCTGAGCAGTTGACGCCGACCCAGACTAGAAGTGGGCGAGTAGTGAAGCCGCCAGCCCATCTGAAAGACTATGCAGTATAGTTGATAGTTGCAGTGAAATGCTTCAGTTTCCAATTTCGTTAATTTGTGATATCTTATTTGTAGGGACTGCATAAAGGCCGAGATGGTCATGGACACTAAGTTGATTCACCTGCACCCTTTTGTTTTTAAGTAATGCATGCTTTTTATCAGGATTTACTTTTGTATTGAAGAAGGGATGTTACAATGCCTGTAAATTAATGCTCCCTTAACAGCACAATGACTGGTCCCTATACCGGACATCTGTAATAACATGGCTGACAAGTAAACAGATCTCAGTACCACATGCTGTTTGTTCTCCGTTATTCAGAATGTATGGAGTATCTTGAAACACACTGAATGCTCTTACCGGTGTACGACTTCCATCTGGTCCAGCCACGTAACTTGAACCTGAAATCATACTTAATCACAATTATCTCAAAACCTTTAGTTATAATATACACCAATCAAAGATGTTGAATGTTTTGCATGTGTACATGTGTGTGATAGAGGCAAGATCTAGCCCTCATATTGCTAACCTCTCCAAATATGGTATGAGCAAAACACTCATTCCATTGGCTGGTGAATGACTCATTTCATCTCACGATCCTGCAACTCTCCTCTCTGTGTATAAATTTCATATACCCCGCTTCCATAGTAATAGTTCTGAGAAGAGGTGTTGCATAGCGTTAAGCTGACGTTACCCAATGACGTACACACTAGCTGTGCAAAGGTTTCATTTTGATTCCTTTTTTTTTCATTTCCATTTTTTTATTTTTTTATTTTTGAATATGAACAAAAACCAACAGAAATGTAAAAAAAGGAATATTGGATAACTTTATCACTGCATCTTTGAAGGCCTACACGAACAGAAAAGAGTTACACTTCAATAGTATGCCTTAAACACTTTGTTAATCCTTTGGTTCATGTGATTAATAACTGAAATATTGTTCAAAACATGTTAAACACCAACACACTCACTTTCATTTGGTTAATTAAACTGAAATTATAATATACAATTGTTGTCATATTTTGCTGGTTTGACTGAGATATTTTCCTTTCCTGAATTCATTTGTAACAGTACCATATTTGTAGAAATGTCCGCTCAGGGTCGACATGCCCTATAAGAAATAATGAAACGACAAGCAGTGAAAAAACAGTGATTTTCAGGTATTTTCAGCTATGTACCACTTTTTACACTAAGTTATTTCATGAAATACGAAGCGCATTTAAACGTCAGAAGGAAGAGGGAAAAATGCCCTTTTATTCAATGTAAAATTCATGCATATGCAATGAATACTTTTCACACAGCGAGCCCCGCACAAACAGGTGTTTTCTCTGTTGTACTGTTGATAAAACACATGCTTTCACGCTTGATATTTCAATAACCAAGTTGCGCGCTCTAACACATGATATGTCGATGGAAAGAGAATAAAATGGTATATAATTTGTATGTGCGCACATGCAAATAATGATACTAGAAAAAGTTGAAAAGTTACCAACTTTCGCGCATAATATTTCAATAACCAAGTGGTGTGCTATAAAACGTGATACATAGATGGAAAGAGCATAAAATATCCTTCAATTTGGTATTTCATTTGTATATGCGCACATTCAAATAATTAAACTAGAAAGGCAGCAAAAAGATATACTTTTGCACTTGATATTTTACTAACCAAGTTGTCAGCTATATACATAAAACATAGTTGGAAAGAGAATAAAATTGCCTTCAATTTGGTATATCATTTGTATTTGCGTACGGGATAGCTCAGTCGGCAAGAGCACCCATCTCAAGTTGCTATCGTCCGGGGTTCGAATCCCATCCAGGCCAAGGTGTAAAAATAGAGCCATGGGCTCTGTAGCTCATCAGACTTTTGATTAAGATATGTTTTGACCCCTGTGATGCCATTTGGGGTCATGGGGTCACGAAATCTACAATACAGAATCCCCATTTGCAAAAGAGTCTACACACAACTTTTCAGGTCTCTAGACATTTTGGAACTGGAGAAGTAGATGAAAACAGGCTTTTAAGATTTTGACCCCATCAAGGGGTCACCAAAACTAATATTTAGAATCGGTATTGGCTAAGGAGTCGACACACAACTTTTCAGCTCTCTAGATCTTTTGGAACTGGAGAAGAAGATGGAAATAGGCTTTTATGGTGTTGACCCCTGTGACCCCATTTGGGGTCATGGGGTCACGTAATCTACAATTTAGAATCCCCATTGGCCATGAAGTCTACACACAACTTTTCAGCTCTCTAGACCTTTTTGGAACTGGAGAAGAAGATGAAAAAGCTTTTTAAGGTTTTGACCCCAGTGACCCCATTTGAGGTCATGGGGTCAGGAAATCTACAATTTAGAATCCCCATTTGCCAAGGAGTCTGCACATCAAATTTGAGCTCTCTAGAGTCATTGGTTTCGGAGAAGAAGATGAAAATGTGAAAAGTTTACGGATGGACGGACGGACGGACAGACAGACGGACGCCGGACGCCGGACGCCATGCCCTGCCATAAGCCCATCGGGTCTTTCAGACCTGATGAGCTAAAAACCTAGAGTTCACCTCTGTTAGAACTCTATAAGTGTCACCCTGGAGCCCTAGTGTGTAGTGCAACAAAAACTACACAATTCATGTCAGTGGCTGAATGGTGGATACATGAACATGTGCATACGCCGAGCTGTCGGTTATCAGCGTTCAGCAGTGTTGGACAAACTGCTGTGAATATGTGTCTCAGTTCACCCAGCTGTGAATGGGTACTCTGTGAGGCATAGAATGGTCCCTAACATGAGCGATACATATGGATGCCGGTTGAATACTCCCCAGGGAGTTGAAATGGAAAAAATGATCGAACGGTGAAAGAATGCCCTTGACCAGGGGAAACAATGCAAGCGACTTGAGCAACCACGAGTGGATGGATATGTGCGCTATATAAATATTCATTTAATATGCGCACAGAGAAATAAAGAAGCAAGAAGCCCTGCAAAATGTTTTGATGCCTTTTTGACATCAGCAATTTTTTTCAGATTTCGCCATGAAAGTTGTCCTATGACAAAACTTACTTATGATGAAGTACGAGGTTTTTTACCACTTCCGGGCATCGACTTGATGTATTGGTTTTTTTCCCATAAAAAATCAACCATGATCAGAATTTTGTTTTCAGAATTTAGAATATTTTTATTGCGGGCCTCGCCATGAGATATTGGTTGAATTAACCCTTAGCCCCCAAACTTCAACATTCAATATCAGGTTTACTGAAATTCAAAAATAAAGTGCTGTGTTATTCCAAGGTGTGAAACATTTACTAATATGATGGGCGAGGTGTTCCTATCAAGAACACCCTATGTCATGGCTTACGTTGCCCAGTACCTGGGACGTCCTGGCGGGTAGGTCCGTGGAACCTATCAATAGTTGCAAAATATTTGTAATCCACAAATGACAATCAGAACTTCCCTGACGTAGATGGTAGTTGCGTTGGCGACTCGCCACCTCTTCGCCTAGGAAGTCAGAAAACGCATCAAGGTGAAAAAAAGTTGGGAAAAATTCCACGGCTGGCGGTGCCGTCGGCAACGGCGACATGTCGGTCAAAAAGACATCAGAATGTGTTTGATTTTCGTATGATTTGGTATCGGACATGGACAGTGATCCAGATATAAAAAACATTTAAAGAAATATACTAGCTGCTACGGGCGGAGCTGCTAGGGCTGGTGGTACTTCCACAGAAGATGAGTTCAGTGGCTTTGATGAGCAATACAATGACATTGACACACATTTTACTCAAGAGGGCGATTTCATGTCCAAATGGGAGGAAGGGCTGAGGCCACGTGGATGTATTGATTTGCCTCTCAGTGGCAAGACTGGTTTGGGACAGTTCAGAGAAATTCCAGAGCAACCACAACCATATTGACTATTTCGACCTGTTCATAAATGAAGAGGACTACAGAATGATGGCACCAGAAACCAATAGATATTTTCACCAATAATGTCATATGCAAGGTTCTTCCCCCCTGTTGGAGGTTGCATCAGTGGAAGGATAGGAATGCTGAGGAGATAAAAGTATTCATAGCAATGACTATCGCCATGTCCTTAGTTGTACAGACAAACGTTTCAGAGTATTGGACTACCAGTGATGTGACGTCGCCGCCTTCTTCACAAATTGTATGCCCAGAGACAGGTTTTGGCTCTTGCTCACGTACCACCACCGATCTAATAACAGTACAATGCCGGGACGAAACACACCTCAGTTTTCCCCAATCAACAAATTTGGTTTCTTGTATAACCACATCATACATCGGTTTTCCGGAGTTTATATACCGCATCAACATATCAACATTTTCTCAAATCCAGACACATTCTAACACTGGGATGTCTTTTCACCCGACATGCCGCCGTTGCCAGCCGGGGAATTTTATTTAACTTCTTTCACCTTGATGTGTTTTCTGACTTCCCAGGCGACGAGGTGGCAACTGTCAAACGCAACTACCTTCTACGTCAGGGAAGTTCTAATTTTCATTTGTGGATTACAAAAAATTTGCAACTCTTGATTCCACGGTTTCACGGACCTACCCGCCCCTACTAAATGTTTCACACCTCCGAATAACACCGAACTTTATTTTTGAATTTCAGTAAACCTGATATTGAATGTTAAAATTTGGGGGCTAAGGGTTAACTCAAGCTTTATCTCATGGCAAAGCCCGCAACAATAATATTATTAAAATCTAAAAATTTTAGATATTTAAATACTTACCTCAACTTAAAAAGTTGCCACTTACCTACTCGATGAGAAGAGACGTTGCCGCGAATGAAACTCAAAAGTAGTCCCTAATAGTTGCCCCAGCTCACTACGCGTGAGCGGGAACTTCACATCCTTGGAAAAAAGTAGTCCTTCAATTCTTGGTACGAAACAGAATCCAACGAAGTCCGAAGGGGAGGCCGGGCGGGAGTTCATCCTTTAAGTTGAGGTAAGTATTTAAATATCTAAAATATTTAGATTTTAATAAATTTTTAACTTACCTCAACTTAAAAAGTTGCCATTGATCCGACAGTAGGGAGGAGGGAGGACGAGTCAACGTAGAAGAAGGTCCCGAAAGGCATCCACCCAGCGGGGCGCCCGAAAGGCAGCTGTCCAGAAAAACAGGCGGTGAACCCCAGGTAGACGCCAACAACGAAACAACTCAACTTAAATTTGCATCCATGTTTTGCGTGAATTATAGGACAAGTAAATTTCCAGAAGGACGAGTGGAAAATTGAAATCACTTGCCCTGCAGGACAAGTACATATTTTTACAATTTTCGAGCCCTGCCTAACTGGACGTTGGGGCAGCTAGCTGTTGGGCTACCACCAACGGTCCAAAGGATTTCAGACCCTCCACGTCCTCAACGGCCAGGTCCCGGAGGTAGTGAGAGGCAAAGACAGTGGTCGACCTCCAAAAGCAGCCCTCCATGATCGCTGAAACGGAGCAGTAACGATGCAAGGCCATGGTGGAAGCAGGTGCTCGAATCTCGTGAGGGTTGCTGGCAACAGGAAGAGGCAAGCCGGATGCGTCAAAAGCAGGCAGGATGACGGTCCGGAGCCACAGTGAGAGAGTGTTCCTGGTTACTTCACCTTTCACCGCCGGTGAGAAGGGGATGAATAACCTCTTCCTGTTGCCACGACGAGGAGCAGAGCGGTCGACGTACTCTCGAAGGGCACGGACAGGACGCAGGGAGAGTTCCTCAACCTCCGACGAGTGGACGATCTTGGAGAGAGGAGGGAAAGGTCCTGCCAGGCTGGCCCGGGAGCTGGTTCTAGGCGACGAAGTCCCAGAGCAGGCCAAGGTGCACAGATCTCTTCCTGGACTGCACAAAGCGGATCCTGGTGACGTCCAGAGCGTGGGGCTCGCTGATCCATGCAGCCGTGGCAAAGAAGAGGAGAAACGCAGTCTGCCTCGAGAGGTGTTCAAAGGAGGCCTCTGACAAGGGCTTGAAGGGGCCTCTTCGAAGATACCTGAGTATGACGTCAAGGTCCCAAGCAGTCAGTCGAAAGTACAGCTTCTGGTCCTCCCGCTAGAAAAACTTGAGGAGGGCCACCAACTCAGGAACCTTGGAAAACTTCCTGTCCGTCTTCACAGCGAGGACCGAGTTGAGAGCTGACAGGTAGGCAGAGATGGACCCGCCTTTCAGGTCACGCTTCTGACGCAGATGAAGAAGGAAGTTTGCAACGAACTAAGGATCCACAGACACAGGATCACGACCAGCGTCCCTGCAGTACTCTCAAGGGACGCCCACTAGACGTCGTAGAGCGACCTCGTGGAGACCCTGTGGGCCTTGGAGATTGCGCCGGTTACACGACTGGAGTAATCCCTGGGTCGGGGAGATCCCCGAGATGGTCTAGACGAGATGGTCCAAACGAAACTCTCTGGATCCGGACGAACTGGTGACCGTGAGGAAGCAGGAGTAGAATTCGGGGGAGCGGAAGAGGGTCTCTTCCGGCAAGCAGCAGCAAAACTGGAAAACCACCCCCTCGCTGGCCGGAGGATCAGAACGGCGATGAGAGCGAAGGGCTCCGGACTCGGCATTCACTCAGTGGGCGACGGCTTGTCTGGTCTTGAGAGGGCGTCCGCGAGGACGTTCCTGCAGCCTGGAAAATGGCGAACCCGGACGAGGACCTGATAGACGTCCAGCAACTGGAAGAGCTGGAGAGCCTGGTCTAGCAGAAGGGGAGAGCCTGCAGTTCCCTGGTTCCTTATGGTCCAAACGACTTAGGAATAGTCTGAGGCCAGTAGGTGGCGAAAGCCTCGCAGAGCCGGAAGCCAGTACGACACAGCTAGGATGACTGCCTGTATCACTAGACTGTTGGAGTGCCAAGTCGTCTGAGAAAGCGTCCAGATGCCTGAGTATGTCTGATCCCCTAGGTGGACTTCAAACCTTGAAGGGAGGCGTATACAAAGAGCTCCTGGTCGTGTTGAAACTCGAGTAAAGAAACACCTTCGCAGACGTACGATCGCAGAGTCCACCACCGGAGAAACTGGCTGAGGAGCAGGGGAACCCTGGAGGACGTGTCGTCCAACTGGATGAATGGTTTGGGAAACACCTGGAGTGGGCGGATCATGAGACGATCTCGAGCGTGAGGGCCTGGGCAGAGGTGAGGTGGCCTAGCAGGGCTTGCCACTCTCTGAGCCGTAGAGGAGACACTAGGTCTCGCTGGACGAAGGACTGGATCTTGATCCAACGGTCTGGAGGAACAAGCAGGAGGCCTAGGTCTGCCCTGAGGCGTCCCCTTATGAGGGTGAGGTCCTGTGAAGGCGTGAGGTGGGACTTCTCCTTGTTGACAAGCCATCCCAGCTGGGGAAGCAGATGGAGCGCAGACACTGACTGTGTGAGAAGACCGTGTGACAGAGGGAGGACATAATGCAGTCGTCGATGTACGTGCCGAAGTGGATCCCTCTGCGATGGAGATATCGGCAGATGGGAGTGGTGATCCGTGTGAATAACCACGGGGCCGAGAAAAAACCAAAGGGAGGACGCTCCACTGATAGTGCTAGCCCTGAAAGACGAACCGGTGTCCAGGCGATGAGGCCGGCGCCGATGGTGGCGCCGATGGTGGCGCTGGTCCTGGCGAGGGGCTGAACGTAGCGCTGCTCCTGGCGCTAGTGCCAGCGCTGGTCCTGACTGGTGCTGGTCCTAGTGCTGCTCCTAAGGCTAAGGTGAAGCCCAAAGATGAGACAGGATACTGGCGCTGTTCCAAACGATGGCGACGGCGGCGATGATGGCGCCGGCGCTAGTCAAGGTGAAGTCCAAGGACAACACTACTAGAGTGCTGGAACAGGTCAAGGCGCTGGTCCTGGCGCTGGTCCTGGCATGGCATTGGTCCTAGCGCAGCTCCTAGGACTAGGTGAAACTCAAGGAGAAGACAGGATACTGGCGCTGTTCCAAATGATGGCGCCGGCGTCGATGATGGCGCCAGCGCTAGTCAAGGTGAAGTCCAAGGACAACACTACTACAGTGCTTGAACTGGCCAAGGCGCTGGTCCTGGCGAGGCGCAGGTCCTAGCGCTGCTCCTGGCACTGGTCCTGGCGAGGGGCTGGCCTAGCGTAGCGCCTGGCGCTGGTCCTGGCGAGGGGCTGGTCCTAGCGCTGCTCCCGGCGCTGGTCCCGGCGAGGGGCTGGTCCTAGCGCTGCTCCTGGCGTTGATCCTGGCGCTGGCGCTGGCTCAGACGTAGCTCAGAGTACAGAGTACTCAGAGTGCTGGACAGGACGCAGGTCCTGGCGCTGGTCTAGGCGAGGCGCTGGTCCTGGCTCTGCTCCTGGCGCTAGTCCAGACGCTAGTCCTAGCGCTGGTGCAGATCAGACGTCGCTCAGAGTACAGCGTACTCAGAGAACTGGATGTGGTCCTGCCCCAGGTCCGGCTGCGACGGGGGAGGAAGTCGAAAGGTCAAGGTCTAGACAGCATGGAGAGGACTGCACGCCGGGGAGAGAGTGGACGGCGCTCGTCACAGCGAGGGACGAAGGAGCAAGACCACGGGTGAGGGTCTGAGCCAGACTACCCTGACGGACACTCACAGCATATAACTCTGGGCATAAAACACTGCAAGAGCAAACAGAACATATGCCAAGAGGAAAAGCCATACGCAAGCATTTAGAGAAATTTTAAATAAAAATAATAATTTTATTTTTTTATTTATTTTTATTTTATTTTTTGGATTTAAAATAGTCCTCCGAAGGGGAGTAAGATAAATGTAGAAGGTAGCATGAGAAATAATAAGGATATAGAGGAAAAGTTTATATATAAATATAATCATATTATATATAAAAAATATGATGCATATGATTAGAATAACCCCCCGAAGGGGATTACGATAAATAAGATTAACGGGAGAGCCGAAGACCACCACGGAAGGCAACAGGACAAGGATGAGTCAGGTCCTACGCCGACTAGGGGACCGGCACACAGTACACACAGCTCCTGGCATAAATTACTGTAAAAATAAACAGAGCATGCCAACATGTGGTATACATAGCAAGCTTTGGAAAGAAAAAATATTTGATGATAATTTAATTACAAACCCCCAAATAAATTGGGAGAATAGAATTAAATATGAGTGGGAGCTTGCATGGAAGATGAGATAAGATATAAATAATTTAAAATTTTAATTAGAAAAATTATAAATTATTAAAATTTTATAAAGTATAAGATGTATATATGTTAATATATAAATTATATTTATATATAAGATATATAGTATAGAAGAAAAATTATAAATAAATTATAATGTTAAAGAAAAACCTTGGCATAAAATCGTGCAAAGGGAAGCAGAATATGCCAAAAAGTGTTATGTATACACAACAAGCTTTAAGAAAAAGCTTGTATGAGAAAAGGAAAATAAAATATAAATAATATATTAACAAATTTTATTTGTTATAAATTATTATATTTTATAAGGTATTATAAGAATATAGATTTATATATATAAATTTAAAATTTAATATATAAAATATATTGTATAATTAAAGATTTATAAATTTAATTATAATGTGAAAGTATAATTGAATATATAATTGAATGTTATAAAATAATTATAATATGAAATTATAATTAAATATATAATAGAATATTTATGAAATAAATATGATTGTGAAATTGCATGAGTTATAATAAGAAATTATAAGCAGGCAATGCAGAAGAGAAGTTAAAAAACGAAGCGGCTGTAAAATATCACCAAAGTGATGAGACAGACCGTGAGTGAGTTGTTGTTTAACATGACTGCCAAAGGAAGGAGTCAAAAGTGCTACGTGACAAAAAGCACGAAACACAAGTGCGATCGATAGGCGTCAGCAAGGCGACGAAAGAGATCAAAGGAAAGCATGAAGCAATTAACCCAGACAGAGGGCAAAGGAGCTCAGTGCAGAAAGTCGACGAAAGCGACGCCATGTTTGTTATGAGAATGGAAGACGTGAAAAATATCACGATGCATTCAAAGTGATAAATAATGATCAGGAAGGAAATTAAAGCATGAGGGATGTTATGGGGCAGCATAAACAGACATGGAAAGGTAAAAAACAGGGAAAAGGACCCGAAACCAAACCTCGAAAAACGGGATTACGAGAGAGAAAAATTCTACGTGTTATCTCAAAAGCTGAGAAGCATGAATTGAAGGACTACTTTTTTCCAAGGATGTGACGTTCCCGCTCACGCGTAGTGAGCTGGGGCAGCTATTAGGGACTACTTTTGAGTTTCATTCTTCTCATCGAGTAGGTAAGTGGCAACTTTTTAAGTTGAGGTAAGTTAAAAATTTCAAAATTCAAAATTCCGATCACGCACGATTTTTCATGGGAAAAATCACATACATCGAGGCCATGCTCGGTAGAGGCCAAAAACCTTGTTCTTCATCATAACCCGATCATATATATATTTTGTCATGGGATACCTTTCCCATTACATAAATCTCTGATGTCAAAGAGAGGCTTCTTGCATCTTTTTATATACCAAATTGAAGGCAATTTTGTTCTCTTTCCATCGATGTATCATGTTTTATAGTGCGCCACTTTGTTATTGAAATAAACGCGTGAAAGCATATATTTTATCAACAGTTCAATAAAGAAAATACCTGTTTGTGCGGGGCTGGCTGTGTGAAAAGTATTGATTGCATATGCATGAATTTTACATTGAATAAATAGAGACTATTTCATTGTTTTTGCCGAAAATCATTTCTATTTCATCGAATGGAGTGAGAAAGTGATATTTTCACGAGTGGCCCAGCCACGAGTGAAAATCATGACACTTTCTCACTTAACGAGATGAGATAGAAATGATACTCGGCAAAAACAATGAATTAGTCTATTTATTATGTAATTTTAAGATCATAAAACAGAGTTGTCAGACATCGGAAGGTAAAGTTTTGCTCTATGATGAATGACAGTCTAGCAACTCCCTTTATCCTTTTCGATAGAAATAACTCGATATTAAATCGGAAATAATTTTATGAAAAATATATAATGAGTGAATGTTAAATGATATCAGATCCACAATATGTTTTTGGTTATAACTAGGTGAAACAAAGGCGCCTTATGTATTTAGGAAAGTCAGTTTCGAAGCGAACTGATACAGTGAGTGAAGCGCTATGTCAGTGTGACAGATCACTCGCTTCTTAAATTCATTTTGTAATAAAATGAACAATTATTAACTACAGCAACAAGATATGAACTTCGGGTGGCTTTTTGATATCGAAGGATACATTGGCACTGTAAACTGAAAACAGTTACATACCGAAAACATCCTAAAGAGTCGTTTTCTTCGATCCCAACCAACACCGTGACGCGAGGCAAGCGTTCAATTTCCTCAAAGGGAGATAATCGTGTTTCAAAGGGAGGTAATAGGTTCGGTCCTACTTTTCTCACCGCAGTGAAAATATGGATTATATTTTCACTGCAGTGAAAATATGACTTTCTATTGCTTTTCTTAAAATATGGATTATATTTTCACTGTATAACCCTATATTTCATTGCTTATTATTAGGGATGTCACGATACACTGTTGCATCGTCGTGGTACAGTTCACGATACAAAACACGATACAGTTGACTGTATTGTGATACAAATTTTAGTGAGTATCGTTAAATTTTTGTGTGAGTATCGTTAC
Organism: Steromphala cineraria; assembly: GCA_916613615.1. NCBI lineage: Eukaryota > Metazoa > Mollusca > Gastropoda > Trochida > Trochidae > Steromphala > Steromphala cineraria. The sequence continues at coordinate 33,496,302 of OU744728.1, forward strand.
ATTTTTATGTGAATATTGAATCAAGAAATCAAGAGTCGGTTAAATTCCTTCTCAAGATAGCTTTGATATAGATTTAAATGATTTGTTACTTAGTTAAGTCTTGTTTCTTAGATCAGATTTTGACCCCTGAATTTTTATCTCACCTAAATAATGTCGCATTTAGTGTATCGTGATATGTATCGTATCGTGACCTCAGTATCGTGATACGTATCGTATCGTGACATCCCTACCAATTATATAATAAAAGGGCATTCTTTCCTCTTTCTTCTGACGTATAAATTGTCAAAATGCGCTAAGTATGTTATGAAATAACTTAGTGTGAAAAGTGGTACAAAGCTGAAATTACCTGAAATCACAGTTTTTTGACTGCTTGTAGGTTAATTATTTCTTATAGTGCATGTAAATATCGAACATCAAAATGACGACAATTCAATGCCCTTTTCAACAATGCCTTTTTCATTGAATTCTGCTCAAGGGTTAGTTTGCCACGACATGTGAGAGACAAGGCGATGCATGCGCCAGTGGGCAATTAGTGACACATCTTGATTCAACATCTTTGATTTATTGTGTTATGAGTGACATATTGTATTGAAACTTACACCGTTTGATCCACCATTTAGACCACTTTTCATAAAAAGAACAGCGTTTCAGTGAGGCGGGGAATATAATTACAAGCCTCGAACTGAGAAAAGTTTTGCTGCAGAAAAATCTGAGATTTGCCTACATTGCTTACAGTTATAGGCTTATAATTCCCGTACTCGCCTGAGAGCGAGAATCACGATGCGGCACTAATTGCCCACAGGCGCACACATCGCCCTGGGCACGGGATTACATTGTTCCCACAGATTATCTTTCACCCCTCGTGGCAAACTAACCCTTGTGCAGATTTCCAAGAAAAATACAGTGTCATCATTTTGATGTATGACATTTACATACAAAAAATAGAGCCATTGGCTCTGTAGCTCATCAGGCATCATATAAAGTTTGCTTTATACAGGCCAGATGAGCTAAAAATGAAACTGATGTTACCTATTGCAAGAAAACCTATAAAAAAATTACAAAACAAATGTAAGGATTTCGGAATAAAATTTCCTTACCCAAATGATTTATTATTATTCAACACTTTCTAGATCGCCAATATCAGACAGTGAAAGAAGTCCACACTAAAATATCCAAGGAGAAATAAATTTGCCATAGACTGTCATCTAATGGAGAAAAATAGATTTTTAAGATTGTGACCCCTGTGTCCTATTTGGGGTCATGGGGTCACAAAATCTACAATTTAGAATCCCCATTGGCAAAGGAGTTTGCACATATAATTTCAGCTCTCTAGACCTTTTGGAACTTGAGAAGAAGATGAAAATAGTTTTTTAAGGTTGTGACCCCTGTGACCCTATTTGGGGTCACAGGGTCACCAAAGTTACAAATAAGAATCCCTATTGTCCAAGGAGTCTGCACATATCAATATTAACTCTCTACTCCTTTGGAACTGGAGAAGAAGATGAAAATAGGTTTTTAAGGTTGTGACCCCTGTGACCCTATTTGGGGTCACAGGGTCACCAAAGTTACAAATTAGAATCCCCATTGGCCAAGGAGTCTGCGCATATCATTTTTAACTCTCTAGTCCTTCTGGAACTGGAGAAGAAGATGAAAATAGGTTTTTAAAGTTGTGACCCCTGTGACCCTATTTGGGGTCACAGGGTCACCAAAGTTACAAATTAGAATCTCCATATGCTTAGGTACCTGTACACAAAATTTCATCTCTCTAATGTGTATGGTTCATGAGGAGAAGTCGAAAGTGTCGAAAGTGTCAAAAGTTTACGGACAGACGGACGACGGACGGACGACGGACGGACGCCGGACGACGGGCCATGCCATAAGCCCATCTGGACTTTCAGTCCTGATGAGCTAAAAATAATGAAACTGTAAGGAGTAAAATATTTCAGCTATGTACCATTATATCTAACTAAATTTCACAAAAACTATTCAGCGCATTTTTTTTTTAGTGTCAATATAAAGATTGAACAAATGTCTTCAATTCCATATATGAGTCAAACTGCTGAAGAGTGTGAATATGCTGTCCGTGGTGGATTTAGTCAATTTTGTTTTTGCAACTACATTTTTTTAGTTTCCACGACTTAACTTGCAGTTGAAATAGTACAGCACAATGAAAATTTTAGTTCAATGTTTAATATTTATTGAAACAAAATAGTTTAAACCGTGAAAATATCACAAAAATGCTTGTCCCAAATTGAAATTTGCAAATTCACATTCATTTTTCAGGTTAATTATTCACTTAATAGACCAAATATATCAACTTACATCATTATTATGTATTAGAAAAGGGAAATAAAGTAAAAAAACAATTCATCATTCATAACTTTTTTTTCAAATCTAATAAATATCTTGTCACAGACAATTATTTCAATACCGTTACCATCATATTATTGTGTGAAAATAATGAGACCTCTCTGTCTTGTAAAATGGAAAATATCTGTATTCAACCCCTTCCTGTCTAGTTTAAACACATTGGTTGTAGAGATTACAGAAGAAGGAAGAAAACAGAAATTACACTACTCCAAATGTGTAGAGAGTTGGGTGTACCTTTTCATCGTGTCAATATTGTTACCAAGTATGAAAGAGAAATAAGCCGAAACTGTAACATTTCTGGATTGGCATATACAGTATTAAACTCAATACTTGTTTGATTATTTGAATCTGGGTGCATTTATTATGATTAATTGTTCATCTTGTTAAAAAAACTCAAAACTGTTACTTTCAATACCGTTACCATTCAGAAAGGTAACGGTATTGACACATATGGTACGGTATGGACAATATATCATATACATGTTCTGTTTTTTAATCTATTTGTGAAATAATATTTTTTGAAGTTATATTACAAATGTTTATAGTTAAAAACAGTATTGGTAGACATAAACTGTTTAAATATTGGCTAAATTAAAGTTAAAACAGAACTCGAATGAAAGCAAACAGTAACGGTATTGAATCAGTTGGTAACGGTTTTGAAACATTCAACAAAAATCATTTTATTTTGTGAAATAAATTTGTTTTTTTTAAGTTTCCTTTTGTGGTCAATGAATATTATGAGCTAAATAATGTAATTGTACTTCATAATCAAATGTTGTACAGAGCTCAACTGACAAACATGATGAACCGTATTGAATATTTTGGCAACGGTTTTTAAAAATAGAACAAAATGAAATGAAAAAATGAAAAATATGGAAATAAAAACTTTTTCCTATTGTCATTGATGAACATGTGAGCAATAAAATGTAATTATACAGAGAAAGCCCTAATTGTTTTATAATTTAACGTAAGAACAGATCTTTTCTAAAATAAACTGGTAATGGTATCATTGAATCATTTGGTAACGGTATTGAAACATCCAAGAAATTTTATTTTTTTTCATGAATAACTTATAAATATATACTATTTCAAGTTGTCAATTAATCCCAAGGTCAGTTGTTGTGTATGATTATAGTCAGGATTTAAACAGACCGATATAGTAAATTTCTTAAAATATGAGATACATTAATATGCTTCCTAAATGAGAAATTTTGGGTTCATTCAGTTTGATTAGTCATTTTTACATTGTTTTCCAGGAAAAAGTTGAAAAATGGTCAGCAATAGAAAATAAATATGCAAATAAGATTGTTGGTTAGTGGAATTATCAACTTAATTTGCCATAAAACATATACTTTATACTAAAATACCTATTTGGTAACGGTATTGACACTTTTATATAAGTTCATTAATTAGACATTGATAACTAAAATATTTGTTTTTGTTAAGATTGCATATTTCGTTATACTGACGTGAACATCAGTATAACGAAATATGCAATCTTAACAAAAACAAAGCTATTGCTTTTGTTTTGAAGGAAAAAATATTGCAAAATTCAACTTAATTTTTTGTTATTTCAAATGTCCAGACTGAGACTCTTCAGCAGTTTGACTCGTATATTGTGTACAAGTGCAATGATGAATAAAGATACAGCATGCTCAGCAAAAAAGTAAATTTTTGACTTGTTATATCCGTAGATAAGTGGCCCGTTTCATAGAGCAACTTTGAGACTTGTTATATCCGTAGATAAGTGGCCCGTTTCATAGAGCAACTTTGAGACTTGTTATATCCGTAGATAAGTGGCCCGTTTCATAGAGCAACTTTGAGACTTGTTATATCCGTAGATAAGTGGCCCGTTTCATAGAGCAACTTTGAGACTTGTTATATCCGTAGATAAGTGGCCCGTTTCATAGAGCAACTTTGAGACTTGTTATATCCGTAGATAAGTGGCCCGTTTCATAGAGCAACTTTGAGACTTGTTATATCCGTAGATAAGTGGCCCGTTTCATAGAGCAACTTTGAGACTTGATATATCCGTAGATAAGTGGCCCGTTTCATAGAGCAACTTTGAGACTTGATATATCCGTAGATAAGTGGCCCGTTTCATAGAGCAACTTTGAGACTTGATATATCCGTAGATAAGTGGCCCGTTTCATAGAGCAACTTTGAGACTTGATATATCAATAACTAATTGGTGCGGCCCAAAACATATAATTGAAAATAAAAAAGAATTGTCGTTATTTCCCTATAAAATTTATATTTTAGTATGCTAAAATAAAGGAATGGTAAACAATGCAACAACTGTCGCAATGCTCAAAATTTGTTCTCTAATAGCTGAGGGTAAATCGCTTACATAATATCTATATTTGGAACCAATCAATGTATTTTCATTTTTCATATTTTTATATCATTGTAAAGACTCAACAGCTGATGGTACCCTATACTTTTATTTCATTTCTTCTAAACCTAGCTGAACATTGTAACATTATTTATATGATCCTAGGAATAACTGCCCTTCAATCCCATATAAAATTTATATTTGTACCCATAGAAGCTATGAAAAATAGAGCCATTGGCTCTGTAGCTCATCAGGCATCATATGAAGTTTGCTTTATACAGGCAAGATGAGCTAAAAATGAAACTGATGTTACCTATTGCAAGAAAACCTAAAAAAAAATAACAAAACAAATTTATTATTATTCAACACTTTCTAGATCGCCAATATCAGACAGTGAAAGAAGTCCACACTTAAATATCAAAGGAGAAATAAATTTGCCATAGACTGTCATCTAATGGAGAAAAATAGGTTTTTAAGATTGTGACCCCTGTGACCCTATTTTGGGTCATGGGGTCACAAAACCTACAGTTTAGAATCCCAATTGGCCAAGGAGTCTACATGCAATCTTTCAGCTCAATAGACCTTTAGGAGCTAAAGATGATGATGAAAATAAGTTTTTAAGGTTGTGACCCCTGTGACCCTATTTGGGGTCATGGGGTCACGAAATTTACAATTTAGAATCCCCATTGGCCAAGGAGTCTGCACATATAATTTCAGCTCTCTAGACCTTTTGGAACTTGAGAAGAAGATGAACATATTTTTTTAAGGTTGTGACCCCTGTGACCCTATTTGGGGTCACAGGGTCAACAAAGTTACAAATTAGAATCCCCATTGTCCAAGGAGTCTGCACATATCAATATTAACTCTCTAGACCTTTTGGAACTGGAGAAGAAGATGAGAAGTGGTTTTTAAGGTTGTGACCCCTGTGACCCTATTTGGGATCACAGGGTCACCAAAGTTACAAATTAGAATCCCCATTGGCCAAGGAGTCTGCACATATCATTTTTAACTCTCTAGTCCTTCTGGAACTGGAGAAGAAGATGAAAATAGGTTTTTAAAGTTGTGACCCCTGTGACCCTATTTGGGGTCACAGGTTAACCAAAGTTACAAATTAGAATCCCCATTGTCCAAGGAGTATGCACATATCACTTTCAACTCTCTAGTCCTTTTAGAACTGGAGATGAAGATGAAAATAGGTCTTTAAGGTTGTGACCCCTGTGACCCTATTTGGGGTCATGGGGTCACGAAATCTACAATTTAGAATCCCAAATGGCCAAGGAGTCTGCACATATCACTTTCAACTCTCTAGTCCTTTTAGAACTGGAGAAGAAGATGAAAATAGGTTTTTAAGGTTGTGACCCCTGTGACCATATTTGAGGTCACAGGTTCACCAAAGTTACAAATTAGAATCCCCATTGTCCAAGGAGTCTGCACATATCACTTTCAACTCTCTAGTCCTTTTAGAACTGGAGAAGAAGAGATGAAAATAGGTTTTTAAGGTTGTGACCCCTGTGGCCCTATTTGGGGTCATGGGGTCACGAAATCTACAATTTAGAATCCCCAATGGCCAAGGAGTCTGCACATATCGTTTTTAACTCTCTAGTCCTTTTAGAACTGGAGAAGAAGATGAAAATAGCTATTTAAGGTTGTGACCCCTGTGACCCTATTTGGGGTCACAGGGTCACGAAATCTACAAATTAGAATCCCCATTGTCCAAGGAGTCTGCACATATCACTATCAACTCTCTAGTCCTTTTAGAACTGGAGAAGAAGATGAAAATAGGTTTTAAGGTTGTGACCCCTGTGACCCTATTTGGGGTCATTGGGTCACGAAATCTACAATTTAGAATTCCCAATGGCCAAGGAGTCTGCACATATCGTTTTTAACTTTCTAGTCCTTTTAGAACTGGAGAAGAAGATGAAAATAGGTTTTTAAGGTTGTGACCCCTGTGACCATATTTGGGGTCACAGGTTCACCAAAGTTACAAATTAGAATCCCCATTGTCCAAGGAGTCTGCACATATCACTTTCAACTCTCTAGTCCTTTTAGAACTGGAGAAGAAGAAGATGAAAATAGGTTTTTAAGGTTGTGACCCCTGTGACCCTATTTGGGGTCACAGGGTCACGAAATCTACAAATTAGAATCTCCATTGTCCAAGGAGTCTGCACATATAATTTTTAACTCTCTACTCCTTTTGGAACTGGAGAAGAAGATGAAAATAGATATTTAAGGTTGTGACCCCTGTGACCCTATTTGGGGTCACAGGGTCACCAAAGTTACAAAATAGAATCTCCATTGTCCAAGGAGTCCGCACATATCATTTTTAACTCTCTACTCCTTTTGGAACTGGAGAAGAAGATGAAAATAGGTATTTAAGGTTGTGACCCCTGTAAAAAAAAACTCAAAACTGTTACTTTCAATACCGTTACCATTCAGAAAGGTAACGGTATTGACACATATGGTACGGTATGGACAATATATCATATACATGTTCTGTTTTTTAATCAATTTGTGAAATAATATTTTTTGAAGTTATATTACAAATGTTTATAGTAAAAACAGTATTGGCAGACATAAACTGTTTAGATATTGGCTAAATTAAAGTTAAAACAGAACTCGAATGAAAGCAAACAGTAACGGTATTGAATCAGTTGGTAACGGTTTTGAAACATTCAACAAAAATCATTTTATTTTGTGAAATAAATTTGTTTTTTTTAAGTTTCCTTTTGTGGTCAATGAATATTATGAGCTAAATAATGTAATTGTACTTCATAATCAAATGTTGTACAGAGCTCAACTGACAAACATGATGAACCGTATTGAATATTTTGGCAACGGTTTTTAAAAATAGAACAAAATGAAATGAAAAAATGAAAAATATGGAAATAAAAACTTTTTCCTATTGTCATTGATGAACATGTGAGCAATAAAATGTAATTATACAGAGAAAGCCCTAATTGTTTTATAATTTAACGTAAGAACAGATCTTTTCTAAAATAAACTGGTAATGGTATCATTGAATCATTTGGTAACGGTATTGAAACATCCAAGAAATTTTATTTTTTTTCATGAATAACTTATAAATATATACTATTTCAAGTTGTCAATTAATAAATGAGGTTTATTATGTAAAACTACAAGTACAGCCTTTGGATTATTGTAATTTAATGTAAACTTAAAGCTCAACTGAAACAAAATGGTAACGGTATTGACTCATTTGGTAACGATTTTGAACATATTCAACAAAGGCACAGAATTTTATGAGGGGCAAAGAAATATGAACTATTTCTTGTTGTGGTCAGAGTATATACAAACTTCACAATGGAATTGGACAAACATATCTTTGGAGTTTCTTAAATTAATGAAGAACAGAGCTCAACTAGAGGAACGTTAACGGTATTGAATGATAAGGTAACGGTTTTGAAACAAACAACAAAAACACAGATTATTTATGATTGACATGGAACTTTAAACTATATTCTGTTGTGGTCAATGAATATATGAGCTAAACAATATAGTTGGTACCTAAAAAACTGGATTGTTTTTGACTTTGTACATAAAGCTCCAAAGCAGTTACAATGTGTGTCAAACCTGTTACTTAATTAAGAATATTACTATAAAATTTTCATCAATGAAAAATTTATTAACATTTTAGATGTTCTTCAACCAGTTAATCTTTTTAAGTATGTTTGAAAGTTGTAAAGATATGAATTAATTTAAACAAATATGTTTTTGTACGATCAAGAATTATTTGTCAAAACCGTTACCAACATAGTCAAAACTGCAACCATTCATGTCCTGAACCGTTACCTAATTAAAATCATGTTTTGATTAAAAAGTATTAACAGGAAGTTCAACATTACTTGATCCCAAGGTCAGTTGTTGTGTATGATTATAGTCAGGATTTAAACAGACCGATATAGTAAATTTCTTAAAATATGAGATACATTAATATGCTTCCTAAATGAGAAATTTTGGGTTCATTCAGTTTGATTAGTCATTTTTACATTGTTTTCCAGGAAAAAGTTGAAAAATGGTCAGCAATAGAAAATAAATATGCAAATAAGATTGTTGGTTAGTGGAATTATCAACTGAATTTGCCATAAAACATATACTTTATACTAAAATACCTATTTGGTAACGGTATTGACACTTTTATATAAGTTCATTAATTAGACATTGATAACTAAAATATTTGTTTTTGTTAAGATTGCATATTTCGTTATACTGACGTGAACATCAGTATAACGAAATATGCAATCTTAACAAAAACAAAGCTATTGCTTTTGTTTTGAAGGAAAAAATATTGCAAAATTCAACTTAATTTTTTGTTATTTCAAATGTCCAGACTAAGACTCTTCAGCAGTTTGACTCGTATATTGTGTACAAGTGCAATGATGAATAAAGATACAGCATGCTCAGCAAAAAAGTAAATTTTTGACTTGTTATATCCGTAGATAAGTGGCCCGTTTCATAGAGCAACTTTGAGACTTGATATATCCGTAGATAAGTGGCCCGTTTCATAGAGCAACTTTGAGACTTGTTATATCCGTAGATAAGTGGCCCGTTTCATAGAGCAACTTTGAGACTTGTTATATCCGTAGATAAGTGGCCCGTTTCATAGAGCAACTTTGAGACTTGTTATATCCGTAGATAAGTGGCCCGTTTCATAGAGCAACTTTGAGACTTGTTATATCCGTAGATAAGTGGCCCGTTTCATAGAGCAACTTTGAGACTTGTTATATCCGTAGATAAGTGGCCCGTTTCATAGAGCAACTTTGAGACTTGATATATCCGTAGATAAGTGGCCCGTTTCATAGAGCAACTTTGAGACTTGATATATCCGTAGATAAGTGGCCCGTTTCATAGAGCAACTTTGAGACTTGATATATCCGTAGATAAGTGGCCCGTTTCATAGAGCAACTTTGAGACTTGATATATCAATAACTAATTGGTGCGGCCCAAAACATATAATTGAAAATAAAAAAGAATTGTCGTTATTTCCCATATAAAATTTATATTTTAGTATGCTAAAATAAAGGAATGGTAAACAATGCAACAACTGTCGCAATGCTCAAAATTTGTTCTCTAATAGCTGAGGGTAAATCGCTTACATAATATCTATATTTGGAACCAATCAATGTATTTTCATTTTTCATATTTTTATATCATTGTAAAGACTCAACAGCTGATGGTACCCTATACTTTTATTTCATTTCTTCTAAACCTAGCTGAACATTGTAACATTATTTATATGATCCTAGGAATAACTGCCCTTCAATCCCATATAAAATTTATATTTGTACCCATAGAAGCTATGAAAAATAGAGCCATTGGCTCTGTAGCTCATCAGGCATCATATGAAGTTTGCTTTATACAGGCAAGATGAGCTAAAAATGAAACTGATGTTACCTATTGCAAGAAAACCTAAAAAAAAATAACAAAACAAATTTATTATTATTCAACACTTTCTAGATCGCCAATATCAGACAGTGAAAGAAGTCCACACTTAAATATCAAAGGAGAAATAAATTTGCCATAGACTTTCATCTAATGGAGAAAAATAGGTTTTTAAGATTGTGACCCCTGTGACCCTATTTTGGGTCATGGGGTCACAAAACCTACAGTTTAGAATCCCAATTGGCCAAGGAGTCTACATGCAGTCTTTCAGCTCAATAGACCTTTAGGAGCTAAAGATGATGATGAAAATAAGTTTTTAAGGTTGTGACCCCTGTGACCCTATTTGGGGTCATGGCGTCACGAAATTTACAATTTAGAATCCCCATTGGCCAAGGAGTCTGCACATATAATTTCAGCTCTCTAGACCTTTTGGAACTTGAGAAGAAGATGAACATATTTTTTTTAGGTTGTGACCCCTGTGACCCTATTTGGGGTCACAGGGTCAACAAAGTTACAAATTAGAATCCCCATTGTCCAAGGAGTCTGCACATATCAATATTAACTCTCTAGACCTTTTGGAACTGGAGAAGAAGATGAGAAGAGGTTTTTAAGGTTGTGACCCCTGTGACCCTATTTGGGATCACAGGGTCACCAAAGTTACAAATTAGAATCCCCATTGGCCAAGGAGTCTGCACATATCATTTTTAACTCTCTAGTCCTTCTGGAACTGGAGAAGAAGATGAAAATAGGTTTTTAAAGTTGTGACCCCTGTGACCCTATTTGGGGTCACAGGTTAACCAAAGTTACAAATTAGAATCCCCATTGTCCAAGGAGTATGCACATATCACTTTCAACTCTCTAGTCCTTTTAGAACTGGAGATGAAGATGAAAATAGGTCTTTAAGGTTGTGACCCCTGTGACCCTATTTGGGGTCATGGGGTCACGAAATCTACAATTTAGAATCCCAAATGGCCAAGGAGTCTGCACATATCACTTTCAACTCTCTAGTCCTTTTAGAACTGGAGAAGAAGATGAAAATAGGTTTTTAAGGTTGTGACCCCTGTGACCATATTTGGGGTCACAGGTTCACCAAAGTTACAAATTAGAATCCCCATTGTCCAAGGAGTCTGCACATATCACTTTCAACTCTCTAGTCCTTTTAGAACTGGAGAAGAAGAGATGAAAATAGGTTTTTAAGGTTGTGACCCCTGTGGCCCTATTTGGGGTCATGGGGTCACGAAATCTACAATTTAGAATCCCCAATGGCCAAGGAGTCTGCATATATCGTTTTTAACTCTCTAGTCCTTTTAGAACTGGAGAAGAAGATGAAAATAGGTTTTTAAGGTTGTGACCCCTGTGACCCTATTTAGGGTCACAGGGTCACGAAATCTACAAATTAGAATCTCCATTGTCCAAGGAGTCTGCACATATCATTTTTAACTCTCTACTCCTTTTGGAACTGGAGAAGAAGATGAAAATAGATATTTAAGGTTGTGACCCCTGTGACCCTATTTGGGGTCACAGGGTCACCAAAGTTACAAATTAGAATCCCCATTGTCCAAGGAGTCTGCACATATCACTATCAACTCTCTAGTCCTTTTAGAACTGGAGAAGAAGATGAAAATAGGTTTTAAGGTTGTGACCCCTGTGACCCTATTTGGGGTCATTGTGTCACGAAATCTACAATTTAGAATTCCCAATGGCCAAGGAGTCTGCACATATCGTTTTTAACTTTCTAGTCCTTTTAGAACTGGAGAAGAAGATGAAAATAGGTTTTTAAGGTTGTGACCCCTGTGACCATATTTGGGGTCACAGGTTCACCAAAGTTACAAATTAGAATCCCCATTGTCCAAGGAGTCTGCACATATCACTTTCAACTCTCTAGTCCTTTTAGAACTGGAGAAGAAGAAGATGAAAATAGGTTTTTAAGGTTGTGACCCCTGTGACCCTATTTGGGGTCACAGGGTCACGAAATCTACAAATTAGAATCTCCATTGTCCAAGGAGTCTGCACATATCATTTTTAACTCTCTACTCCTTTTGGAACTGGAGAAGAAGATGAAAATAGATATTTAAGGTTGTGACCCCTGTGACCCTATTTGGGGTCACAGGGTCACCAAAGTTACAAAATAGAATCTCCATTGTCCAAGGAGTCCGCACATATCATTTTTAACTCTCTAGTCCTTCTGGAACTGGAGAAGAAGATGAAAATAGGTTTTTAAGGTTGTGACCCCTGTGACCCTATTTGGGGTCACAGGTTCACCAAAGTTACAAATTAGAATCCCCATTGTCCAAGGAGTCTGCACATATCACCTTCAACTCTCTAGTCCTTTTGGAACTGGAGAAGAAGATGAAAATAGGTCTTTAAGGTTGTGACCCCTGTGACCCTATTTGGGGTCACAGGGTCACCAAAGTTACAAATTAGAATCCCCATTGTCCAAGGAGTCTGCACATATCACTTTCAACTCTCTAGTCCTTTTAGAACTGGAGAAGAAGATGAAAATAGGTTTTTAAGGTTGTGACCCCTGTGACCCTATTTGGGGTCATGGGGTCACGAAATCTACAATTTAGAATCCCCAATGGCCAAGGAGTCTGCACATATCGTTTTTAACTCTCTAGTCCTTTTAGAACTGGAGAAGAAGATGAAAATAGGTTTTTAAGGTTGTGACCCCTGTGACCCTATTTGGGGTCACAGGGTTACCAAAGTTACAAATTAGAATCTCCATTGTCCAAGGAGTCTGTACATATCATTTTTAACTCTCTAGTCCTTCTGGAACTGGAGAAGAAGATGAAAATAGGTTTTTAAAGTTGTGACCCCTGTGACCCTATTTGGGGTCACAGGGTCACCAAAGTTACAAATTAGAATCTCCATATGCTAAGGTACTTGTACACAAAATTTCAGCTCTCTAATGTGTATGGTTCATGAGGAGAAGTCGAAAGTGTCAAAAGTTTACGGACGGACGGACGCCGGACGACGGGCCATGCCATAAGCCCATCTGGACTTTCAGTCCTGATGAGCTAAAAAGCAGTGAATTTTACAGCGAGTCTAACACTCTTGCTTGCCCGTGCTAGGGCCCTTGGGGGATTCTTTTGCTTATGGTATAACTCTATATTTGTTGGAATGTTTTCACACAAATCACTCACTTACTTTGGCAACATATATCTTTTGTTTATAAATTTATAAACATCACCATAAAGACCGATAAATTATATCTATGTACGTATGTTATTTGCATATGATGTTCAGTATTTATATGTGTCAAGATCACATTGTAATTGGGTTCAACTGTATGTAGTTGGACTGAAGTAAGCGTATGTATGATGAGTTAATGTGTGGAAAGCATGCATGGTGTGAGGAGAGCATGCATGGTGTGTGGAAAGCATGCATGGTTTGAGGAGAGCATGCAATGTGTGTGGAAAGCATGCATGGTGTGTGGAGAGCATGCAAGGTGTGAGGAGAGCATGCATGGTGTGTGGAGAGCATGCATGGTGTGTGGAGAGCATGCATGGTGTGAGGAGAGCATGCATGGTGTGAGGAGAGCATGCATGGTGTGAGGAGAGCATGCATGGTGTGAGGAGAGCATGCATGGTGTGAGGAGAGCATGCATGGTGTGAGGAGAGCATGCATGGTGTGAGGAGAGCATGCATGGTGTGAGGAGAGCATGCATGGTGTGAGGAGAGCATGCATGGTGTGAGGAGAGCATGCATGGTGTGAGGAGAGCATGCATGGTTTGAGGAGAGCATGCATGGTTTGAGGAGAGCATGCATGGTGTTAGGAGAGCATGCATGGTTTGAGGAGAGCATGCAATGTGTGGAAAGCATGCATGGTGTGTGGAGAGCATGCATGGTGTGAGGAGAGCATGCATGGTGTGAGGAGAGCATGCATGGTTTGAGGAGAGCATGCAATGTGTGGAAAGCATGCATGGTGTGTGGAGAGCATGCAAGGTGTGAGGAGAGCATGCATGGTGTGTGGAGAGCATGCATGGTGTGTGGAGAGCATGCATGGTGTTTGGAGAGCATGCATGGTGTGAGGAGAGCATGCAAGGTGTGAGGAGAGCATGCATGGTGTGTGGAGAGCATGCATGGTGTGTGGAGAGCATGCATGGTGTGTGGAGAGCATGCATGGTGTGTGGAGAGCATGCATGGTGTGAGGAGAGCATGCAAGGTGTGTGGAGAGCATGCATGGTGTAAGGAGAGCATGCATGGTGTGTGGAAAGCATGCATGGTGTGAGAAAAGCATGCATGGTGTGTGGAGAGCATGAGAGGAAGGTTGGGTGAACAAGTCATTGGGTGTCTTTTAATGGCGTGAGTATTATTTGATGTGTTTATTAAATATGTTGTTACATAGGCAACTTCAGCTATCATTGTTGCAATTTAACGAAGTAAAGGCTGTACAGTCACAGTATTTTACATTATTTGTAATGCTCATGTGTGTTGAATGATGAATACTGTATGGTATGTATTGACATAATAGTGTCCGGGTCCAGTGCAGACCGAGTATGGTGCCAGAACGAGGTTGCTGTTGGACAACACCAGTGTTAACTCCAGACCAGCTGAGAGGGCCAACCTCATGTATTCTGGACTGTGTACAGTGTTCTGGGCCGCCGATGCACAGGCATCCAGTGAGTGACTGATCCGTTCAAGGCAACGTGAGATGCTGTCCTTGTGACGTTCACAATGATAAATCGTTCCCATAGACACTGACGGAAGTGAACTGTATAGTGTATATTACTTTCCAGTGGAAATGTAACTTGTGTAACTTACTTTCATGTGAAGTGAAATGCAACATGTGTATTACTGTATTTTGAATTGAATAATGTACTTGCTGAACAAGAGTGTATCTGTTGAGGATGTATGTAGTGGTTCATGAGAATGTTGTGGTGAATGTGTGTATGTAGATGTGAGTGCATGTAAGACTGAATGGGGAGAGAGGGATTTTGCTTTTTTGATTGATTTATAATTAACTTCATTTATTCAAACTGTAAGTCCTTGTTTTCGTTCCATATTGTGACAATATGATTTTATTCGACTTGAAATAAAGACAATTTTTATATCGTTGTAAAAATTGTTCTAAAGAATTCCTCGAAATAACTTTTATGTGGTTGTGAAGCAGTACATTTAGTGATTCCTACTGTAGTAATACGGCGTATGCGTGGTCACAATTTATTGAAAAATGCCGGTCGAAATTAAGACAACTTTTCTTACTTTACTTACAATATTGAAACTGTTCCACGTGTGATAGAAATTTCATTTACAGTTTGGAATATGTATTGGCCATTTAGTTAAAGGATTGGCGACTTAAAATTGTAAGTTGCAAACTTTTCAATTCCCCCTTCAGGATGTAAATATGCCATTTCTTGTAAAACCGCCACAGAAAATAATTCAGCCAGCAGTGCTAACTAGCATATAACAGTGGCTGGCACCATACAAGAAAATTCAGCCACGGTGCCTTGTAGAGGTGGTTATCTCTTCAGCTGAACAGGTACAGTGTCTATCTCTCAAACCAAGATCCTGCGTTTAAATCCCAGCGGTCATGAAGATATTGGATTTTCACTCCTGCCACACACACATAGACTGCAATCAACTGAACACAAGTCCTCCAAATATCCGATATAACAGGACCTACACTCTCTAAAAGGAAACAAACGCTTCCACAACAGAATGGAAACAAAACTTCCATTTCCATACATAAGTCATTTTTCAATTTAAATAATGGTCATTTGTTTTTGCCTTTGATGTCAGAACTGGCTTCTAGGGACCATGAGAAAACATTTAGCTAAGCGGTATCTTTTATTACAATTTTAGTTAACCAGTTTCAAATAGTGATAATTACTGTAGGACTTTGCCGGGATCAAAGAAAAGTGTTTACTTAACCAGTTTTTTAAAGTTAAGAGGTATTTGTAGTTTTTTGAAAAATCAGTTTGGAATGAATTAATTTGGAGGCAATGTTATGTTGAAGGATTCACAAGAAAACAGAATCTGGATAGTCTAAAACCAATACATCGATTTATACAGAACTTTAAAGTAGATTTGGTGTTAACATACCATAGAAGTGGCCAAAATCCTTGTGAGCTGCAACAATAAAACACAGTTTAAGAGATTTATCAATCACCAACTTGTCAATTAATCAACTCCACCACCAACTTGTCAATTAATCAAACATCCACCACAAACTTGTCAATCAATCAAACAATTGGAACCATCTTGTTCATCATCTTGGAGCACAGTGGTGTAGTGGTTAGCATGCTTGCCTCTCACGCCAGAGACCCGGGTTCGAATCCCGGTGGAGACACCAAAAATTTGTGACTTGGGTCTCATTCTGTGTTGTGTCCCTGGGCAAGACACTTCATCCACATTGCACTCAGTTCACCCAGCTGTACAAATGGGTACCTGAACAAGGGGGAAGTATGGACTTATACGGTCGCGCGGAGCGCTTGTTAATAGGCGGCACCGAAAGTACTATCCCTCCAGGGTAATAATACTCATGGCGCTTTGAGCATGCTCTGTCATGGATATATGCGCGGTATAAGAAAGCTATTATTATTATTATTATTATCATTAGAACATCAACTTGTTCATCAATCAAATATCTGGCATCAATTTGTTCTTCAATCAAACATCTGGCATTAATTAACTTGTTCATCAATCACACATCTGACATCAATTTGTACATCAATCAAGTAATTTGCATCAATTTGTTCATCAAACATCTGACATCAATTTGTTCTTCAATCAAGTATCTGGCATCAATTTGTTCATCAATCATATAGCTGACATAATTTTTTTCATCAAACAAATATCTGACATCACTTTTTTCATCAAACAAATATCTGGCATCAATTTGTTCTTCAATCAAACATCTGGCACCAACTTGTTCATCAATATAAGATTTGGCGTCAACTTGTTCATCAATCACGTCATCAGTCAAACATCTGACATCACACATCATCAGTCAAACATCTGACATCACACATCATCAGTCAAACATCTGACATCACACGTCATCAGTCAAACATCTGACATCACACGTCATCAGTCAAACATCTGACATCACACGTCATCAGTCAAACATCTGACATCACACGTCATCAGTCAAACATCTGACATCACACATCATCAGTCAAACCTCTGACATCACACGTCATCAGTCAAACATCTGGCATAAACTTGTTCATTTATCAAACATTTGACATCACACGTCATCAGTCAAACATCAGACATCACACATCATCAGTCAAACATCTGACATCACACGTCATCAGTCAAACATCTGGCATCACACGTCATCAGTCAAACATCTGACATCACACGTCATCAGTCAAACATTTGACATCACACGTCATCAGTCAAACATCTGACATCACACGTCATCAGTCAAACATCTGACATCAACTTGTTCATTTATCAAACATTTGACATCACATGTTCACCAATCAAACATCTGGCATCAACCATTGCCAAATAATTAGAATAAAGACAATATGAGAACTAAATCACCTACCTTGTTGCCCATTCCCTGATGTGAATTCATTGGGGAAAGTCTCCTGCAACATACAAACATGAACATCTATACTGAACGGCATTAAAAACGCAATTGGTAATTAATAGCACAGAACTTATTATGGTCACTTGATGATATTTATAGAAACAGGAATAAGGACCTATGGTTCAAAGAATGTCAGAGTGATTCATTTAGAGTTCGGATCCAAAACCATTTTGAGCAGACAAACACATGGTGATGAAAACAGTGCGTTGAGCATGATGCGCAAACGCAACCACGTGCATTGATTGTAAAGTGCATGTTCATTCACACCACTTTACAAGCACACACAATTTTGAAGGTCAGTCAAACTGCCGACACGCTGCACTTGATAAACTGAAAAGAAGAATAAAGCCATGGGTATGGAACACCAGGGCTGTTGGGATTTTGCGAGTTTAAGACACTTCCATGTGAATCTGTCAAACGATTCTTGATTAAAAAACAATGCCGGTCAGCTGGAACATTAAAAGATTGTTCTCGGTTTGGTAGACCATCTGTGACATCCTTTTGCATGACCGTTTTTCTGCTTTTACGCCTGAAAAAAATAAACATTCCAAACGGCATATGACACTGATAAGAAAATGATTGGGACAAACAGACGTCAAATCAATGGTAAAATGGTATGCAGATGTCTTGTTGCTTACAATATCCGCTGCTGATATCCTTTCCATGACCAGGCCCTCACCGACTTGACAGACAGCAATGGACAATTACAGGACCAATATTGTTACCAGACAGTGGCATAATGCCATAAAAGGTTCAAACTCCCCTTTGTGAAATTCTCTGTACATGAGTCCTATCGAACATTTGTGGGACAAAGTCTTTAACAACATTTGCGGACCATGCCACAACATTTTAGGCGATGCCAGAGTCTTTCAAAGCCCCAGCGAATGCAGACATGTCTGAGCACACAAGGTGGACACGCAATATACTGACTTGAAACCACCCCTGCTGTGTTTTCCCTTGTTGTGACATCACATATGATGATGTTAGTCAAAATATTTTCCTTTGGAGATATCCACTGATTTGTTGGTTTATTTAGCCTGAGTTGTTAATTAAGTTTATAACAATGATTAGATTACAAATTGCGTTTCTATTGCCCCTGAGTGTATAACTCGAGCCTCTGCCCATTATCATCAGACTAAGGAAAACTATTTTAAAAAGGTTTAAATATAATGAACAAGCCACAAGGCTTATTTGAACACCGCTCCTAAATACAACAGAGAAAACTGGACATATTATACAATACAATTGATATGACCATATTTATAGTCAAATCACTTAATGTTAAAGAATAATGTTGTTGGAGATGCCTATGATATGATATGCTGCAGTAAGAATGATATTATATTTGCTACAGATATAACTAATGAACAAATAAGTAAGAGCTCATAAAAAGCAATTACTTTTACTAATGAATTGATGTAAGGATCTGAGGATATTGTTGTTTGTTCTGTTATCTAAAGATTTGTTTCCGTACAATACTGTTTTCAAATCATATCCTTGTGTATAGAAGGTACGTTATCTTAGGTTATGGTAGTTGCGACAAACAAACAGGTAGTGAAGGGCGTCTTCATTAAAATGGCCACAAGAACACCTATATATTTCAGATATGTGTCGGTTATATTTATCTGCATTCAGATCACTACATCCGAGCTTGAGGCGGCAATGAATTATTTGACAAAAGCGAGTTCCTAAATTTAAATCAAAGTTACTTGGAGATACAGCTGGGCTGATCATTGTATTGAATCGGGGTAGCGATCAGGCATTCTTAACTGCGATGGGTAAAGAATTCCATGAATCAATGACGCTTGGTAAAAAGAAAGAGAATATCTATGCGTTCTACAGTTGATTGATTGGATGGAAGCACTGTTTCTTAGATTATAGTTACTTAGTTCCGCTACTGTACCTGGTACAAGTTCATTTAGATAGTCCGGAGCCATACCGTAGTACATTTTATAAAACTAATGAGCTTAAAGCGATATCTTTGATTTTCCAATGTGCAATAGTTAGTTTCACTGAATAATTTATCATGACTGGTGCCTCGAACTGCACCACAAATCGTTCTCAATGCATCCAAGTGAAGATTTTCCAGCACATTTGCTTGTTCAATAGTACACTTATCTGACAACCATAATCAAAGAGTGGGTGGATAAAAGATTTGTTCAGAGTCTAGTGTCTAGTGTTTTACGAGATAAACAGTATTTCAAACTTCTAAAACAATTGATCCTAGGTCTTATTTTCTTTATCATTTCATTTATGTAGTTTTTCATTTTCATATATGTAGTTTCCAAGAACAGTCGCTATGAAGTGTTTAGCCTAAATGTTTGTGCTCTTCAACTTCTTTTAAAGGCTCGTCGTTTATTGATAAGTTTGGTTTGACGTAGTTTTGCATTTTTCTACTAAATATCATACTCTCGGTCTTACTAGGATTGAATCTAACTTGCCATTTTCTAGCCCAGTTTGCATATTTTTCTAAATCACTATTTGTAGTTGCAGCAGCCGAAAAATGATCATCTATACATGGATGTTTCATCGGCAAAAAGGCGAATTTTACTGTCTATGCCTTCAACAATGTCATTAATATAAATAATGAACAAAAGGGGGCCCCAACAGTAAGCCCTGGGGTACGCCCGCTTCTACGTTGCTAAAACTTGAACTATAACCATTTATTGATACTTTCTGCTTTCTACCATCCAGGTAACTCTGAAACCATACTAGAAGGTCTCCCCGTATTCCATACGAGTGAAGCTTGTGAATGATACTCTTATGTCAAACTTTATCGAATTTACAGAATACTGCTCTAATTTCCTTACCTTGGTCCTCTGCCTTCGATATGAAGTTATAAAGATATGTTAACTGATTGACCGTGGAGTCACCAGGCATGAAGCCAGATTGTAAATTGTTTAAGATATTGTTATCCCTGAAGACATTGAAAACATACTTAAAAACGCATTTTTCAAAAACCTTATCGACACATCTCGTTAGTGCGACAGGTCTGTAGTTTGAACAGTCGTGCACATCACCTTTCTTTCATCACAGGTCCGCGTTTGGTTCAGCAACTTTAGACTGTTCCGAGAAAAATGTATTAAATACATTAGCAATATCATTATCGTAAACCACGTTATTTGAGATAATCGAGGGAAAAGACGAAGCCAACTCATTTAATTTCATAAAATGTTTAACTAATCGCCACCACATTTTAGAACCATGAGTGGTGTTAACAGTTTCATCGATCTTAGCATCATATAAACGTTCGCGTTGTTTCTGACACCTGATATGACCTTGTTACAGAGTGATCTGGACCAGTCATTGGGACGCTTTCGCGTTTAAGCAATCTTATGTATTTGATTACGTTTTCTTATGAGAGATCCGATTTCTTTATTCATCCATACAGGATCTTTAGTTCTTATGGTTATAATTTTATTCGAGATGAATAAATCAATAATATTTAACATAAGTGATGTAAATTTTCCAGTGAAGTCATGTACATTGCCTTGAGAAAAGATTGTTTCTGAGTTTATTTCTTTACTATTGTTATTCATGCCATCAGTATCTGCTGAAGAATAATCGTAAATTTTCCTTTTGAATGAATTAGAGTTTTTCATAATTTCTGCTATGTTAACATACACTGGACAATAGTCGATGCATTTTGGATCTAGTACACCCGATTCTTTAACATCATCGAAATGAGAAACAAAAAGCAAATCAATCAAGGTTTTACTACTATAAGTAATTGAGTAGCATTGGTATTGATCTGTTGAAGACCGTAAATACTTTGTATATATTCTATCTTTGGATTTTGTTTGTTGAGATTATCAATATTTTAATCACAGGTTAATATAGTATGCATGTTACGATCAACAGCATTGCCTATTGATTCATCAATCAAATTCCAATATTCCAAACTTCTATCGGCACAATAAAATGTTCCAATCAAATAGTTTCTGGTTTTGCATTTAATTTGTACCCATATCACCTATAGTCTGTCTTTGTCTAAATCAGATATTAACGATGCACATATAGAATTTGAAAAAATAGAGCCGTGGGGTCTGTAGCTCATCAGACTTTTGATGGAAATAGGTTTTTGGGTTTTGACCCCTGTGACCCCATTTGGAGTCATGGGGTAACCAAATCTACAATTTAGAATCTTCATTGGCCAAGGAGTCTACACACAACTTTTCAGCTCTCAAGACCTTTGGAACTGGAGAAGAAGATGAAAATAGGTTTCCAAGGTTTTGACCCCTGTGACCCCACATGGAGTCATGGGGTCATGAAATATACAATTTAGAATCCCCATTGGCCAAGGAGTCTGCACATCAAATTTCAGGTCTCTAGAGTCATTGGTTCTTGAGAAGAAGTAAAAAAATAGAGCCATTGGCTCTGTAGCTCATCAGGCATCATATCAAGTTTGCTTTATACAGGCAAAATGTGCTAAAAATGAAACTGATGTTACCTATTGCAGGAAAACCTTTAAAAAATTTACAAAACAAATGTATTATTATTCAACACTTTCTAGATCTCCAATATCAGACAGTGAAAGAAGTCCACACTAAAATATCCAAGGAGAAATAAATTTGCCATAGACTGTCATCTAATGGAGAAAAATAGGTTTTTAAGGTTGTGACCCCTGTGACCCTATTTGGGGTCATGGGGTCACAAAACCTACAGTTTAGAATCCCAATTGGCCAAGGAGTCTACATGCAGTCTTTCAGCTCAATAGACCTTAAGGAGCTAAAGATGATGATAAAAATAAGTTTTTAAGGTTGTGACCCCTGTGACCCTATTTGGGGTCATGGGGTCACGAAATCTACAATTTAGAATCCCCATTGGCCAAGGAGTCTGCACATATCGTTTTTAACTCTCTAGTCCTTTTAGAACTGGAGAAGAAGATGAAAATAGGTTTTTAAGGTTGTGACCCCTGTGACCCTATTTGGGGTCACAGGGTCACCAAAGTTACAAATTAGAATCCCCATTGTCCAAGGAGTCTGCACATATCAATATTAACTCTCTAGACCTTTTGGAACTGGAGAAGAAGATGAGAATTGGTTTTTAAGGTTGTGACCCCTGTGACCCTATTTGGGGTCACAGGGTCACCAAAGTTACAAATTAGAATCCCCATTGTCCAAGGAGTCTGCACATATCACTTTCAACTCTCTAGTCCTTTTAGAACTGGAGAAGAAGATGAAAATAAGTTTTTAAGGTTGTGACCCCTGTGACCCTATTTGTGGTCATGGGGTCACGAAATCTACAATTTAGAATCCCCATTGGCCAAGGAGTCTGCACATATCATTTTTAACTCTCTAGTCCTTTTAGAACTGGAGAAGAAGATGAAAATAGGTTTTTAAGGTTGTGACCCCTGTGACCCTATTTGGGGTCACAGGGTCACCAAAGTTACAAATTAGCATCTCCATTGTCCAAGGAGTCTGTACATATAATTTTTAACTCTTTTCTCCTTTTGGAACTGGAGAAGAAGATGAAAATAGGTATTTAAGGTTGTGACCCCTGTGACCCTATTTGGGGTCACAGGGTCACCAAAGTTACAAATTAGAATCCCCATTGGCCAAGGAGTCTGCACATATCATTTTTAACTCTCTAGTCCTTCTGGAACTGGAGAAGAAGATGAAAATAGGTATTTAAGGTTGTGACCCCTGTGACCCTATTTGGGGTCACAGGGTCACCAAAGTTACAAATTAGAATCCCCATTGGCCAAGGAGTCTGCACATATCATTTTTAACTCTCTAGTCCTTCTGGAACTGGAGAAGAAGATGAAAATAGGTTTTTAAAGTTGTGACCCCTGTGACCCTATTTGGGGTCACAGGGTCACCAAAGTTACAAATTAGAATCCCCATTGTCCAAGGAGTCTGCACATATCACTTTCAACTTTCTAGTCCTTTTAGAACTGGAGAAGAAGATGAAAATAGGTTTTTAAGGTTGTGACCCCTGTGACCCTATTTGGGGTCATGGGGTCACGAAATCTACAATTTAGAATCCCCATTGGCCAAGGAGTCTGCACATATCGTTTTTAACTCTCTAGTCCTTTTAGAACTGGAGAAGAAGATGAAAATAGGTATTTAAGGTTGTGACCCCTGTGACCCTTTTTGGGGTCACAGTGTCACCAAAGTTACAAATTAGAATCCCCATTGGTCAAGGAGTCTGCACATATCATTTTTAACTCTCTAGTCCTTCTGGAACTGGAGAAGAAGATGAAAATAGGTTTTTAAAGTTGTGACCCCTGTGACCCTATTTGGGGTCACAAGGTCACCAAAGTTACAAATTAGAATCTCCATATGCTAAGGTACTTGTACACAAAATTTCAGCTCTCTAATGTGTATGGTTCATGAGGAGAAGTCGAAAGTGTCAAAAGTTTACGGACGGAGGACGGACGGACGCCGGACGACGGGCCATGCCATAAGCCCATCTGGACTTTCAGTCCTGATGAGCTAAAAAGTGAAAATGTTACGGATGGACGGATGGACGGACGCCTGATGAGCTAAAAATATATGTAAAGAGTAAATTCAGCAGACTGTTTGGAATGATGTACTGCAGCAAAACGTTTAACGCTATGGTTGCGTAGCATAAGGTGCTCGAAATGCACGTGTATCACTGACTACCTGTATAGTGATCTCCACGCTAGCTACCCGAGTTGGATTTGGATACCTGGCCAGGAATAATACTGTAAGTAAATTTTGTATTTAGCATATGTTATACACGTTTTGACTTGTTTGGGATATGTTTAATTTAAAATATTCTACGACATACTGGTTGTCATTGGACATACAATGCTTATGAATCTTAAATACTGCATTTAGATGGATCATTATGTAGCAGGAAAGAAAATCCAATATTTCCCATGCGGGATTAGAACCCGGGACCTCCGGGTTGAGAGTCCTACGCTCTACCTGTTCGGCCAAAGAGATATCCCTCCAGCCGAAGCCAGTAGGAAGTAGTAGACCTCACCCTGTCACATTCACCCCCTCCACGAAGTGACTCGTCCTCGAGTCAAACATTCGGGAGATGCCTATGAAGGATGAATGATTTATGAAGGACTAAAGGTGATGTGACATTAAGGAATAGTCCCGGCCGACGTTGGGCGCCAATTGTAGCAGGAAAGAAAATCCAATGTTTTCATGTCCACGCGGGATTCGAACCCGGGACCTCCGGGTGAGAGTCCTACGCTCTACCTGTTCGGCCAAAGAGATATCCCTCCAGCCGAAGCCAGTAGGAAGTAGTAGACCTCACCCTGTCACAATTATATAAAATAAGTCTATTACAACAGAATATGAAATATTTGAACAAATTCTGTAATTGCAATCAGTGTTTTAATCGTTCAGCAAAGTTGCAACGTTTCATTCCTGTTACAATTCTTAATACGTGGAGTATTTACTTGAATGCAAAAATGAATAAATATACTTATTATTATTGAGTAGGTTCGTGCATCAGCCATTTTGGGCCCTGTCACATATCCTCTTTTCCCTCTCTCGGAATAGGTCTACAATATTTTCCATGAGTTGTTTTGATTTGTCAGAAGTTCAGACAGGGTAGCACTAGTGTCAAATGTCCTTGCACCTTGAAGTTCTTGACAATCGAAGATGATATGGTGGATGGTTTCCTCCCCTGAGTCACACAGCAGACATGTAGCAGTGGTGGCAAGATTGAATTTGAGCAGAAAGCTTAGTGGCAAGGGTAGTGATTTAACTTTATCCGACTGAGGAGGACTTGATCCCTGCGATTAACCTTTGTGTAACGAACATTGCCTGGTTTTAATAATAATAATAATAATACTTTATTGCCTTTTCAGGAATTTGTTTCACATCAACACAGAGATGGATTTAGACTGGATTTGATGGTAATGATTCTGAACATAATTATCGTCAAGGTATTGAAATGTTCTTGGCCTGGTGTAGAGATAATTTTCTTTTTCTGAACGTAAAAAAGACTAAGGAAATGATTGTTGATTTTCGGCGAAATAAGGAACCGCGTTATTCTATTAGAATCGATAACGAAGAAATTGAAAGAGTTAATCACTACAAATATCTCGGCGTTATTTTAGATTCAAATCTCTCGTTTTCAAAACATGTTGATTTCATTTACAAAAAAGGGCAACAGAGACTCTATTTTCTTCGCCGCTTAAGAAACTTTTCAATTGATAGATCCCTTTTGACAGTCTTTTACCAAACTTTTATACAAAGTGTGCTGACCTATAATTTTTTAGGTTGGTATGGAGGTTTGTCTGTTCGCAACAAAAGGAACAATTACATGTATTGTTAGTAATTATTAGTAAACTCACCTCTGGGACGAAGTTAGCCCTTCTCTTCGTTCCTCGGAACGTACCTGTAGAAGTCTAGATTAAAAATAAAGAGAAAAAACCTAAGTCATAATTACCATTAGTGGTATGCAGCTCTCTTCTTCTAGCTGGAGTTCTCTCCCTTGTCTGAGTGATGATGTGACATATTCTCGTACTGCACGTTCAACATAAAAAAACACATCACCTGGAACATATGTGGGGAGGAATTAGAGATCTGTAAACTCTGGGTGGGATACATTGTTCGTCCCAGAGGTGAGTTTACTAATAATTACTAACAATACATGTAATTGTTCCTAATTATTGGCATAAACTAACCTCTGGGACGAAGTTAGCCCGAATTACACATAACGGAGGAGGGATCCAGGCGATGTCCCTTTACTTAATATGCCAATAACTAGAAACAACTTAGTTACATTTCTCCCAATAGTCATGATCTTAGGTTAAATATAATTCTTGTAAGAATAACACAAACAACCAAGAACTGACCTCATGCTAAACATCGTTTATTATCACTTTCACCTGAGTACTTCATGTTATTGTGAGTGCATACCATTAGGCAATTATGTTAGGTTCTTTCCGGTCCCGATATGACGTAATTCCTTATAAACCTTCAAATATTCCGAATTTACTTAAATCTCTTAAACTACCTATGACGTCACTTCCGGTTCTGACGTCATTATGACGTCACTTCCGGTTTATTATGACGTCACTTCCGGTCTATTTCTCCATACGTCATATTCGGATAAGTGTTAGAATAAGTGTTAGAATAAGTGTCAGAGTTTGGTGGATATACCGGTCCACAACAAGTGTTAACCCACCCAATCCTTGAAACACCCTGCAACCATCACCAAAACTCCAGTCACAGTCAAACCTCACCTTAAATGGAGTCAAGTAGTACTTTGGAGATCGGGCGTCGAATATCCTCCCGACGACCCCCCCCCCCCCCCTCTCTTTTTCCTATCCTTGAGTTACGCGCTGAGCCGCCACTAGCGGGCCCAACTCGCTGATTCCTGAGAGAGACGGTGTTATATCCCGCAGGTAGGAAGATATGAACGTATTGGATCCTTTCCATTGGCAAGTGGCTACAAGCTGTTGGATAGAAACTGATTTCCAAGCTGATAGTGAGGAAGATAGCGCTCTAATCTCATGCGGAGAAAACTTGATATTCACCGTATCTTGGTCTATGATCTGATAGGCATACACGATAGTCTTCCTAAGCCATGAGGATATAGTGTTCTTTGAAATCTCCGTATCCATTGCTGTTTTACATGATAAAAACAACCTTCTCCTGTTTCTTCGAAAAGGAGCTGTTCTCTGGAGATACCATCTCAAACATCTGACTGGGCAGAGTAACCTTTCCTTGTTAGAGCGCGAAGTAGAGATAGGTAGAGCTGGTATTCTATACGTTCTCGTACCTAGTGGTCCTTCAGTTGAAGCCTGGTTCTTAGCTAAAAATTCTGGTAAGGCACGGCAAGATACTTCCGACTTAT
The DNA here is from genome assembly GCA_916613615.1 of Steromphala cineraria. Lineage (NCBI taxonomy): Eukaryota > Metazoa > Mollusca > Gastropoda > Trochida > Trochidae > Steromphala > Steromphala cineraria. The sequence goes on from OU744728.1 coordinate 33,523,744, forward strand.
CGCTAGCAAATCTTATGGAGGAATTGTCGATAGCATGGAGTTCAGAGACACGTGCGGCTGAGGCGAAAGCCAGTAGAAAGGCTGTTTTAAAAGATAAAAACTTGAGGGGAGCAGAACTCAGGGGTTCATACGGACCTTTCATCAAAGATTGGAGCACAATGCACAGATCCCACTTGGGAAAAACTGAGGGAGTGGTGATATCCTTGATCTGGAATGACCTAATCATCCTGTGTAATGACTTGTCTGGACCAACAGAAATTCCTTGAATGTCACATACTGAAGCTATCGCAGACCTGTAACCCTCTATCGTGCCATGTTTCAGTTTTCTCACATTCCTTAGGTGTAGAAGGAAGTCCGCGATCATGGGAATAGTAATCTCTGAGTCTAACAAATCTCGTTGTCGTCTCCACTCTGTGAAGATTCGCCACTTAGCGTCGTAGAGTCTTGCTGTGGATGGTCTGACAGACTTGACAATAGCTTCCGAAGACTCTCCCCCGAAACCTTGTGCCTTGAGGGATTGGACGATAATCTCCACACGTGAAGGTTGAGTGTTGATAGATTCCCGTGATTCCTTAGAGAGTGCGGCTGAAATAGCAGGTTCTCCCAGAGTGGTAGGTTGAGAGGGAAGTCCGTCAATAAGTCCAACAGATTGGGAAACCACGGCCTCGTGGGCCAAGCTGGGGCGACTAGATAAACTAGGCAGTCCTGTGACGCAATCCTTGCTAGTACGTCTGGAGTGATCTTGATTGGGGGGAACGCATAGGCTACCATGCCGTCCCAAGAGGTGGAGAGGGCGTCTACTGCCCAGGCAAGGGGATCCGGTATAGGGCTGATGTATGTTGGGAGTTGATGATTCCGACTTGTCGCGAACAGATCGATGCTCGGGGTCTCCCATCTGTCTGAGATTAGCTGGAAGGCTTCCTTGTTCAGTGTCCATTCCGTTTGGATTACTTGATTTCTTCTCGACAGAGTGTCGGCTCTCACATTCAGTCTCCCGGGAATGTGTCTTGCCCTGAAGATCACTTTGAACTGGTCTGTTAGAGAGAACAGACGACGAGTTACGGTCATCAAGCTCTGGGATCTGGTGCCGCCTTGCTTGTTGATATAAGATACAACCGTCGCGTTGTCCGACGCGATCATCACGCTGGCTTTGTACAGTCTCCTCCACCACGTACTGAAGGCTCTGATTACTGCGAGTAACTCTAACAGGTTGATGTGAAGTCCCACTTCCTGATGAGTCCATATGCCCGACGTCTCCAAATCCTCCATGTGGGCACCCCAGCCCTCCTGCGATGCATCTGTGAAGATGGTAAATTGCGGTTGGGGTTCCGTGAACCTTGTTCCCGAGAGAACATTGGACTCCTGAGTCCACCATGTGAGTTCTTGACATACATGAGGGGGACAGGTTATGGCTAGATCGAGATGCAAACTCCTGTTCTCGTTTATCCATGTCTGTGTGTGTCTTAGGTTTAAACGACCCCGAAACTTAAAGGCCTGAATGGAAGTGAGGAATCCTAGGAGCGACATCCATTTCCTTAGAGTGGCCGATCGAGTGGTCAAGAGAGAGAGGATTAAGGCCGGTGTCACTAGCCAACGGTCCTGGAGAGGGAAGATGTAACCCTTGTCTGCGTCGAGGATAGCTCCCAGGAACTTGATCCTGGGGGTAGGAGTAAGCTCGGACTTGTCTGGGTGGACTAACCATCCGAGGTGAGAGAAGACATGGATCGCAAATCTGGTGTGTCTGATGAGCATCGATGTCGACAGATGTCTCGCTAAAAAATCGTCCAGGTAACCGTGAATGGCAATTCCTCTGAGATGTAGAAAGAGAAGCAACGGTTTCATGATCATCGTGAACAACCACGGAGCGATGGACACGCCGAAAGGGAGGACGCGAAATTGGAACTTGCGGCCGTTGACGGCGAACCTGAGACATCTCTTAGACAAAGGGTGGATAGGTATGTGGAGGTAGGCATCCTTTAAGTCCATACTCACAAACTTGCTTCCCAACTGTACTAGCTTGCGTACGTTCTTCAGAGATTCCATGGTGAATCTTGGAGGAGGAGATAGAAAGTTCTTGTTGAGAATCTTTAGATCTATTATCATGCGCATCTCCTCTGTGTCCCTCTTGGGGACTAGAAAAACTGGGGAGTAGAATCCCTTGGATGTATCCTGTGGAGAGAGTTCTACGACAGCCTCCTTCAGCAACAGCTGCTCTATTGCCAGTAGAGCAGCTGACAGACACTTCCCTTGTAAGACGTATCTTCTTCCCTGCGGATGGATGGCTAGGGGCTGGCGCGTCTGAAACTTGAGTTGATAACCTTCGGAGATCACGGATCGAATCCACGAATCCTGAGTGATCTGGTTCCAATTCCTGGTGTACCGTTGCAATCGCCCCCCTACTGGAGAGGGAACGACTGGCGTAACGAAGTCGAAATTCAAGAGAGTGTCCGTGGGCGTTTCCGGTTCGTAAGGGTTTGTCAAAACGTGAGTGTTGAGCGTAGAGTCAACGACGGTAGGAGGGTTTGGAACCACGACCTCCTCTGCCATGAAAATTGGATTTCGGTGGTTGTTGATGGAACTCCCTGGGAGGTTGAGACTGAGAGGAAGAGGGAGGAGGACGATTGTAAGGCTTGGAGGCCCGGTCGAAGGCTGAGCGGTGGAGGGGGGGGTCGGGGGGTAGACGGGGCGAACCCTCTCTTGCCACGAGGGTTACCACGTTGATTTCTTGACTGTTGAAGGAGAGCAGAGGCGAGTTGCTGGTTAAGTGACCGGCTGGTCTGAGCCTCCTGGGAAACTAGAGCTTGAGCACACTGGCCGTTGAACATGGAGTCAGTGTTCAGGGGTTGTTGGAACAAGTCCTCTTTAGCGTCGGCAGGTAAGTTTTTAACGGTACCTAAGAGACGAGATCTTTCCAAAGCAGTGAAACGAGCGACGGAAGAGAGTTGAGCTAAAGTGGCATCCCCTGCAGCTTGGTAGATCACATCCAGGAAGGAATGGGCTAAGGCGACCTCCTCGGCGCTCATGACCGTCAAAGTTGAAGGTTTGATTCCGGTGTAATCCTGGAAGGTGGGAGGTAGTAGCTGCCTAACTCCTGCAGCAAACCAGTTTATGTACGACAATATATCAACGGAGTTGCGAGCTGCTGAGTCTAGTTCCTTGATATCCTTGCGAGAGATCGAGAGTCTATCTCCAAGAAAACGCTGATTCTGACGGGAGTCAAGACGGGCGAAATCCTTGTCCACATCGGGAGCCGCGGCTGGAAGGGCTCTATCATGGATAAGGTAGGCTTGTTTAACGGGAAATTTAGGCAGGGAACCCGCATCCTTAGCTCTGGCCAAGTTAGCATTGACAACTTGTAAGCCGGTCTTCACAACAGTAGAGTGAGGCAACGATCTTTTGGGTAGCCGTTTAGGTGGAAGTATGCCCGTAGAACCTAATTCATCCGGTAAAGTACGGTCAAGTTCCTCATCCAGTGAAGATGGAACGGTACAAGGTTTAAGTTTGTGGAGTAAGGCAATCTTATTAACAAAGGACCATGACGGCGCTAAATCGGGGACGTCCGTGATATCGGCCGGTGGAATAATAGCAAGTCCTTCATGGGAGTGTAGCTTTACGTCCACGGGTTGCTTATCATCCGTGACGGGATCCGTGATCACCGGTATAAACGGCGGGTTATGAACGTTGATGTAATCAAGCGTGCCCTTTTGTTGATCGGCGACCTTGTCAGTAGAGCCGTCAGAGCCGCCAGACTGGTTTAGGGAAACTTCAACAACGCCCCCACGGCCGTCAGAAGGCAGGCCCGTACCCGGTAAACACTGCCTTTTGACCGTATCACCCTCCGTCACACTCGTATCACGGGTATCGGCGGCCCGCTTAGTCGACTTGGACTTATTGCTAACAGAGTCGGCAGAACTCTTCCGGGAAGAGTCGACCTTAGAAGACGTACTTGAGCGTGGTTTAGCAGAATAGTAGAGAGATTTCTTTAAATTGGCAAATTTCTCATCATTTCTCTTATCCATATCCTTTAAACTTGTTTGAAAGGAGGAAACTATCTCTGACCCAATGTCGGCAACACATACCATAGAATGAATCTCAAAGTTGTTAGAAGGCTTGATTAGAAGACACAAATCCAGACTTCTGACAGGCACATCCACACAGTGGAAGTGTAGAAGAGAATATGACACATCATCACTCAGACAAGGGAGAGAACTCCAGCTAGAAGAAGGGAGCTGCATACCACTAATGGTAATTATGACTTAGGTTTTTTCTCTTTATTTTTAATCTAGACTTCTACAGGTACGTTCCGAGGAACGAAGAGAAGGGCTAACTTCGTCCCAGAGGTTAGTTTATGCCAATAATTAACAAAGTTTTTAAAATTGTTAATACCGCCAGCAAGATCAGTGGAGTACCGTTCGAAAATATGTCCTTTATTTATGAGCAGCAGATTGTGATGAAAGCTACTAAAATAAGAACCAATAGCTCCCATATCCTGTCCCATCATTTCGAACTACTTCCTTCCGGACGCCGCTTTCGGATACCTTCGTTAAAAACAAACAGAGCCAGACAATCCTTCATACCAACAAGTATTCGTGAAATTAATAAATGTTTTGAATCATGAAGCAGTTAATTTTACAATTATCCATCCTGTGTGACTTGCTTTTCTGTGTGTGACATAATGTTTATGTAATGTTTGTTTAAAGTTGTATATCGAGTGCCTATGTATATATGAGACCGTTGTTGATGTAAAAAGAATTTCCTACGGGATAATAAAGTATTATCTTATCTTATCTTATCTTATCTTATTGTCTTCCGGTTAACCCATTGTTCCAATTATCTACCCATAGCTGTTTGGTTGATGATTTCACTGCACCCATCAACAGCGGAATGGTTACTACTGGTTTGTTGACTGGTCCACAGTTTGTCGCCATCTTGGCCAGGACATCTGCCTTTTCGTTCCCTGAGGTGCCAACATGGCTGGGATCCATTGGAGAGTTGCCATTCCTTTATTTGCTGACAGCAGTTGATTGATCCTACTGCAGAGGTGAAAGTAGTCAGTTGGCTTGTAGGATGAAAGGGTTTGCAGCGAAGACTTTGAGTCTGTGAGAATAACATATTTGGCGTCAGGTGCATCTGCTGTTGTTATTGTTTGAAGAGCTCTTTCAATGGCAACTAGTTCTGTCTCTAAGATGGAACTGGGAGGAAGTGGAATAATGGATTCTTCACCAGAGTAATGAAAATATATTCCCGCTCCTGCTCGCTCAGCAGAAAGGTCGAGAGAACCATCTGTGTAGATCTTTGAATGGTCCTGATACTTATCATGAATGAGTTCCAGAGAGAGTTGATGCAATCACTCTGGAATTTCCCTTTTGGATGCCTTGTCTGGAAGATTCAACTCTATGGAAGGAGGAGACCACATCCATGGTGGTTGGTCATTCATGATGGCTGTTTGTTGGAAGTCAACTTTCTTTTTATTTGGTAGGACAATGTTCCTTTGCTTCAGAAGTAGCTCTGATCTCTGGAAGAAGCTATTGGGAGCTGGATTATCCTTGATGACTCCTGGTGACTCCTTTGGATGGAAATGTTGTTTGATGCGTTTGTTCAGGACAGCCGATTCAATTTAAAGATTCAAAGGGGTGATATCTGTTTCTATTTCAAGTGCTGAAACTGGCGTTGTCTTTAGGGCACCACAAATCATCCTGAGGGCGGCATTTTGGATTCTTTCTAGTTTGTTTCTATTACTTGAACTACATGAGGACCAAATCTCCATGGAGTAGCACATCTTGCTTCGGAGATATGCCAAATAGAATGTTCTTAGTGTAGAGAAGTCTGCGCCCCAGTGCTGTGAGGCAATGTTTTTCAAGAGGTTCAGCCTCTTGGTACAGGCCTCTACGAGGAGGTCGATGTGTTTTGACCATGTTAGTGTGGGGTCAAGAGTGAGACCAAGAATTTTTGGATGCTTGTTATACTTTATTTCTTGTCCTCTTAGTTTGATGCCCAGATTATCCACCGGAAGCTGGTGTTTCCGTCTTCTTGTAATCACTGTATACTCTGTTTTCTCCCTCGATACTTTGAGATGCCATCTTTGTGCCCATTTATCAATGGCTTCCATACATTAATTGGTTGAGTGAGCTCACGATGTAATTGAGATCATGGTGAGTGATCAGGATTGAGCCGTCGTCAGCATAGGTCACCTGTAGACATGGATCAGGTACAATAAGAGGAAGGTCATACATGAGGATGTTAAAGACGGTTGGACTAAGAATGGCACCTTGAGGAGTACCAGCTCTGATACTGAACTTTTCTGAAGTTGAATTTGCAACCTGAACTTTGATGTATCTTTCATCTAGGAAACTTCTAATGATCTTGAGCTTGTGCCCCGAGGTACCTATCGTTGCTGCTTTTGTGTTCAAACCCTCCCACCATACCTTGTCAAATGCTCCTTCTAGGTCAATTAGAACAACAACAGTGTATTCCTTGTTGTGTAGACCTAAATGACATTGCTCAGTGATCCTCATGAGCGCATCAATTGTTCCTGATTTTGCACGGAAGCCGCATTGAGAGTGATGAAATATCTTGTCACTGTGGATTTTCCAATTTAATCTCTTGTTGATAAGTCTTTCAAAGAGTTTGCCTAAGCATGATGTCAGTGTTACTGGACAATACGATTTTAGTTTGGATTTGTCTTTTGTTGGTTTCAGAAGAGGTATAATTTTGCTGATCTTCTATTCACTTGGGTAGTTCCCCTCTTTCAAAATCTCATTGAAGAGGTTAAGGGGGTAGGTCAGCAAGCATCTGATTATGAATTCTGTCTACACCTGTGGCAGAGTTTTTCAATTCAGATAGGGCTACGTTGAGTTCTGTAGGAGTGAAAGATGGGTCACACTCATCATCCATTTCACAGAGAATATCCAAGGAGTTTTGGGCCATCTCTTCAATACCATTGAATTCATTGGTAGTTGTTACATGTGCATCATTACATTTCTTGGCATGGTGGGCGGCAAAGAGAGCTGCTTGATCATTACTTTCAGTTATTATTGCCCCTTCATGTTCTATGGCTGCTTGTTGTCTTGTATTGGATCCATTTATAGCCTTGATTTTCTTCCAGATCACGTTGGATGGTGTGTTCAGATTGAGGGATGATACCAATTCTCTGAAGCCAGTGCGTTTTGTTTGCATAATCAGTTTGGTGACTTTGGCCTGCTGTCTCTTGTAGTTTATCATGTCCTTGATGGTTTGTGAGCGTTTAAACTTTCTTCTGTATTGTCTTTTGGTTCTCTTTTCTTTTGCAATTTCTGAATTCCACCATGGGGTTGGGGGGTGCTTGTGCTGTTTTGTGTTTGGTTAACTTTCCTCTACGGCTTCTATGATACTGTTAGTTACAGCACTGACTTTGTCCTCAAGGCTCATATCATTCTCTCGGAGGCAGATCAAGTTGTCAACTGGTTTATGGTACATCACAGATGTAAATAATTCCCTATTTGCTTTTTTGATGTTCCATCTGGGCTGATATGTTCTTTTGAAGGTAGAACCTGGACGTTCAAGACTTGTGAGTATAGGAAAATGATCACTTTTTATTGTATCATCAAGAACTTTCCAATCTGTTTCTCTGGCTCTCAAATCAGGAGTTACAATAGTGAGATCCATGGAGTCTGTCTCTCTTGAAGAATGACTTTGGAACGTGTGGTCTGTTCCATTTAGGATGATAAGATTATGCTCATTTGTCCAGTCAAGAACTTTAGTGCCTGATGAATTTGTTTTGAAACAAATGCGTGAAATGGTAGTTGTAACAGTAAGGTAATGGATTTGAAATTGGTATACTGATAAGATAAAACTAAATCAAAAACCTGATTCAGTCTAAAGTAGAAATAATCCCCAGCAAAAACATCTGACACACTCATTTGGAAGAAACCTGTACTAAGTGTACATCATTACATGTACATCCAAAAAGTGATGTAAAACAAAACAAGCAGCTGACATGGTCGAGCTATATCCCCCGCAAATTGCACAACATATATAGGTTTTCCTTTCCTACTTTTTGTCGCACAAAATAACAATATTTTTCAAAGATATGAAGGAAACTGTTGTAATCAAAAAACTTAATGATACCAACTTTATGTTCACTGTTGGGCTTAATTCGAGTAACATGACAAAAACTAAAATCTAACAACAACAAAATTTTATTTGGATCTCCAAGATCAATTCTATCATATGTAAACAAAAATATTTTCAAAATTGTAAATATTTTCAAAATTGTTCTTCATGACACACCTTCAGATGATTATGTATCTTCACATCAAATTTGATCCAAATGTGATGATTAGTTTAGAAGTTGTGAGCCGGACAGGACTTGTAACCATATGTCCAATCAAACCTCATTTTTGGCCAAAAAAGGCAAATATCAATATATGATGATTAGTTTAGAAGCTGTGAGCCGGACAGGACTTGAAACAGATTTCTTACAAATTTACCACTTTTTCTCAAAAATCTATATATTTTATGTAGATTTTCAAAATATTGTTACTCATGACACATTATTAAATGTTTCTTCATTTCCATAACGAATTTGAAATGAAATGGTTGATTAGTTACAAAGTTATAAGCCGGACACAAAGTGTAATGGATGGACGGACGGACCTTACCCATTTTAATACCCCCCGCAACTTTGTTGTTGCGGGGGATAAAAAAGATAAGGATAAGGTAACTTTAGAGAGACTGAATTAAACTTAAGAAAGAAGTCATCCTTATCATATGAAAATGAAATTTAAAAGACAATCAGTTGGGTTCAATGTTTCAAACTTCTCATTGTTAAATCTTCAAGCACCTAATATATATTCACGTGAGCGTGTTTGCGCAAGCTGAACAGTTTGTCTTCAAATGTTGTCACAAACAATTTACTCGAATACCGTTGTTGACAGTTTAACATAGCATGTGTTCAAATGTTCACTCCACATTGTTCATTGCTTTCCAAATGAACATATTACTGCAGGAGATTATTGATTGTAGAACATGTAATAACTATACTTATTACACTCTTCATAACTGCTTATAGGTCTTACCAGAACCATATCTGTTAATGACAATATATGGTTCACTTTGATACTCACGTGAAAATGATATGACACTTTTTATATTCCAATAATCACTATATCTCACATCCTATTAGGAATATCCAGGAATACTGTAGTTACATGAATCACCATTAAACTCAACACTTCTTTGAACACATTTCACTTTTTCTATCTATAATTGCAGTTTTATTTACCATAATAAAATGATTATGAATACTCCTTCAAATCAAAACTGTTCATTGAGTGTTTGCCTGGCTCTTGTTGAACCTCCACAACAATCTAGTTTCTTCACAGACATCCTGTAGCTGTCTGGTGTTCGATACCTTCTTTAGGCCTCCCTCCTTCATCTTAATGAGGACGACTCCCCCAGTCACCCAGGACGACTCCCCCAGTCACCCAGGACGACTCCCCGAGTCACCCAGGACGACTCCCCCAGTCACCCAGGACGACTCCCTCAGTCACCCAGGACGACTCCCCCAGTCACCCAGGACAACTCCCCGAGTCACCCAGGACGACTCCCCCAGTCACCCAGGACGACTCCCCCAGTCACCCAGGACGACTCCCCCAGTCACCCAGGACGACTCCCGAGTCACCCAGGACGACTCCCCCAGTCACCCAGGACGACTCCCCGAGTCATCCAGGACGACTCCCCCAGTCACCCAGGACGACTCCCCCAGTCACCCAGGACGACTCCTCCAGTCACCCAGGACGACTCCCCCAGTCACCCAGGACGACTCCCCGAGTCATCCAGGACGACTCCCCCAGTCACCCAGGACGACTCCCCGAGTCATCCAGGAGGACTCCCCCAGTCACCCAGGACGACTCCCCCAGTCACCCAGGACGACTCCCCCAGTCACCCAGGACGACTCCCCGAGTCACCCATGCAACTCCCCCAGTCACCCAGGACGACTCCACCCTTTTCTCCTTCACCAACATTCTTCCATCTTTTGCTAGTTTAGCTCGAGTTTTAGTGAGGTCCTCATTTATGTATATCCTTGACGACCCAGCGTTGGTTTCCTTGAGCTTAGACCTCTGGGAGAGAAGGGAACGTCTGGAAGCATTACTGACGAACATTATGATGATAGGTCTAGCCTGGGTCTGTAGAGAGGGTCGGTAACAGGGTACTCTGTGGCTAATGTCGAGGTCCTTTAGGGACAGATTAACCCCAATTTTCGCGGAAAGCTCAACTATTAACTTGTCCGTATCCTTCTCCCTATGTTTCAGGAATATCTGTCACCCTAACATTGTTCCTTCTGTAATATTGCTCGCTCCTATCGACTTTTATTTCAAGATCGGTGTAGTGGTCAGAACACGTGAGTTCGATGTAGATTGTCACATTGCTCTCTTTGACCTAACACAGCGGGTCAATTTGGCATGGAACGATCATTGTGATGGAAATTTGTCTACGGCGACTTAATCAGGAGATATTCTAGGACAGTTGACAGTTACACAATGGTATGTCATACTGTTAATCGCTTGGGAAACACAGAATTACTGATTTTGCCTATCAGTTTCCATATAAGCAGACGAATGCTTCACCTTCGGCCACGTCATATCCGGTATCCCCTTCCCGTGGCCTCTCAGCCGCGTTTTGGTTTGTCGCTGGACGGTGACAACCAGAGGCCTTGTTACGCAATGTTTACTTAGCTGTAGTTTCATTGAGAAACTGTGTATCGTTGCTGTTTTGGCCTAATATTTATGTTATATAGTTATTTGAACAATATCTTATGAAAAATATATTCAAAGGTTAAAAAAGGTTATACAGCGTCTCTTTAATTTGTTTCATCTGAGGCTGCAGCCAACTTCAATACTAGGCATACCCAGCAACATTTGAAATCTTATTTTGTACCTACATGTTGACATTTACACATTGTTTTTCTCAGCTTTTGAAGTTTCAGATTTTCATGTGTTTGTGTCCAGTTTCATGTATCATGTAGCTTGTTCGCCAATCTTTGTTTCATGTTTTTGAAAAAAATATATGTTTAAACCATATGGGATAATTGTACAATTGAACAAGCAAATGTACTGGAAAATCTTCACTTAGATGCATAAGAACCATATGTGGTGCAGTTTGAGGCACTAATCATGAAAAACTATACAGTGAAACTAACTATCATATATCATAAAATCTGATTGATTTGACTTCTCGTAAGCACTTGAATAGGTAATGACTGCCATGCAAACAACAAGATATTCATGCAAAACCAATATCCTTGAAGCTAGGTTGTGAATCGGACATGTGTCACTAGCTATCATTAGTTTGTATTTATCCATATGTAACTGTATCGGGGTGGCCTTGATGTAAGCTCTTCGGAGCTTGTTGACCAATCCATTCATGTGTATATATATATAATAAATATGTTTAAATCGAAACAGTACTTCCATTCAAACAATCAATTGTAGGACGCAGAGATATTCTTTATCTGTTTTACCTAGCATCATGGAACTCTTTACCCACACAGGTACGAATGCCCAATCCCTACCCGAATTTAGTTTTAACATATTTATTTCTGTGATATACGGGATCAGATCGGCAAAGAAGCCATGGGCTTATATCAATGCCTCTCTGTAGCAAAACACTTATGTGATGAACATATCATCTAAAAATAGAGCCATGGGCTCTGCAGCTCATCAGACTTTTGATGGAAAAAGGTTTTGATCCCCGTGACCCCATTTGGGGTCATGGGGTAATCAAATCTACAATTTAGAATCCTCATTGGCCAAGGAGTCTACACACAACTTTCAGCTCTCTAAACCTTTTGGAACTGGAGAAGAAGATGAAATTAGGTTTTTAAGGTTTTGACCCCTGTGACCCCATTTGGGGTCATGAGGTCTTGAAATCTACAATTTAGAATTCCCATTGGCCAAGGAGTCTCCACATCAAATATCAGCTCTCTAGAGTCATTGGTTCTGGAGAAGAAGTCGAAAATGTGAAAAGTTTACGGATGGACGGCCGGATGGATGGACGCTGAACGCCATGCCATGCCATAAGCCCATCGGGTCTTTCAGACCTGATGAGCTAAAAATTACTAATGTTAACTAGTTTTCAGAAACTTTCTTCAGTACATACCGGTAGTCTTTCATACAACACATACAATAAATGTTCAGAAGAGGATAGTGAACGAAAAATAAATAATACTTTACGTAGCTTATAATCATTCTCTCCCCACAGAGGTAGCTCAGTCATACCTGAGTTAGCCTCTGTTATATTACGGCAAGTTCCCAGGGTTCCTGCAGATTGCCCTAGTGGCAAAAACTTGTAATTCACCAAATCTCTGTTAGTTGCAGCCAATGAAAACACCGTTTGGATATCCATGACTTGGTGAATTCTGAACGGTCGTATTGTGATATGGAAAATAACATGCCTTTATGGCTTTTTTTCATTAACAGTGTGAGAGGGAAATATTTGAAAAATAGAGCCAATGCGCCATTGGCTCTGTAGCTCTTATCAAGTTTGCTTTATACAGGCCAGATGAGCTAAAAATGAAACTGATGTTACCTATTGCAAGAAAACCTATAACAAAATTACAAAACAAATGTAACGATTTCGGTATAAATTTCCTTACCCAAATGATTTATTATTATTCAACACTTTCTAGATCGCCAATATCAGACAGTGAAAGAAGTCCACACTAAAATATCCAAGGAGAAATAAAATTGCCATAGACTATCATCTAATGGAGAAAACAAGGTTTTTAAGATTGTGACCCCTGTGACCCTATTTGGGGTCATGGGGTCACGAAACCTACAGTTTAGGATCCCAATTGGCCAAGGATTCTACATGCAGTCTTTCAGCTCAATAGACCTTTTGGAGCTAAAGATGATGATGAAAATAAGTTTTTAAGGTTGTGACCTCTGTGACCCTATTTGGGGTCACAGGGTCACCAAAGTTACAAATTAGAATCCCCATTGTCCAAGGAGTCTGCACATATCAATATTAACTCTCTACTCCTTTTGGAACTGGAGAAGAAGATGAGAATTGGATTTTAAGGTTGTGACCCCTGTGACCCTATTTGGGGTCATGGGGTCACGAAATCTACAATTAAGAATCCCTATTGGCCAAGGAGTCTGCACATATCATTTTTTACTCTCTAGTCCTTTTTGGAACTGGAGAAGAAGATGAGAGTTGGTTTTTAAGGTTGTGACCCCTGTGACCCTATTTGGGGTCATGGGGTCACCAAAGTTACAAATTAGAATCCCCATTGTCCAAGGAGTCTGCACATATCATTTTTAACTCTCTACTCCTTTTGGAACTGGAGAAGAAGATGAGAGTTGGTTTTTAAGGTTGTGACCCCTGTGACCCTAATTTGGGTCATGGGGTCACGAAATCTACAATTAAGAATCCCAATTGGCCAAGGAGTCTGCACATATCTTTTTTAACTCTCTAGTCCTTTTAGAACTGGAGAAGAAGATAAAAATAGTTTTTTTAGGTTGTGACCCCTGTGACCCTATTTGGGGTCACAGGGTCACCAAAGTTACAAATTAGAATCTCCATATGCTAAGGTACCTGTACACAAAATTGTGTATGGTTCATGAGGAGAAGTCGAAAGTGTCAAAAGTTTACGGACGAACGGACGACGGACGGACGACGGACGGACGCCGGACGGACGCCGGACGACGGGCCATGCCATAAGCCCATCTGGACTTTCAGTGCTGATGAGCTAAAAATCAGATATGGATAGGGTTTTTCATTAGATAGATACTGTTATAATTGTGTAAATCATTATTTGTTTCATGATATATTCTATTTTGCTAAATTACCCAAAAAAACAAATTAGAAGGTAAAAAGCGATATCTTGTAAAAGGAAGAGTTATCTCCCCTGGATGTTAATTTTCAACGATAGCTTTGCCGAACAAAACAGAAACAGCCAAGGTTTTGCGAATGACCACTTTTGAAACGGCGTTGCTGATTGCACAACTAACTTCGATCAGATTTCTACCTTTCTATCCCATGTATTAGCTGTAATAGAACAGAGGCTAACTCGGGTATGACTGAGATGCCTCTGTGGGAGAGAATGTTCATAATGGGCTTAACTGTTTTCATGCGGTAATAAAATCATGCACAGAGTTGATTAAACAATGATTTACAAATGCTGATAAATAAGTATTTCCAAAAAGAATATCAGTTTTGTAATACCCATGACTGAAATAATATTAACTGTTTCTAATAGCAGTGAAGTTAGGACATATTAAAAGATCATGGACGGTGTCCTCATTGGTAGCACGAGAACTACATGATGGGTTTTCTGATATGAATCGTTTCACTTTATGTGCATTCAAATCATTCTAGTCTCAGCCTTCAGTGCATAATTTGACAAAACCTGCTTCTGGTATTTATGTCAAACCCAAATGAAATTTTAAAATTTGGTGTAATTATACTTTTGATTACATTTTACTTCTTCAGATCCAAAGTTCAACGGATGGCTCTGTAGCTCATCAGACTTCATATTTAATTTTGTTAAGGGTGTGGTCAATGTAGTCAACAGTATATAGGTGAGGTGATTTCAGTTACCTTTGTTCAATTTAAAAACAGAAATTGCTCTAACATGTCATTGATAATTTAGGGTAAAAGGTCCAAAGGTTTACTAATTAAGCCCTTTTTAGGGGCCATACGGTCACAAAAATGTAAGTTACAAACCTAACTAGTCAGAGTCTTGACAAAAGATTTCAGCTTTCTGGGCCTTTTGCTTCTGGAGAAAAAGATGAAAATAGGTTTTAAGGGCGTGGCCCTGTGGTCCTTAGGACTACCAAAGCTACAATTTATAATCCTCACTAGTCAAGGAGTCTGTACACCAAGTTTCAGCTTTCTAGGCCTAAGGTAGAAGAAGTCGAAATTCCACAAAGTTTACGGACGGACGGACGGACGAACGCCGGACACCATGCCATCTAATCATCATAAGGTACATCTAGAGATCATTGTTTTTAACTTCATCAGTGTATAAAATTTGGTGAAGTTAGCATGTATAGTTTAGGAGATATGCTCCAGACAAGGAGGTAATAGAGTCACTGTCTTAATCATGTTTCCATGGAAACTGCAAAAAATAGAGCCATTGGCTCTGTAGCTTATCAGGCTTCATCATCAACTATGATGTAGAGTGTGGCCAATGTGATTTGTAGAGGCCACAGGGTCACCAATCAAAAAATTAAGTACATAGCAGTGTATAAAATAGATTGGAAATCTAGCCTGTCCTGAAAATTCATTGGTCAATTCCTTTGGGAAATTTAAGAAAAAAATTGAAAAGTTACCAGTCCTGACCAAAAAGTTACCAGTTCTGGCAAAAAGTAGCAAGTTCAAGGGCTGGCTGACGGGCAATATTTTAAACCCTGTATATAGGCGACAAGTTTCAGTTATCTAGGCCTTCTACTTCAGGAGAAGATGAAAATAGATTAAAGGACGTTCCTGTTGCCTTTATTATTATATAAAGCTACAATTCATCATCCTCACTAGTCAAGGAGTCTATACACAAAGTTTCAGCTTTCTAGGCCTCATGGTTCTGGAGAAGATGAAAATGGGTTTTTAGGGCGTAGCCCCTGTGGCCCTTATTAGGGGTCACAGGGCGCCCAATGCTACAATTTATAATCCTCACTAGCCAAGGAGTCTGTACACAAAGTTTCAGCTTTCTAGGCCTTATGGTTTTGGAGAAGAAGTCGAAATTCCACAAAGTTTACGGACGGATGGACGTACGGACAGATGGACGCCGGACACCATATGCCATGCCAAAAGTCCATTGGGGCTTACAAGCCAGATGAGCTAGAAATAAACTCTGTCCAGTTTGAAAACATATTTATGAAACTCATGGACTTGCTTTCTCTTATCAAATACCAATAACATTCAGTAAGTCGTATTAAACTGGACGGAGATTAGTATTCCATATATGTGTAAATGTAAATGCATCTACTTATTTATCTATTTATTGACAACCATAAAATGTGGTCACCAACTGCAAGTGAATTCAGGTAAATGATGTAATAAAAAGTAATGGACTCACAGTTCCCACACGGTTGATGGCACAGGTGAAGTAGGTATTAGCAATGGCTGCACATCTCGCTTCTATAGGCCACATTGGTTCACTGAAGTCAAAGAACAAACCTCCTCACAACCTCTCGTTACATTCTCATGAAAATACTGGTATATTATAACACAAATATTATTAGGGGTTCATGGTCCACAAAGCCATAAATGATCATCCTCACTAGAGTCAGTACACAACCTTTCAGTTTTCTACGTCTGTTGCTTCTAAAGAAGAAAACAAAAATATGTTTTAAGGGCTGACGAGTTTAAATTAATGAGTAAGCAGACAGATTATACTGTCAAGCCTTGAGGGACAAGTGAGAAGCTATTGAAGAATGAATTATGATAACTGTATTATTTAATCAACCCATAGCAACATCTTGAAGGGAATACTATCCTCTGCAGATCATCAGTAATGTGTTCATCCTATACAAAATAATTGTTTATAAGCTTTTGTTCATTGACCCTGAAATTGCATTGTAACTAAGGATGTGTGATATTATCAGTAAATTGATATATTGCAATACAGAATCAACATTCACACAGATCTGAAAATATCCCATATGTACCTGTATTGGACTTTGAATAAACAATATCTATTTTTGTTTTTTTGAAAATACAACCCAACAAAATGTATATTCAACAGATAGCAGTAAACAAAATGTGAACTTGTGTTGTGACAAGTGTTTGCCAAACGGCAATTTACCCCGCCGTTGAGATATTTTGAAATAATTGTCACAAAAAGCAAATGCTTTATTCCCATTATCATTGAGCGAAATGGTTCAAGAGATAACGTGGGAACAAGAGTTTAAAAAGAAGCCAAAGTGCCGTAGTGACCTTGAAATTAAGGTCAAGGTCACCCAAAGCAAATTTTTTAGAGAACGTTTAAGGTGTTTCAAAAGTGTTCCAAGTGCCCTGGTGACCTTGAAAATGAAAGTAAAGATCAAATGAGATATTGAGTTAACAGTTTCAAAAGTGGCCAAAGTGGCGTTGTGAGCTTGAAAATAATGTCAACGTCACTTAAAGTGACTGATGTCTGCATAATTCCTAAATGTAGGCTGTGTCCATATTTTAAGACATTTGGTCCAACAGTTCATTAGATATCGTGTTGACCAGAATCCGGACATATGGACAGACGGACGCCGCCCAAAACAATGTCCCAATTCCGTGTTGCGGCGGGGGACATACCCTTGCCAGTTATCAAAAAAGCTCCCTTTCATACGTGTACTGCACTTCACATCTTTATTCTGGTTAGGCTACATACCTTTGACAAAATCCTCAACCTTTGTTTGTACAACTCGTCGAGTCGTCTTCAGTTTGTTAAAAAAATTTAAGTTGAAGATACCACTCATTGACTAAGTTGACTTATTTTGCTGTTATTATAAGGGTGTAATGATAATGAGGATGTTTGATTGACCGTGGACCATGTTAACCCTTACGATGCTAAGGACGGAATATTCCGGGTCGGCGATAACATTGCCTGTTAGCCCTCTAGGCGAACCCCGGATAGAGGAAACTAAATTTCCCGATAATGTTATAATTGACTGCAAGCACTCTAGGAGATTCGCGGAATTTTCTGCACCAAGACTTCTCTCATTTCGAGGCTCATAATTATTTCCACGCCTCGCTGAAACACCGTTCTTTTTATGAAAAGTGGTCTAAATGGTTGATGAAACTGTTGTACAAAGTTTCACAAAATTATGTCATCTACAACACAATGAACAAAACTCATGAAAATGCCTTCCCGTACTCGCCTGAGAGCGAGAATCACGATGCGGCACTAATTGCCCACAGGCGCACACATTGCACAGATTAGAGAAGCACAGCTTATCTTTCACATGTCGTTGCAAACTAACCCTTGTGCGGATTTTCAAGAAAATACATTGTTGAAAAGGGCATTTTTGATGTGCATTATTTACATGTATGCGCTATTTATTTTATGCGCTAGGTATTTTCAGCTATGTACCATTATCTCACTAAATCGCACTTAATATCACAAAAACTATTCGGCGCATTTTAAATTTTTTTGTGTCAAAATAAATATTGAAGAATTGTCTTAATTCCATTTCTAGTATTGTTCCTGTAAAGATCAAAGGCGCCGCCAACCCTTTATTCAGCAATAAAGTATAGTTTTTGAGTGACGTCACAATGGCCCATGACGTCAATAACAATTGGCTATGACGTCACTAGGTATGGCCCCGATCGAGGATTTTCAGACGTGATTTATAAAATATGTTTATATTTGGAGTAGAAATATCTAAAAACGAGTAAAACTCGACATACTAGATAAATAAAGTAGCCCTAACCATCATGTGTTTTGCAATAAAGTATAGTTTTGCCCTGCTTTAACTATAATAGTTCAGGGCAAAACTATACTTTATTGCAAAACACATGATGGTTAGGGCTACTTTATTTCTTAAATATAATTTATACAAGCACAATGATGATTAAAGATACAGTAAGCGCCGCTTACCGGTAATAATAAATAATAAAAGTCTTTCAAAAAGGGGTGTTTTTCATTTTCTCCCGTTATGTACCATTATTTCACGCTTATATAACTCATGAAATACTTAACGCATTTCAACAAATTATATATCAGAATAAAGAGAAAAGAACGATCTTTTATTCAATGTAAAGTATGTGCACATGTAAATAAAACTTTTCACATAGCGAGCGCCGCACGAACAGTTACTTTCTTCGTTCGTATTCAAGTTGAACTGTGCAGCGATTTTATTACATCCCTTCCTTTCTTGCTCGATATTTTTCAAACCGCTCAATGTATTTTTATAATTTTTATATTATCATAAAGCAAAAAGAATTATCTCAAATCTGATATATAGTTTGCATATTCGCAAAGTAAAAAAACGTGTAGCGAGATACGACAAATATCGCAAATACCGTAATTTCTCTATCAATTCGACATCTCTGATAATTCGACCACGTACGTTAATCTGAGGTTAAAAAGTTCAAATCACCCCTAACATTTCAACCATGCCCCAAATGGTAATTTTCACGTTCCAATACATCGACCACAGTCGTTAAATTATCAGTATATATATTCTATTTCAGCCATACATCTTACAAATCAAGAAAAAAATTGTCACTGAAAAAAAAATAATAATGAAACGTATCAATCTTTTGTTGTTCAATCAAGATCAAATATCTACTTTATTTCATGAGTGACTCGGTTTCATAGCAAATCTCAATTAAAATCAGCAACATATATAAGAAATATGCTTCACAAATTATCGTAACATCTGTCACATCTGTGGATAATCACTCACATGGTTGCTTAACTTCCCGCCATATTTGTTTACAAATGACCAAACCATTATTTTACAGGGGTTGCAATGATGAATTTCAAAACACTTGACCTAATAATCCCACATTAACAAAACATTCAATGAGAGAAAGATAATCAAATATATAAGGAATTCTGTATCAGCAAAACAAATACATTTTTCTTTAGGTTATCATGAAGTATAAATTCTATCTTCCTATCATGATATCCATCACCCCGTGCCCTTATAATGGTGGACTCGTCCAAACTGTGCTACAAATAATATTTATTTTGTCTTGTAAACGTAAACTTTGAAACCGACATAATTAAATGGTATACAAAACTATTTTAAGTAGAATTGTTGTGGAAAAAAACTAAATCTTTTATTTCATTTGGTTGATTGATTCCATATCTCCCATCTGTGGAAGTGAAATATTTATCTTGAACATCACGGCGAGAAACTTTCAGGCATTCGTCATGACTGACAAAGGCTTATCTTTGGTGTCCGACTCTAATGATAACAGCCTTTGTATGAAGTTTATATTTCTCTCTTGAAATACTAATGATATTTAGGTTAAATTTCATATGCTGTTTATATTAGTGTAACTGTCCGATGCATTGCGTGGTTCCATCGTGTCTTAGAATAGCAATGAAACAGGTAATATTATTGGCCCTTATGGGGAAATTCGTGTGTCTTATCCAATCAGAACGTGTTATGCAGATATGTCATGGCGTCACATGATCTCTTACCAAATGATCATTCAGATTAAAGATTAGATAACGAAGGTAGTTGATTATTGATTGTTTTAAAATTATATTTGTTTATTCTCAATTTCCTGTGACACCAGTGGCCTTCTTGATGCCTCCTAATATAGTCAAATACACATGTTTTTACATTTTAATATTTTTAGGCTTGAAATCTAAACTTGACTTGAATTTTACCGACAGAAGAACGTCTGGAATTTTATTTTGATATTTATTTTGAGTGTTGTCATCATTTATTTTAAAACGTATCTGAATTTACTCGGTTTAGAGACATTAAGATGGTCCCTCGATATACAGGATGAGCCCCTAAATCAATAATGAAATTTATATCAAAACTCAAAGCATCATTTTTTCCGACATGAAATCACCGAAGGCTTTGAAGCGGGTTCTATATTCTGTGCAAGGAGTACAGCTAAAACATGGCTTCTTGTATCGAGTAAATTTCTTGCAAACTTCTAATTTTATCGAAGTATTTTTAGGTGGACCTGTTCTTTTTTTAATATTTCAATTGAAATTATTATCACCATACGTAAACAGTCACCATTTGGAAAATTAATTCGTGAGACAGAACAAGTTTTTACAAGGAATAATACTTTGGATGAAAATCAACACGTGCTTCTAGTTTTAGTTATGGGACAACATCTAATCGCCGGAGAAAGGTATTTATGTAAATCCCATCTAATATTTCGACGATCCTACCGAACAAACAAACATTTGTGAGAAATAATTCGACCATGGACGTGATCTGAAAATGTTTTGAAATTTTGAGGGTCGAATTGATAGAGAAATTACGGTATGTGATTGTCAAAGTCTGTTTTCAATAGCTGATGGTACCCTACACTCTTATTTCATTTCTTCTAAACCATGCTATACATTAGAACACCATTTATATGATCATTAAGAGGAATAAATGCCCTTCGATCCCATATAAAATTTATATTTGTACCCGTAATAGTAAGCTATTTATCAAGCTCGAAATAAAGACAATTTTTGTATGCTCGACAGTGAATTTTACAGCAAGTCTAACACTTCGCCTGCACGTGCTTGGGCCACATGAGTGCCCCAGGGGGATTATTTCGCTTCTAACTCTATGCAAGGCGAAACATTTTCACGCAAAATCACACACTTACTTTGGCAACATATATCTTTCGTTCAGGACGGCGTATTCTAATGAAAAATATCACCATACACAATGATGATTAAAGATACATGTACGTATATTATTTGCATATGCGTGTTCAGTATTTATATGATTTAATTAGCTTTGAAATAAAGACAATTTTCAAATCGTTGTAATGATTGTTCTAAAGAATTCCTCGAAATAATTTTTATGCGGTTGTGAAGCGGAACATTCAGTGATTCCTACTGTAGTAATACGGCGCATGCGTGGTCACAATGTATTTAATAATGGCGGCCGAAATGAAGACAACTTTACTTTCGATATCGAAACCTTTTAACGTGTGATAGAAATTCCATTGAAAGTTTGGGATACGTATTGGCCAATTATTTACGGGATTGGTGACTTAGAATTGTAAGTAACAAACTTTTATATCCCCCTTTCGCGATGTAAATATGCCATGTCTTGTAAAAACGTACGCGCTTCGCCACAGGAAATAATTCAGCCAGCAGTGCTAACTAGCATATAACAGTGGCTGGCACCATACAAGAAAATTCAGCCACGGTGCCTTGTAGAGCATATAAAGTATTCAGCGTCATGAGGGTTAATGTTTTAAGTAAACTTCACATGTTTTGACAATAATTTGTAACAGAAAACATCTTCCACTTTCAAACATAAAATCCATATCATTCATGTATCAAGAATCCTTAATTTACCTTCACTCACGCTAGTTTTCATTGTGTACATCAAAGTCATATAATTAAATTATACCACTGTCTGATTTTCACTGCATATTCATCACATAGAACTATTGTTAGTGAACAAATGCACTCACCTTTGACTGAAATTGATTGGCTTGCATTGTAATCGTGACATTGTTAAAATTTCAGTGCTTATTATCTATTTCTTTCTTTTGAAAGAAAATTTTCGAGAAAATATAAAAACTTTTTCGAATATTTATAAGAAAATTGTTAAAAGAAGGATTACATCTTTATATAACCAAAACTACATTAAACAAAAACGATCATAAATAGTCGCACTGAGTATAAAAGACGTTTACATAGTCCTCATGTAGCATTTTGAGTTCAACTTTCAAAGTTTGGTTGTTCGAAAAGGCTGCAAATAATGGCTAAAAACAACAATCATAATCACTTTCAATCTTGGTCAAAACCGCAGCCAAAAATCTAAAAGCCTTCGCCTTGATTTTCATTTCTTATATTAAATGTCCTTGCAAATTTCAACATGCGACTTTTGATTTTGAGACCTGTTTTAAGTTGAAAGACAAGATATTTATCTTTAATATTCTTTTATTCTATTTCAATTCCTTTTTAAAAGTTGCTCTATTGTAGGTTTTATACAACAACTTCAATAAATTGAAAATAATTATTATATCTGTTTAAATAGCTCTTGATGAAACTATAATTAACAACCGCCATTCGTTCGAGAAGAGATTGATACTTATTTAATAATCATTGAAATAATCATTTTGACATATGATCACATTATCTCCATCCACCCTCCTGAAATATCAATCTAGCAGGGTATCGACGCACTACCGTTGCTTTTTTTTAAGCTAAAAACAGTTTGAAGCGACACATCTCCTATACAGTGATATCATGGAGATGAAAGTAATCATGAGCATGAAGCAAGATGAGAAGGGAGCTGACCTGAGGCCTGCCACAGTGGCTGAGGGGTTGAAGACGATCTCAGCTCCGTTCACTCCGTACATGAGCCAGTTGAGAGGGTGGTGGCGCCCGTAGCAGATGTTCACTGCAATCCTACCTGCAGGGAGAACATGAACAGGCCGTCACATAGAGATAGAGAGAGAACTACCTTCCCAGCTGCTTTTATGAACCTTATGGATGGATTCGAACATACTTAAAACAGGAGGGTGTTCCAGGATGTTGGACGTGTCCAACGTCCTTCTCGTTCTAAGATTAGACATGGGACCAACATACTTTAAACAGGATTGCTGTACCAGTACCATAAAACAGATTTACTGTACTTCCACCTTTCCAAGAATAAATTACCAAAAGATACACCTTCAGAATTTTTGGTTGAAAACTAAATTAAAACTAGATTAGCGTTTGCGGGACACCGCAAAAGCAGTGCAGCCCCGGAACTTGGGGTTTCGCCTTACCCTGCTCCGCCTTCTACAAGCCTCAGCATATTGGGCATTTTCTTGTGACCTTGACTTTTGACACTCAAGGTCACGCAATCAATGAATACATTTAATTGAAAATAACATTAATGTAACGAATTAAAGTGTTTAAAGTTAAAATAATCCATTTTCTCAATATATGTTGACCTTGACCTTTGACCTTGAAAGTGAACATGTCAAAATCGTTCCCCCGAGGTACAAGCAGTAAGTTATGAATACAAGTTCTGGAAAGCTTAGTAGAAAAAAGTTATAGCCATTAGTATGAGCGCGGCGGCGGCGGAAACTGCACAAATACTGAAAGCAGCCCCGTCCTTAGACGGGGCTGCTAATGAGCCGCTCCGTGAGTTGTTAGGGGTCAAATATGCCAAAAATGATAAATATTCTCCTCTGATCAAGAAGTATTGACTGTTGCATTAAAGTATCATTTTAAAGCTAATCGATGTCATATGGCGACATCTGAAAGACAGGATGTTGATCAAAAACCAGACAACGATGTGCTTCAATCACTGATACATTATTTTGGAAACTTATCTGAAGCAGTTAATAGGTTAACATGTATGACTAAATTATATAGCTAGTATTCATATACATTGTACATGTGAATTTTGATTCCGTAGTTCAATACATTATATGACTTTTTTAAGATTTTAATTGCAAACAAGCATTTCTCATATAATTGTGAATTGGGGATTGAATATGCAAGATATTGTTAATTTATATATATTGATTTATGGCATATATGTTCTTATCAGAGCGGAGTGGCTCTTTTAGTGTGTTCAATGGAAACGGTCCAAAAGAATGTAGGAAAAATAGAGCCAGTGGCTCTGTATCTCATCAGGCATCATATCAAGTTTGCTTTATACAGGCCAGATGAGCTAAAAATGAAACTGATGTTATCTATTGCAAGAAAACCTATAAAAATATTACAAGACAAATGTAACGATTTCGGAATAAATTTCCTTACCCAAATGATTTATTATTATTCAACACTTTCTAGATCACCAATATTAGACAGTGAAAGAAGTCGACACTAAAATATCCAAGGAGAAAGAAATTTGCCATAGACTGTCATAGGTTTTTAAGATTGTGACCCCTGTGACCCTATTTGGGGTCATGGGGTCACGAAACCTACAGTTTAGAATCCCAATTGGCCAAGGAGTCTACATGCAGTCTTTCAGCTCAATAGACCTTTTGGAACTGAAGATGATGATGAAAATAAGTTTTTAAGGTTGTGACTCCTGTGACCTAAATTTGGGTCATGGGGTCACGAAATCTACAGTTTAGAATCCCCATTGGCCAAGGAGTCTGCACATATAATTTCAGCTCTCTAGACCTTTTAGAACTGGAGAAGAAGATGAAAATAGGTTTTAAAGGTTGTGACCCCTGTGACCCCATTTGGGGTCACAGGTTCACCAAAGTTACAAATTAGAATCCCCATTGTCCAAGGAGTCTGCACATATCATTGCTAACTCTCTAGTCCTTTTGGAACTGGAGAAGAAGATGAGAATTGGTTTTTAAGGTTGTGACCACTGTGACCCTATTTTGGGTTATGGGGTCACGAAATCTACAATTAACAATCCCCATTGGCCAAGGAGTGTGCACATATCATTTTCAACTCTCTAGTCCTTTTAGAACTGGATAAGAAGATGAAAATAGGTTTTTAATGTTGTGACCCCTGTGACCCTATTTGGGGTCATTGGGTCAGGAAATCTACAATTTAGAATCCCCACTGGCCAAGGAGTCTGTTCCTTTCTAACAATATTTGCTGTAAGATATATTTCCCTACCAAACCCTCATAACTATCACTCTTATCTGATAGCAATGTTGTGTATTCATAACATACTGATACAAAGAATATTAATATTTAGAATAAGTCAAATCAGTACTGATAATGAATGCCGACAGTTTTGGAGTTGGGCCCACAGTTTTTCTTATCTGCGGGTCCTTATTGAACAGCAGTTTTTGGATGCTTATTTAGAAACACTGCATGGGGTCTGCACATATCTCTTTCAACTCTCTAGTCCTTTGAGAACTGGAGAAGAAGATGAAAATAGGTTTTTAAGGTTGTGACCCCTGTGACCCTATTTGTGGTCATGGGGTCACGAAATCTACAATTTAGAATCCCCATTGGCCAATGAGTCTGCACATATCGTTTTTAACTCTCTAGTCCTTTTAGAACTGGAGAAGAAGATGAAAATAGGTTTTTAAGGTTGTGACCCCTGTGACCCTATTTGGGGTCACAGGGTCACCAAAGTTACAAATTAGCATCTCCATTGTCCAAGGAGTCTGCACATATCATTTTTAACTCTCTACTCCTTTTGGAACTGGAGAAGAAGATGAAAATAGGTTTTAAAGGTTGTGACCCCTGTTTCCCTATTTGGGGTCACAGGGTCACCAAAGTTACAAATTAGAATCCCCATTGTCCAAGGAGTCTGCACATATCATTTTTAACTCTCTACTCCTTTTGGAACTGGAGAAGAAGATGAAAATAGGTTTTTAAGGTTGTGACCCCTGTGACCCTATTTGGGGTCACAGGGTCACCAAAGTTACAAATAAGAATCTCCATATGGTAAGGTACCTGTACACAAAATGTCAGCTCTCTAATGTGTATGGTTCATGAGGAGAAGTCGAAAGTGTCAATAGTTTACGGACGGACGACAGACGAAGGACGGACGCCGGACGACGGGCCATGCCATAAGCCCATCTGGACTTTCAGTCCTGATGAGCTAAAAATAGAGCCAGTGTCTCTGTAGCTCATCAGGCTTCATATTTAGGAGTTTGCACACAAAGTTTAAGCTTTCTAGGCTTGATGCTTCTTGAGAAAAATAGAGCCATGGGCTCTGTAGCTCATCAGACTTTTGATTAAAATATGTTTTGACCCCTGTGACCCCATTTGGGGTCATGGGGTCACGGAATCTACAATTCAGAATCCCCATTTGCAAAGGAGTCTACACACAACTTTTCAGCTCACTAGACCTTTTGGAACTGGAGAAGAAGATGGAAATAGGATTTTATGGTGTTGACCCCTGTGACCCCATTTGGGGTCATGGGGTCAGGAAATCTACAATTTAGAATCCCCATTGGCCAAGAAATCTACACACAACTTTTCAGCTCTCTAGACCTTTTGGAACTGGAGGAGAAGATGAAAATAGGTTTTTAAGGTTTTGACCCCTGTGACCCCATTTGGGGTCATTGGGTCAGGAAATCTACAATTTAGAATCCCCATGGGCCAAGGAGTCTACACACAACTTTTCAGCTCTCTAGACCTTTTGGAACTGAAGGAGAAGATGAAAGTAGGTTTTTAAGGTTTTGACCCCTGTGACCCCATTTGGGGTCATAGGGTCACAAAATCTACAATTTAGAATCCCCATTGGCCAAGGAGTCTACATACAACTTTTCAGCTCTCTAGACATTCTGGAACTGGAGAAGAAGATGAAAATAGGTTTTTAAGGTTTTGACCCCTGTGACCCCATATGGGGTAATGGGGTCACAAAATCTACAATTTAGAATCCCCATTTGCCAAGGAGTCTGCACATATCATTATTAACTCTCTAGACCTTTTGGAACTGGAGAAGAAGATGAAAATAGGATTTAAAGGTTGTGACCCCTGCGACCCTATTTGGGGTCACAGGTTCACCAAAGTTACAAATTAGAATCCCCATTGTCCAAGGAGTCTGCACATATCATTGCTAACTCTCTAGTCCTTTTGGAACTGGAGAAGAAGATGAGAATTGGTTTTTAAGGTTGTGACCACTGTGACCCTATTTTGGGTTATGGGGTCACGAAATCTACAATTAACAATCCCCATTGGCCAAGGAGTGTGTACATATCATTTTCAACTCTCTAGTCCTTTTAGAACTGGATAAGAAGATGAAAATAGGTTTTTAATGTTGTGACCCCTGTGACCCTATTTGGGGTCATGGGGTCAGTGTTTGAAATAAGCGTAGGCCCGTAGGCCCGACACCGACAGTTATTTACCTGGGCCCCCACTTTGCAATATCTTCAGGTCCTTACAGGCTCACAGATTTTTTTATGATACTGTTCCTTTCTAACAATATTTGCTGTAAGATATATTTCCCTACCAAACCCTTATAACTATCACTCTTAACTGATAGCAATGTTGTGTATTTATAACATACTGATACAAAGAATATAAATATTTAGAATAAGTCAAATCAGTACTGATAATGAATGCCGACAGTTTTGGAGTTGGGCCCACAGTTTATCTTATCTGCGGGTCCTTATTGAACAGCAGTTTTTGGATGCTTATTTCAAACACTGCATGGGGTCACAAAATCTACAATTTAGAATCCCCATTTGCCAAGGAGTCTACACACAACTTTTCAGCTCTCTAGACCTTTTATGAACTGGAGAAGAAGATGAAAATAGGTTTTTAAGGTTTTGACCCCTGTGACCCTATTTCGGGTCATGGGGTCACGAAATCTACAATTTAGAATCCTCATTTGCCAAGGAGTCTGCACATCAAATTTCAGCTCTCTAGAGTCATTGGTTTCGGAGAAGAAGATGAAAATGTGAAAAGTTTACGGATGGACGGATGGACGGATGGACGGACGGATGGCCGGACGGACGCCGGACGCCATGCCATGCCATAAGCCCATCGGGTCTTTCAGACCTGATGAGCTAAAAAGATGAAATAAGGTTAAAGAGTGTGACCCCTGAGGCCCTTATTAGGGGCCACAAGGCCACAAAAGCTATAAATCATAATCCTCACTAGTCAAAGAGTATTTTCAGAATGTTTCAACTTTCTGGGCCTTTTGCTTCTGGAGAAGAAGATGAAAACAGGTTTTATGGGTGTGGCCCCTCTGGCCCTTAAAAGGGGTCAAAGGGCCACCAAAGCTACAATTTATAATCCATACCAGTCAAGGAGTCTGTACACAAAGTTTCAGCTTCCTAGGCTTTGTGTTTCTAGAGAAGAAGATGAAAATAAGTTTTTAGGGTGTTGCCCCTGTGGCCCTTATAAGCTGTGGCCCTTATAAGGAGCCACAGGGCCACCAAAGCTACAATTTATAATCCTCACTAGTCAAGGAGTCTGTACACAAAGTTTCAGCTTTCTAGGCCTTATGCTTCTGGAGAAGAAGATGAAAATAGGTTTTTAG
The DNA here is from genome assembly GCA_916613615.1 of Steromphala cineraria. Taxonomy (NCBI): domain Eukaryota; kingdom Metazoa; phylum Mollusca; class Gastropoda; order Trochida; family Trochidae; genus Steromphala; species Steromphala cineraria. The sequence goes on from OU744728.1 coordinate 33,552,264, forward strand.
GGCATGGCATCTGTGGCCCTTATTAGGGGTCACAGGGCCACCAAAGCTACAATTTATAATCCTCACTAGCCAAGGAGTCTTTACACAAAGTTTCAGCTTTCTAGGCCTCATGGTTCTGGAGAAGAAGATGAAAATAGGCTTTTAGGGCATGGCCCCTGTGGCCCTTATTAGGGGTCACAGGGCCACTAAAGCTACAATTTATAATCCTCACTAGCCAAGGAGTCTGTACACAAAGTTTCAGCTTTCTAGGCCTTATGGTTCTGGAGAAGAAGATAAAAATGGGTTTTTAAGGTTTTGACCCCTGTGACCCCATATGGGGTCATCATCATCATCATCATCATCATATCCGGTTTATTTGTTGATCAGGCCAGAATTAATCCTCTGAAGAGGGTGTGGCCTGACTGTCTGGTCTCGATCGAAGTCTTCCTCTCCATTCCTGTCTACTGTGGGGGTTAGTGGTTTCCATTTTCAGCGTTTTCCTGTCACGTTGCACAAGGTCTTCCCATGATAGCTTAGGCCTGCCGGAGGTTCTTTCTGATGGTATCCTCATTTGTCGCACTTGAGCTATCCAGCCATTACTGCGCTCTATGTGTCCCAACCAACGGAGCCTGCTCTTCTGCATGACGTCTGTGATGTTTTTCAGATTGACCTGTGCTAGGAGGGATTCAAACGGGATGTTGTCTTCAGGTTTTGTTAGACATATCCATCTGACCATAGCTCTGTCATTGCGCTGTAGCTTCTTCAGTGTGTTAGCTGAAACAGCCCATGTTTCGGAGCCATACAGTAGCACACTTCTGACACAGGCGGAGTATACATGACCTCTTGTTGCCTTTGGTAGGTGCTTGTTTGTCAGGATTGGTAGCAGCTCTCTAAACTTCTTCCAGGCAGATCTGCATCGTGTTGCTGCAGCGAGTTCACAGCCTCCACCAGATGAGAGCGTATCTCCAAGGTAACAAAAGTCGGTCACTACTTCGAGCTTGTCATCCCCGATATCGACCTCCGTGTGTGATCTGCCATCTATTGGTCTTGCTGCTCCTGTGCAACGTGCACATTTGAAGTTTGGATCTTCATGCAATGCGCCCCTTATGCCACTACACTTCTCGTGGACCCAACCTAAACACTGAGTACAGCGGATTGAATTGCTGCCCGTTCCACTCAGACATACTGCACAAGGGTGTTTTCCTGATTTCCGCATCAAGTCAAGGTTGGGGCCGACAATCATGACCTTGGTCTTATCCATATTGACCCTCAGACCTTTCTCCTCCATGCCACTCTTCCACCTAATCAGACGTTCTTTGAGTGCTTCGAGGGAAGTGTCAATGATCCCGAGGTCGTCGGCATACAGGAGTTCCCATGGGCAACTGGTTCGGAACTCTGATGAAAGTGCTTCAAGGACAATGATGAAAAGTAGTGGGCTTAGGACTGATCCTTGGTGGACACCCACTTGGACATCAAAGTCCTCACTGTAACTGTTGCCGACTCTTACTCAACTACGTACATTGGTGTACATAGATTTCACCAGTTGGACTAACCACTCGTTCACACTTAACTTTCGCAGAGCCCACCAGATGACTTCTCTAGGGACGCGGTCGAAAGCTTTCTCCAGATCTACAAATGCCATGTACAGTGGTTTCTGTGCTGCTAGATGTTTCTCCATGACTTGGCGAATAATGAAGATTGCATCAGTGGTACCCCTACCGGGCATGAAGCCGAATTGCATATCATCAATCTGTATTTGTTATCTGATTAGTTGTTCAGCAACTCTTTCCAAGACTTTCATGACTTGATCGATAAGCTTGAGTCCACGATAAGCTTGATCGATAAGCTTTAGACATGGGGTCACAAAATCTACAATTTAGAATCCCCATTTGCCAAGCATCCTGCTACATCAGCGTATATGTCTCCGCTAATGCTACAACCTATCCCCTGATATCCTCCTCTGGTCTTCTGTCGTATCGCTGACGGGTGGTTGCTTAGCGCTATTTATAGCCTGTCTGTTTTCAGTCAATCTATTTCGAACTCCATACACTGTTGTCTAGTGATGTCGCACGTTGAAATCTAAGAGCGCGTGATTTGGAGCTTAGCAGGAGACTGCATTGAGAATCATATTTATTTTCTTATAGCACTCCTATTGGTTAATTTGAATCACAAGGTGAGCACGCGGAACGAAGTCAAGAAACTAGTTTGCCGTTATCGCTGAAAGGGCATCATTTGATTGGCTTGCTATATATAGTGATACGACAGAAGACCATAGGAGGATATCAGGGGATAGGTTGTAGCATTAGCGGAGACATATACGCTGATGTAGCAGGATGTTTGCCAAGGAGTCTACACACAACTTTTCAGCTCTCTAGACCTTTTGGAACTGGAGAAGAAGATGAAAATAGGTTTTTAAGGTTTTGACCCCTGTGACTCCATTTCGGGTCATGGGGTCACGAAATCTACAATTTAGAATCCTCATTTGCCAAGGAGTCTGCACATCAAATTTCAGCTCTCTAGAGTCATTGGTTTCGGAGAAGAAGATGAAAATGTGAAAAGTTTACGGATGGACGGATGGACGGACGGACGGATGGACGGACGGACGGACGCCGGACGCCATGCCATGCCATAAGCCCATCGGGTCTTTCAGACCTGATGAGCTAAAAAGATGAAATAAGGTTAAAGAGTGTGACCCCTGAGGCCCTTATTAGGGGCCACAAGGCCACAATAGCTATAAATCATAATCCTCACTAGTCAAAGAGTATTTTCAGAAGGTTTCAACTTTCTGGGCCTTTTGCTTCTGGAGAAGAAGATGAAAACAGGTTTTATGGGTGTGGCCCCTCTGGCCCTTAAAAGGGGTCAAAGGGCCACCAAAGCTACAATTTATAATCCTCACTAGCCAAGGAGTCTGTACACAAAGTTTCAGCTTTCTAGGCCTTATGGTTCTGGAGGAGAAGTCGAAATTCCACAAAGATGAAAATGTGAAAAGTTTACGGATGGACGGACGGACGGATGGACGGACGGACGGACGGACGGACGCCGGACACCATGCCATGCCATAAGCCCATCGGGCGTTGCAGGCCAGATGAACTAAAAAGTAGAAAATTAGAGTCACTAGCGTGTAGCTCATAAGGCTATATATTGAATTTTGGTTAAGAATGTGGCCAATGTCCCCCTTTAGTAGAGGCCACAGAAAGAATACAGAAATAGGTTTTAAGGGCATGGCCCATGTAGCCCTTTTTGGGTGTCACAGTCTCAAAGAGTTCCTAGGCCACAGTGTAACCAATTCTTAAATAAGGCATGTAGGCGATGTGATTTCAGATACCGGTAATCAATTCATAAATGGAAATTTCTCAAACATTCAAAGAAAATTTGAAAATAGAGCCATGGCTCTGTAGCGTTCAGGCTTTATATTTAAGTTTGCTGTTGGGTGTGGCCAAAGGGCCACAGGGTCACAAATCCTGAAATAAAGTATATACGTGACGTGATTTCAGATACCAGTAAACAATTCAGAAATGGAAATTGCACAAATATTCAATTGATAATTTAGGGTAACGGATCCAAAGGTTCACCAGCCTTTTTAAGAGGCCATAGGGTCACCAAAACTGTAAATCATAACATTTACTAGTAGGAGACTCTGTACATGGTTTAAACTTTTTAGGACTTCTGCTTCTGAAGAAGAAGATGAAAATAGGTTTAAGGGCGTGGCCCCTGTGGTCCTTATTATGGCACCTCTTATTAGGGTTCACAGGGCCACAAAAGCCAAAACTTATAAGTTTCAGCTTTGTAGAACTTGTGGTTCTGGGGACGAAGTTGAAAATACACAATGTTTAACAGCCTGACGCCTGACACCATTCCGTGCCTTAAGCCCATAGGGCCTTAAACAAGTTTATGGATTGATGGACAGACGGACAGACGGACAGACGGACAGATGGACGGACGGCGGACAATGTCATGCGATAAGCCCATCAAGCCTGGTGAGAGAGAAAGACTGTCTGAAAGAACAAGAATATGGGAGTCACAGTGTTAAAGTGAGGGAAGGGATACTGACCAAACTTGGTCTGGAATACTCGGTGTCCTGTGTTACCTTCCATGTAGTAGGTGGACTGAAACACAACATTCAACAAGTTTGAGAACATCTTACTGAGAACATCTTACCTCACTATACTAAGATTCTTGAGGTTACATTGATAAACATGAGAAGGCAATGATAGAGTGCAAGGTCATGTACACAACGGCTGCAATCCTTTTGTACAAACAGTGTCGCAAATGCAATAAGGCAATTTAACAGAGGCATGCCATTTGACAGATGTCTGAGCCATCATTCTGCCAGGCATATTGTTGGAGGTCAGAAAACAGATGTGAAACTCGACTGAGCATATCAGTTGTTGGCTCTTAGAGGGAACTGAGTGGGAACAAGATTACACTCAAGTGAGTCAAATGAATGCAGTACCATTGAGTAAGGACACATATATATGATTGCAAGTTCAAACAGCCCAGAAAACCCTTAAAATGTTTTTAAAGCTATCAGTGTCTGTTCATCTGACAATTAAGACTGTGACCAAATTTGAAGACGTTGGATACAACAGTTGATGAGATATCTCATAAACAAGAGTTTCAAAAGCGGTCAAAGTGAAAATAAGGTCAAGGTCACCATAAGTGACGGTTGTTTGCATAACTCCCACATGTAGGCTGTGGCCAAATTTGAAGACATTCGATGCACTGGTTCATGACATCGCGTCAACAAGAATCTGGAAGTCCGTACATACAGACATATGGACAGACATAGCTGAATACATAATCCCCTTTTCAGCATGTTGCGGGGGACAATAAGTTAACAATGCACATACTTTTAGAGAAAAAAAAAATCATTTTAAGGGCATAGTACCTTCAAAGCTATAAATTATGAACCTCAATCGTCAAGTTGTCTGTACAAAATATTGAAGCATTATAGAGACAATGGTTATTGAGAAGAAGTAAAAAATAGAGCCATTGGCTCTGTAGCTCATCAGGCATCATATCAAGTTTGCTTTATACAGGCCAGATGAGCTAAAAATGAAACTGATGTTACCTATTGCAAGAAAACCTATAAAAAAATTACAAAACAAATGTAACGATTTCGGAATAAATTTCCTTACCCAAATGATTTATTATTATTCAACACTTTCTAGATCGCCAATATCAGACAGTGAAAGAAGTCCACACTAAAATATCCAAGCAGAAATAAATTTGCCATAGACTGTCATCTAATGGAGAAAAATAGGTTTTTAAGATTGTGACCCCTGTGACCCTATTTGGGGTCATGGGGTCAACAAAACCTACAGTTTAGAATCCCAATTGGCCAAGGAGACTACATGCAGTCTTTCAGCTCAATAGACCTTTAGGAGCTAAAGATGATGAAATAAGTTTATAAGGTTGTGACCCCTGTGACCCTATTTGGGGTCATGGGGTCACAAAATCTACAATTTAGAATCCCCATTGGCCAAGGAGTCTGCACATAAAATTTAAGCTCTATAGACCTTTTGGAACTTGAGAAGAAGTCCACACTAAAATATCCAAGGAGAAATAAATTTGCCATAGACTGTCATCTAATGGAGAAAAATAGGTTTTTAAGATTGTGACCCCTGTGACCCTATTTGGGGTCATGGGGTCACAAAACATACAGTTTAGAATCCCAATTGGCCAAGGAGTCTACATGCAGTCTTTCAGCTCAATAGACCTTTAGGAGCTAAAGATGATGATGAAAATAAGTTTTTAAGGTTGTGACCCCTGTGACCCTATTTGGGGTCATGGGGTCACGAAATCTACAATTTAGAATCCCCATTGGCCAAGGAGTCTGCACATATCATTTTCAACTCTATAGTCCTTTTAGTACTGGAGAAGAAGATGAAAATAGTTTTTTAAGGTTGTGACCCCTGTGACTCTATTTGGGGTCACAGTTTCACCAAAGTTACAAATTAGAATCCCCATTGTCCAAGGAGTCTGCACATATCGTTTTTAACTCTCTAGTCCTTTTAGAACTGGAGAAGAAGATGAAAATAGGTTTTTAAGGTTGTGACCACTGTGACCCTATTTGGGGTCATGGGGTCACGAAATCTACAATTAAGAATCCCGATTGGCCAAGGAGTCTGCACATATCGTTTTTAACTCTCTACTCCTTTTGGAACTGGAGAAGAAGATGAAAATAGTTTGTTAAGGTTGTGACCCCTGTGACCCTATTTGGGGTCACAGGGTCAACAAAGTTACAAATTAGAATCCCCATTGTCCAAGGAGTCTGCACATATCATTTTTAACTCTCTAGTCCTTTTAGAACTGGAGAAGAAGATGAAAATAGGTTTTTAAGGTTGTGACCCCTGTGACCCTATTTGGGGTCACAGGGTCAACAAAGTTACAAATTAGAATCCCCATTGTCCAAGGAGTCTGCACATATCATTTTTAACTCTCTAGTCCTTTTAGAACTGGAGAAGAAGATGAAAATAGGTTTTTAAGGTTGTGACCCCTGTGACCCTATTTGGGGTCACAGGGTCACCAAAGTTACAAATTAGAATCCCCATTGTCCAAGGAGTCTGCACATATCCTTTTTAACTATCTACTCCTTTTGGAACTTGAGAAGAAGATGAGAATTGGTTTTTAAGGTTGTGACCCTATTTGGGGTCATGGGGTCACGAAATCAACAATTAAAAATCCCCATTGGCCAAGGAGTCTGCACATATTACTTTCAACTCTCTAGTCCTTTTAGAACTGGAGAAGAAGATGAAAATAGGTTTTTAAGGTAGTGACCTCTGTGACCCTATTTGGGGTCATGGGGTCATGAAATCTACAATTTAGAATCCCCATTGGCCAAGGTGTCTGCACATATTGTTTTTAACTCTCTTGTCCTTTTAGAACTGGAGAAGAAGATGAAAATAGGTTTTTAAGGTTTTGACCCCTGTGACCCTATTTGGGGTCACAGGGTCACCAAAGTTACAAATTAGAATCCCCATTGTCCAAGGAGTCTGCACATATAATTTTTAACTCTCTAGTCCTTCTCGAACTGGAGAAGAAGATGAAAATAGGTTTTTAAAGTTGTGACCCCTGTGACCCTATTTGGGGTCACAGGGTCACCAAAGTTACAAATTAGAATCTACATATGCTTAGGTACCTGTATACAAAATTTCAGCTCTCTAATGTGTATGGTTCATGAGGAGAAGTCGAAAGTGTCAAAAGTTTACGGACGGACGACGGACGGACGGACGCCGGGCCATGCCATAAGCCCATCTTGACTTTCAGTCATGATGAGCTAAAAATGCAAAAGGTTTACTTACCTCATTGAAGTCCCCAACTCTAGGAATGTGGTTCTTTCTTGTCTTGCCAATGATAGTTCCAGTGTTTGAAATAATCACTGAAACAAATTTATGACACTAAAGATAAAGAAATTCGAACAAACCTGCAGAGGTTTCAGATTCTTTGAAGAGGATGCTCCTTGGGGTACTTACTGCATAAATCTGTAATTTTGCTATTTTTAGAAAAACCAAGCAGCTAACATTGTCGAGCTATATCCCCCGCAATTTGCACAACATGTATAGGTTTGCCTTATCATATTGCCGATTAATTTTTGTCACACAAAATAACACAATTTTCCCAGGATATGAAGGAACCTGTTCTAATCGAAAAACTAAATGATACCAACTTTATGTTCACTGTTGGACATAATTCGAGTAAACTGACAAAACTAAAATCAAAGAATGAAATTATGTATTATGTATTTGGATCTCCAAGATCAATTTGATCATATGTAAACAAACATATTTTCAAATTTGTTCTTGATGAAACACCTTTCTATGATTACGTATCTTCATATCAAATTTGATCAATATGTGATGATTAAATTAGAAGTTGTGAGCCGGACAGGACTTGTAACAGTTCTCCAACAGAGTCCTAATTTTTTGCCCAAAAAACAGAACATTTATATGAAGCTTAGACTCGCCCAAGGACCACAGGACCACAGGACCACAGGACCACAAGGACCTCGCATGGTTTTCCAGCTTTGGCAATAGAGTACTCAAGGGCCCTGGTTGAAGCCCCTTTCCCCTTAAAAGGTTGCTGCTGCCCTTGGCCTGCTGCTTACCTTTGCGGCCCTTGCCTGTGCCATTCCCCTAATGGCTGCCCTAGACCTTTCCCTTTGGAAATTTGAGTGTTCCATTGGGAGTAGGTCTTTTGCTGCGGTTGATAGGGGACGTCAGCAGGGGAGGACTTTGGTTTTCAGGAGCTATCAGATCTGCCTTTGCCATCCCTGGTCCATATGATCCAGTCCAGCAAGTCCTTAAAGGGGGTTTGCAACCCGAATTCTTAACTTCCAGAGTTTTATTAGCAGGGCCCCGAAAGAGTCGTAAATGCTCGGTAGGGATGAAATCCTTTGGTTACGAACCGCTTACAGCTGACAACTAGTACCAAGTTTGTGTCAAGGATTTCGTCCCTTCCTTTGGAGTGGTCAAATAGTACAAAACACGTTTTTACATTGTTTTTTGTATATTTTTATTTCTAAAAATAGTCACAACCTGTCATATTAGCAAATATAGAGCCATGGGCTCTGTAGCTCTTCAGACTTTTAATGGAAATAGGTTTTGAAGGTTTTGACCCCTCTGACCCAATTTGGGGCATGGGGTAACCAAATCTACAATTTAGAATCTACATTAGCCAAGGAGTCTATACACAATTTTCCAGCTCTCTAGACCTTTTTGAACTGGAGGAGAAGATGAAAAAAGGTTTTTGAGGTTTTGACCCCTGTGACCCCATTGGGGGTCATGGGGTAACCAAACCTAACATTTAGAATCCTTATTGGCCAAGGAATCTACACACAACGTTTCAGCTCTCTAGCACTTTTGGAACTAGAGAAGAAGATGAAAATAGCTTTTTACGGCTTTGGGGTTATGGGATCACAAAATTTACAATTTAGATTCCCCATTGGCCAAGGAGTCTACATACAACCTTTCAGCTCTCTAGACCTTTTGGAACTGTAGAAGAAGATGAAAATAGGTTTTTAAGGTTTTGACCCCTGTGACCCCATATCGGGTCATGAGGTCAAGAAATCTACAATTTAGAATCCCCATTTGCCAAGGAGTCTGCACATCAAATTTCAGTTCTCTAGAGTAATTGGTTCTAGAGAAGAAGTCGAAAATATGAAAAGTTTACGGACTACGGATGGCAGATGGACGGACGGATGGACGCCATGCCATGCCATAAGCCCATCGGGTCTTTCAGACCTGATGAGCTAAAAATGATATATACCAAGTTTGATACCAGCAGTAACTTATGAATCAGAGTTTTGGAAAGCTGAGTGGAAAAAAGTTATAGCCAGTAACAAGAGTCCAGTGGCAGCGGCGGCCATCTACCGGTATACTGTACAAAAACTGCCTATGAAGAGTTGAGATTATTTATTTGTATTGACTGGTACTCAGAATTTGGTTTTCATTATCAATCTTTTAATCTGGTATTGTCAGGCAGCTTTATACTTATACATACCGGCTGTGTTTGCCAGAATGTCACCATGACTACTGTCTCTCTCAAGAATGGGACACACAATCACCATGTCATACTTCTTGGAGAGCTGAAACACAAGATGGGACACATAATGATATTCAAACAAGAGATAGGACACATAATAATTATGTCATACTTATTGGAGAGCTGAAACACAATATGGGACACATATTATCCTTGTAATCCTT